>VXAD01010627.1:64815-284946 GCA_013399195.1 Dicrurus megarhynchus
AAATAAATCAGCACCATGACTACTTCTGGGCATGGAACAAAGAGGATGCTCTCCCGGGGCCCCGCGCTGCTCCTGGCGCCGCTGCTGCTCCTGTGCCGAGGTAACCCCGGTCCCGCCGCCGCGACCCCGGCTCTGTGGTTCTGTTTGTTTGGTTTGGTTTTCGTGTTCATTTTTGTGTTTGTTTTTAACGATTTGTGTTTATTTTTTATCTCCCCCCCTCCCCCGGTTTTATTTATGGCCGTTTCCCTCATGCCAGCCCTCCTTCCCCCGGCTCCCCCCGGCGCTCCGCGCAACGCTGCGGGTGGAACGCGCTCCGAGCCCCGTCTCTGGGGCGCACCACGAAGTCCCCATCCAGCTCCGCTGCCTCCCCGTGTGTTCCCCGGCCCCCTGCGCGAAGGCTGCCCGGCTGCTTTGGCCGCTGCCAGTGCGTTGCTGCTGACTTGGGGGGAAAAAGGGAAAAGTTTGGGCTTGCCGGAGCTCTGGGGGATGGAAAAGGGTCGTTGGATTTGGGGTTTCCCAGGGGGCGGCCGACCCCCGTTCCTCCCTGATGCTCCTCGCTCTTTCTGGCTATCCATGGGTGCGGGTGGGGGGAAAGCTGTGCAGGAATTATATCCCTGAGGTAACAAAATACTTGTGCAACCTTTCTTACGCTTAATTCCGAGAAGGACAGGTTTCTGTGGGCTGGCGGGGAGCGGGGTCTGGCCCTTGATTGGGCTCAGGTGGGATTCCCTCCTCACGGCCAGCTGCGAGGGAGGTAGCGCGCCCGGCCCGGGAGTGCGGCGGGGAGGTGCTCTTCCTCTGTTCTTTTATTTTTCCTTTTTTATGCGCCCCCCCCCCCCCTCCCCCCCCCCTGCCCCTCGGANCCCCCTCCCCCCCAGCTGAACTTGGGACCAGCGTTTCGGGTCCCAGTTGCGGGTGTTTGCTGGGGAAGGGCTCACCCCCAGGCTGGCAGAGCCGTAGCGCTGCCCCTGGGAAAGTCTTTAGCAGGACTTCACTCTGGGAACGTTCTCCTCTGCGTGCTCCCGTGAGCTCCCTGGCAGATGCTGTTTCTAATAAACAGGGGCTGTTAAAAGCAAATTAATTAAGGTGCATCGGTGCTGAAGTTGCTCGGGGATTCATTTGCGTTTACTGCTTCTCGGGACGGTGCTTGCGTTTGGCCGTAGCGTGGAGCTTGGGCTGCTGGGGAAACTTCACGGGGGTTTTAGGAATATGCTTAGATGCAAGGATTTCAGGTGAAACAGGAATGATCCATGGGAGGGGTAATAGCGTTATCTGTCGTTCTTGGGGAGGGCACAGGGAGTGCGTTGTGGTAGGGAAGTGTTTTAGGAAAGGTTCCTACAGGGAGAGCAGGAACAATTTGCTAGGAAGGAGGCATCAGCCTTGGAAACACACAGAAGATGGACAGCAGGGGGTCCTTGCTCTGCTCATCCCGAAAAGCACTGCTTGCCCCTGCCCTCCATCTCCCTCCTTGGCTGGGGTGCGTGCAGCCACGGCGGCACTCGGAAATCCTCTTGAGCAGGACAACGGGGACCAGGGTGCAGAGCATGGACAGTGGGGCACCGAGCACAGGACACAGGGCATGGGCTGCCTGTGGGTCAGCACTGCCCCGCGGAGTGGTGGCTTTTTGTGGTCACTGCGATGCCCTGTACGCCGTGCAGCTCTCCTTTTATCCAGGAGAGAGTTAGGCGCAGCAAAGGAGCAGGTTTTCTGTGGCTTTTTTTTTTTTTAATCTTTTTTATTTATTGCTTTGACATATTAATGATAATCTTTTCCCTGATATTCCCTCCTCCCGTCTCCTCCTGTGTGGGTAGCTACCATGGTGAGATTGGGCTGTGGGTGTAATTCTTCCAGCGCTCAGAGTGCTTAAACATATGGAAACCCACTTTGAAACAGTTTGTGGCTGCAAACCTACCGACGTATCTATCCTTCTCCGCTGCTCTGAGCCCTCCCTGCTCAATGTGCGCGTTTGGAACTCGCAGTGCGCTCTCAGCTCGAGCTGTGAATAACGAACGCGTTCCCCGCCTGCGCCTCTCTCCTCTCTCGGCCGTAGCATCCTTCTGCTTTCGGAGCGGAGCGCTGCCCCTGCCCTGTCCCACCCCTGGCGTGGACCGCAGCAATGTCTGCGTGTGGAGAGGGGGTTTGGGATCTGGTGAAAGCTCTTCAGAGAGAGGCGAGAGGTGGCAGAGCCCGGGAACGCCTCCCTCCGGGGCCGTGCCGATCTTCCTGCAGCTCGCTGTGATCCAAGTCGGCTTTCTCCTCTGGATTACAGGGGTTAACGAACCGCATCTCGGTTTGGGCTGTTGCAGACGGGAGAGACACCTGCATGAGTCATGCCGCGGTGCTGCCATCTCTGCAAAGCTCCCAGCTCATACAGACGGTCGCGTTGGGCTCTTGCCATTTTTCTCTATTTATTTGCCTTGGCTCCCTCCCTTCCCCCTTGCCGGGGCCGGCTCTGGGCAGGCTGCGTTGCGGGGAGCGGAGATGCACCAGGCTGAGTTTCTCCAGCCTCTTCAAAGCGGGTGGCATTTGTTCGCCTGTCAGGCAGGTCCCCTAAATAGCTTTGTGAAGGTCCAATTAAGAGATCACTCTCCTGCCCCGGGTCTCTGGCGGCCCGGCTGCTGGCGCGCACGGCTGCGAGCAGAGGGTGTGCGTGTGTGTTTGGCAGCCGAGGGCCGCTCACGCTGAGCTCGAGGATGTCTCTCGCTGGCAGCAGGCCCCCGTTTGTTGCTGGCATCTAGGCAAGGTTTTGGCCGCCTTCCTCGCTGGCGGCGGCGGAGCTGTCTCCGAGGTTATATGAATAGGTATCCTGTGAGCGAGCTGGATGAGTTACCTGAATATTTTGTTTTCCTGCCTGGTGCTGTGTCACCGGCTCGCTCCGCTGCCTTGCACCCCGGAGCGGGTATGGAACGCGGGGCTGGCGGCGGGGCAGGGCTCACTGAACACGCTCCTTCAGCCCCTGTAGGATGCGCTTGGGCTGCTGTCAGCTGTGCGCGAGGAAGGACCCGCGATTGCTTTTAGACTCTGGCTCCAGGGGGGCGTGGGTGGAGAGACATTATGCTTATTTTATTATGTGTCCCTGTATCACTCTGCCTAATATGGAGACACTTCTTATTCAGAGGCTCTTTAGGAACAGAAATGAAAGACCTGTATTATCTACTGTACAATAGACTTGCAGAACATGATCGTACAAACTGTTGAAACGTAGGTTATTTTCCCCAGCTTAGTGCAGATCTCAACATTTTATGCAATGACTGTTTAAACTGATATGAAGTGGGGGATAGTGGGCTGGGGGGAGAAGTCTGAAATTATTATAGTGCCTTTTGCTCCAGCATCCATTAGAGCAGAATATTTCAGATACCCTGATTTTATTTCCCATCAGCATAAATCTAGAACAGCTGCTCTGAAGTCAGTGGAGCTACTCTGGATTTATGCATTGCTGCTGTGATTGGCATTGGGCTCTCTGGGAATGCAGGAGGCAACTGTGTGACTTGCCCTGCACGCATTTTTCACTTCAAAATCTCCTGTCACTGGTGCTGCAGCCACCTTTGCGTGCTTGAAATGCGGAAGTCTCGCTGGTTTTGGGTTTTGATTATTTTCTTCAATTTGTGGGGCTTGGTCACAGAACTCCATTCACTGACACCTGACTCTGGCTGATCAATAGAGTCTCTTGAGGTTTGAATGTCAAAAGAGTTACATTAAAATATAAAAATCAATGAAGTCCAATTAATCTGCTGTATTTTGTTGCTGGGAATGATAGTCACTCCCAGCCCTATTATCTCTCTGTTTAAAGCAGTTTAGTGTGGCGAGGATGGTATGAGCCCAGGAGCAGCTGCAGGAGGTCAGAGCAGAGAGTTGCCAAGACTGGGACAGGGTTTGTGTCTCTGGAAGGATTTTTTGGATGAAGGATGCATTCCTGAGCCAGAGATGGCTCCATTTATTTAATTGCTGTGATGGGTTTGCCATCATGGATTTGGTTGAGCCCAGGCAGCAGTCTGGAAGGCACAGTCCCTGGGCAAGAACTCCCTTGTTTCAAGGCGCCTGGAGAGAAGAGTCTGTGCACCACGGGGGTGCACAGGGATTTGGGTTACTCAGGGCTTTAGGCTGTGCAGGGTTTTGCCAATGGTGCCAGTGGGAGGGAGATTCCACCCTGCTGACCCCACGCTGAGTTGGGGTCATGCTGCCCTTCTCTGTAGCTCCTCAGAAATGTGTTTTGCAGCCAGGCTGCTCAGGAGGCCTGTGCTGGCCGTGTCCCAGCAGGTCCCCTTGCTGGAAGGTGGAGGAAGAGGTGTCATTACTCGTAATGCTGGGTTATGGCAACTTGTGCTGCTTGTCCTGACCTTGGTGGTTGATGCTGGTGTGAAGCACAGGTTTTGCTGTGATGGAGAGGTGGCTTCACCATGCCCCGTGTCTCGCTTGTGCAGGTGGCTGCAGACCTGTCCTGTCTCAGAGGAGCAAAGGGGAGGTGGCAGCCCCCTACATCCTGCATGAAGCAAGCAAAACCAAGGTCTTCTGGCCTTAATAAACTTCCCAGTGAATGAGAAGCCATCCCACTGAAATAAATATTGTCAGCTCAACAAATTTAATTCACTGAACTTGCTTCCCCGTTCTCTCCCTGCCTAAATATAACTAATGTTTGTTAATGACGAGCGGTGACTTGGTTTGTTGGCGTAGCTTTAGCTCTTAGCCCTGTCAGTGGCTCACTGATGTGCTGGCACGTGGTGCTTTCCCGACTCCGGCTGTCAGATCCTCTCGCATTAAGTGCCACGCAGGCTGTGGAGTGTGAGTTACCATGTGGTGCTCTAGATGTCGTGGAAGATGCTTCGATTTCATGCTGTTGGGAGTTTCCCAGCTGGCATTTCAGAGGAAGCAGTTCCCATGTGAGGATGGGCAGGCAGAAATTACAAGCAAAGAGGTCCCCGGAGACAACTTACAGAGGGGATGGGATTGCTCAGTGTCTGGCTTTCCCTGGGTATTCCCGTTCCCCTCCGTGACGTAGAGTGCTGCAATGGGAAGTAAAGCAAGGACTGCTGGAGTGTGCGTGGTGGGTGAACTCCTTGTGGAAGGACTTTGCTCTTTGGGCAGTACCTCGCACAATGGACTTTAATCTCAGGTGCAAGGTAAATATTAATGCTTCTTCCACGCTACCCAAAAATTCTCTTGCAACACGCTTTGAGCTTCTCTTTACATAAATGTTTGTTTCTGACAGCATTCAGAAAGCTTCATGAATTTATGATATGCTCCAGATTCAAGCGCGCTTTCTTTTTTCCTTTTCTTTTTTTTCCTTCTTTTTTACCCCAAAAACACTCTTTCCTCCCAAATTTTGGTGATGAAATGGCAGGAGGAATGAATATTTCAGCAGGCTATTGAGAGGCAATGTAAACACCATCTCTCATGGAAAATCAGTTTGTTCAAGTTCAAAAGCAGCCCAGCCTCTCCACTTGATCAATTTGCCTGTCATAGGAGATGATTTTAAAAGTGGCGATTATGTCCTATCTTGTCTCTTGCAACTTCAGGCAAGGAGAGAAAATGAAGTGTAGCATTTGATTTTAACTCTGTTTTTTTCCTGGGTTTTTTTTGGTGATGGTGGTAGTCAGAGAGGAAGCAAAGGGGTGCCCTGAGGGGTGAGGGATAGCCAGGAACAGAGGGGTTTCCACGAGGCTGCCGTCTGCTGAGTAAACTAATTGGAAACTGCATGTAAACCAGCTCTGCTCATCTCACCGTGCCTGCACCAGCTGGCCCTCAGGAGCTGCTCTGCCCCATCGCTTCCCCTGCAATGGAGAAGGAGACCTGCAGTGGCAGGAATCTGGGCTTTTAGTGACAAAGCTGCTAAATCTTGGTGAGAGGGTGCTCGGTGCTCTGTGGTTGCATGGCCGTGTCCTCCTGCCTGGGGATGGTGCTGCCATCTGGTTAAAGTCTGTGCAAGGACTACAGGTCTGGTTATGGGGAGGGGATGGTGTGAAACCACCTGTGTTGGGCAGCTTTAGCTTGGCATTGGTGATGGAAACAAATGCTGGGGAAAAAAAAACCCTGATGCAATTCCAACTGGATCTAAATAGAGAAGCAGGGATCAAAATCCTCATTCTGGCCAAGGCAAGGGCTCGGGAGGCTCCAGAAATGGTGTTTCCACTTGAACCAGCCCATGGGATGGTGTGGGAAATGGTGCCTGTGGCCAAGCAGCTGTCCCTCTCCCGAGCCCCTTTATCCACATGGGCATAATGCACGCCCTAAATGCACAATGTTGGGAGAGTTTGGTCATGGGCTGAGGGAGTCCTAGGGGGAATCAGCCTGAGGAGGAAAAGCATTTCTGCTAGAGAGGGGAGAAACATCATCCTCTTTACCCCAGAAATAAAATCCCTTAGAAGGTTAAATGAGAGGTGCACGTATCTTTAAGTTTTTTGTTTAGCTTGTATGGAAACATTTCAAAAACAGATGGCAAAGCAGAGATTTATTTCCCATTAAGTGCAGAGGGCTGGTGCACAGGACCTTATCTGCTTGTGGGCCCTGTAATAAACCTGCCAGCAGGTGATTTAAATCCAGTTTTTCTGATTGGGAGAGTAGTGAAAGGAACAGCATTTATGTTACTTAGGAATTTTATGGGCAATGTTAGATTTTTAAGATGCAGGAATGATCAGGGCATGGCTCCATAGCACCAGAGACATTCATTTCTTTCATAAAGGATCTTCCCTGAGTCAGAAAAATGAACCATTTTCCATTATTTAGCAGCTGAGCTGCCATTGCTGTTTGCGTGAGTGACAGACGCAGCTCCTTTATATCTCAGTTTAGGAGTTGTTGTCAATTAGCCACAGCTTTTGCTTAGCAGCAAGGCTTTCGCCACAATGGGCAAGGAGGGCTGTCTAATGGATGCTGCAGCTCCAAAAAAGGATGAAACTCACAGCAAAGAAAACACAGAGCCCATGTGCCCTAAAATGGAGCCCCTGAGCAGATGGAGCAGGTTTCTATGCAATGAGCAGACATTAGAAACTCAGCAAAGAGTTGGTAGCTGCTGGCTGGCCTTGGTACCCAGGCTTTTCATTGAAAAAGAAGCAAATCCAAGATGAGTTTTGGAAGGAGCTGGTCTGGATGTCTGCTTGGGGCAGGTCCCTGGCCAGTGTGAGCACCCAGTCTGGTGATAGACAACAGCCATCCACCCCCAGTGCCTCTGTCCCTGACTCTGCAGGGCCACAGCAGTCAAAATGTCCCTGGGGGTTTTCAAGGGCACTCAGAGAGCTGGGGGTAGCAGGGACTAATAACACAAGGTCTGACTGTCTTTCACTGAGTGCAAAGAGGGCACAACACACGCTCACAGTCAAACAGGCTTTTAAAAGGTTGCAGCAGAGGCACCCAGAGAGGATGGTAAGAGCTCGCTGGAAGCAGCAAGCTTCTATCAGGGCAAGCTCAAAGGCCAGTGTGCCTCAGCCTCTCCAAATCATGGGAATTAGAGCTGGAAAAGTTGGCAAATAAACTGCCTTTGCCATCTCTGGTGGTTGGGTACAGCCTGTTCCTGAGCGTGGCTGGTTTTCAGTGATGCAGGACTTCTGCTGCTTCCCTTGGCAGGGAGCTTTGTAGCCGATTAGACCTCTCCTGCATTCCGCCTACAGTTTTCCTTCTTTGCTTAATTTCATGGTTTATTGGATGACCTGAGTTCCCAACTTCCATCCCTATCACCCGTCCAAGGCCAAACCCAGGAAAATCTATGAAATGGGGACGAATGGTTAAGCAGTGAGTGGGAAATGCTCAAAAAAAAGAGCTGGGTCTGGCATGTCAATACCCAGCATGTAAATACGTTTACAGCTGGAGGTTATTTGGAGAAGAGAGGGCAAGGACTTGAAATGCACGTGGTGATGAGCCATAGATTATGCTCTGAAAACACTCAGAAGGCAGTTGCAGTCGCACTATCTAATTCATCTCCCACTAAGACATTCTGCTCCAAGGTGTTTGGAAATAATGGAGTAGCTTAGATACTAACATTATTAAATCCTCATCTCTGACAGCTATGGAAATTAATATACAAAGGTTTCTTCCTTTTTTTTTTTCTTTTTAATGCAGCTCAGTTATTCATTTTGGGTTTTTTGCTTAGGAGTAGTCCACTGAAAGTTATTAGCATGGGTATTGGTGCAAAAAAGGTTCAACTCCATTAAGGAGGAGAAACAAGCAAAAGATAAACAGAAGATAGCATGAATTTTATTGCAGTTTTTTTCTTTTCAAACATTAATCATTTGTCATTCTTTCACCTGTAGATCTCAAAGGGCTTTAGAGAAGAAAGTGGGTACCATTGAAGCCATTGTCTGTCTTCTCCATCATCCCCATGAGTGGCCCTGGGGCAGTAGCCCAAAGCCTAAGCCCTGCTGGCGGGGAGAGCAGAGGTGTTGTGTGAAGCTGGGCTCTGGGGTTATTTCTTGGTGGCAGCTGATGTTTTGCTGCTGCTCCTTAGGGAGTGAGGCTCACCTTGGGTGGAGGTTGCTGAGGTTCATGGCCAGTCAGTTGGCCCTGGTGTGCTGAGCAATGCTCGGGCACTGTCTCCTCCTCCACATCTCAGCCCTGGCTTGTTTTGGTGCCTGAGCTGCTTGGCACTTCCAAGCCCCAACCCCGGGCAGTGCTGAGGCTCTCTGTAAGGGCTCTCTGTCTGCCCCAGAGTTGGCACTGCTTGGTTCTTCTGCTGCGTTTGATTTGCACCAGCCTGTTAAAATTTTTATGGGAAGTCATAAGCAGAAATGAAGAGATGGAATTACTGTTCTTTATTGCTAAAATCAAAGACAGCCCTACAGAGGAGAGCCCAGATGGTGGTGCCCATCTCATCACCTCCTTGCTGTGATAAAGCTGGACAGCCCATGGGGACTGGGGACATCTTTTCAGGGACTGCACCGAGGAGCTATTCTTCAGACATGCCCTTTAAACCCCAAATGTCCATGTTGTGCACTTTATTTCACTTATTATAGTGTCATAATGAGACTATTGGAGTCTGCTGTAAGCCCTGGGGGACAAGTATCAGCTCCAGGGTACAGCTTCAGCTGTGTCCTCTCACAGTATCCTGCTCATCCAGAGTTAAAGCATCTCCTTCCCTTTCTCTGAGCACATTGCAGCCCAATACATTAAATGTGTAAGAAGGTTTTATTGCGTTTAAGCTATTAACAGAAAGGGAAAGCCAAAGGGAAGCCATTGCTTTGGTTCCTGCACCAACCAGCAAACTCTCAGATGATTTCCCAAACTGCCCTAGGCCCTCTGTCCCCACACCTCCTCAAAGGGCTGAGAGCTGGCGCAGCCCCAGCTCTAACCCGTATATGTCAAAATGCTCATCCCTTAGATGTGCGGAGTCTGGGAACTGTTGTATCACACTCCAGTCTGTGGGACTTCATCATCTGAGTTATTATCTCCAAAATACAGTTATCTCCCTCAATGGCAGTCTCCTATTGAAAATGATCTCTTTCAGCAGGGCACTTGCATTTATTTACTGCGCAGCTTCTCCCATTAGTATAATCATTACTCCTTGGACTGGGTTTGAATTCAGAGCATCCCACTGTGGTACTTAAAGAATTAATTACAGCGATGAAAGAATTCCTCTAAAGACTTCTATGAATTGGTCTGGTTGAAGTGTTTTAGCTTTGCTTCAATTGGTGCAGCTCTTGTCAAAGGATAGTGAGAAAATGCATGGGTCAGTGATTTAGATGAGGCAAATTACGTTAGAAAAATTGATTTGATTTAGAAAGTGAGCTTTCAGATCACAGGGAATTGCCTGCTTCTTTCTCTGCCGTGATGATTCTCCCTGAAGATGAGCAGAGGCAGATAATTCAGGGTTAAAGTAAGTGGCTCTTGTAAAAGGTTTGTCAGAGAGCGGAGGAGAGATGGGCTGACACACATCTTTAGATAAACGATTATTGACCCATATATTGCTATCTGTGCATCAGCTGGAGTTACGGACGCATGGGGATGCTTATAAACACGCTCAGGCAGATCATGTGGCTTGCTAAAGAATTGAGTCCTTGTTTTTAGGTTTGGTTTTTTCTCCCCAGAAATGGTTTTTCCATACTGCATACCTTCAGAACTGGCACAGATCTGGGAATGTGTGCTGTGTGGCTGCCTTAGCCAGCTCTGCGTTGCCTGGCTCTGTGCTTAGTCATTCCCGGGGCTGGCAGTTTGCTTTTCCCGAGGTTTTTCACTTCCTCGGATCAAACTGAGTGTTTCCTCCTTCTGTCCCTTGTCTTCATCTTAAAGGGGCTGCAGTGCCTGAGCTGCAGTGGGGTGATGCCCCACAGTTGGCACCTCAGGCAGTGACCCCTCAGGGGATCAGTTCCTAAAAAGCACCTTCTGAACGAGCAGTTCCCTTCCCTGCATGCTGAGGAGTTTCTTCTGAGTTCTTCTCCTGGCCAGCTGTGTTTTGCCTGTGAGAGTGGTGGGCTGTGAATGCAAAGGCTGCTGGACTGAGATCCACATTGTTCCCGACCATTCATGAGCCGCCTTTAACGGGCTCTCCGTGTTTGTCAGGGAAGCAGGGATGGAGCCTGGCAGCGTTGCAGTTTGCACTTTGTAAAATTTGTCTTTTTAAAAAAAGTGAAGGAGATGACTTTTGCCTAGCAGTGCTTTTTGTTTCTTTCGCACCTTGCAGAACTCTCTAAATTGCAGATTGTTTGCTGGAGTGCCGCAGGGACCTCATTTTGGTCTGTCTGGCGCTGGTGATATTTGTCTCCATAGTTTCACCACCACCAGCTTCCTTGGCATGAAAATCCAGGTGTGGGGCTCTGGTGTGCCTGTGTCATTCCCTCTCCCCTAGGGTGGGCACAAGAGAGGTGCAGAGCCCGTGTGGTACCGACACAGTGGGGTCCAGCCTTCAGCTGGGAGAGGGTGAGCGCACACTCCTGTGCTTGCAGAGAGCCTTTTCCATACCCCAGCCTCAGGCTGGGAAGTGAGATGACAAGTGCAAGCAGAGAAATGATGCTGGGGAGAGCTGGAACGGAGCCTCCCGCCAGCAACTGAATTCAAGGCTGCAAAAAGAAGTTGCAAAAGTAGCAATCCATCTGTCCACTTAGTAGGAGAAGCCTAAGATCATTTCACAGTAATCAGCCCCCTGGTGTTCAAAAAAAAACCCAACCAAAAATACTGCAGGTTTTTGCTTTACTGTAGGTAACTGGCAAAATCTAAAGCAATTTAATGTTCCCGGAGGCTGTGGGGCTTTTTTTCCCCCTCTTTTTGCCAAGTAGAGGCTGTATCAAGCTAAAAATAATATAAGAAACAATAGATTGTCTTTGCTTTTTTAGATAACCATGTTTCTGCCATACATTTCAGAGGTCTTCTGTCCTCACTGAAACACTCTGGTTAACTACCAGTGAAGTTATTGGCAAGTGGATGTTTTTCTGCAGGGTCAGTCGGATGATGAGCAGTGTCATTATCACCGACCCCATAGTGGCACATTCCCAAGGCAATGCATTGTGCAGGTGCATTGCCATGCTATAACTGCTTGGCTGCTATCAGTGTCTCCATTAAAAGCCACAATATTCAGGGATTTTAATTTGGTTGTAAAAACCTGCTCCAGGCACCAGAAAGTTCGGGAGTTTGTTTGTTTATTTATTGTAATCCCATTTTATTTTTCCTTTCTCCTTAACTGTGAGGGCGTAGAGAAAACAGGCTCCAAAGATGCCTCTTGATTCTTGCTTATGTGAATTGAGAAGCATTGAGTTGGAGGAAGATCACAGAGATTTCTGCCTCTGTGTGTGGAAATGTTTGTTCAGATTAAAGGAGAGGTGGCAAACGGGGGTTTGAACATGCCGAGCTTGAAGGTGTCCGTAAGGAGCCCTTGTTGCAAGATGTTGCTGGAGAGAGATGTTCAGGGTGGGTGTTTCCTCATGCCAGGTGCGGGTGGCACGTCCCCACTGCCCCTGGATGTCCCTGCAGCCGGCTGGGGCTGTGGGGTCAGAGCTGGACATGAGCACATGAGTGAGGCACAGCAGGAGTTTGCTGTGGAACCGGAGCCGCTGAATTGCAGCAGATGCTTTGCTGCTACACAACAATTTGTAATTAAAACACAACTTGCCATCCTGATTAGATTAAGCATTTAAATTCATTTGCAATTTTTTTCCCCCTGTATTGTGTAATTAGCAACATATGACGCTTACATTAGCTCAGTTAAAAGTGATAATGATTAATTTGCACATCGAAGCCTCCCCATGAATCAACTGGTGCAGCGCACTGGAGCGAGCTCAGTGTGGAGTGCCCACATGAACGTGTCCCCACCTGCTCCTGGGGCATGATGGATGCTCCAGTGAGGTGGCTCCTGATGTTTCAGTCCTTCTGCAAGGCAACAGTGTCCCTGTGCTCTGAGTCACTGGATAAATGCCGGTGTGACCCGTGCAGGGATGTGGCTATTCCTTTTTGCATCTGAGCTGGGGTAATGCATCCTAAAGCACCCCACTGACCATGCCCCTGGGAGCACTTAAAAGTCATGTTGTTAAAATACTGGTGGTTCTTGTTGTTGCTTTGTGGATATAAGTTCTAAAGTTATTTTAGAATAATGGCCAGTTTCTGATTGTTTTTACCCAGGTTAATCTTTGATTATCATGAGTTTTGCCTGAAGGCTTTGTAAGTCAGATTGGAGCTCTAACTAGTAAAGAACCTTGCTCAAGCAAGCCAAAACCAACAAGAAAAGTACTATAAGCTAATTATAGCGAATGTCTTTTTTCTTTCTTATCTAGTCATAATATTGTCTTTCTTTCCACCTTCTGCTGAGCTATGAAAATATTCTGCAAAATTATATTTTTGAGTTGATGGAAAAGTACACCCCTGTCAACAATATTTTTCTATTGTTCATCAGAGACAGGCTTCATAACAGAAGAGATCCGTGCTGGAAAAGTACATTAGCTGCAAACAGTTTATTCAAAGTCATCTCAAATAGCAGAGAGGATTTTTGAGTTCCTGCTCCAGCTGAAGATGAAATGCAGAATGCAGCTTCTAATATTTCAGAGACGTGAATGGTGCAGGTCATAATAATGTATTGCCATTTTCCCAAAAGAGGGGTTTTATATTAAAGGTTCCGGTAGAAGAAGGTCTGGAGGTGTTAAAATATGCATATATTTTTTGAGGTACTGTATGAGGGTGCCACCTCCTTCCCTCCTAAGGCACCGTGGGGGTCATGGACTCGTAGGTGAGTGGGAAATGAGCTCCCACCTTTTTTGCTCCATGTACCTGTCTGTGTGTCCATGCACATGGGTGCACTGATGTTAAGTTGGTGGGGTGTTAAATGTTTCACTTTTCCAACCATCAATTTCAATTGAATTTCATAAGCCATTAAAGTTCTCTGCTGCTTTCTTTGCTCTTCCAGTTATGTGAGCTCCAGCCATTTAGCTGTGGGTCCTGAGGCATGATTGCTCTGTGGAGCAGCAAAAGTAAATTGGTTCCTGATGTAAAATATTTTTTTATATATATATATGTATTTTATCTTTCTAACTCACTGTGAGTGGTGTTACAGTGTTGGGCTGATGATGTAAATCTTCAAGCTTGGCTTTTTCTGATCCAGTTCTGGATCCCCCCCGACAGCATCTTTTAAAAAGCTTTTGTGCCTGGCTTGAATGGCAAAGACTTGTGTAGAGAAAGAGGATTTTTTTTGTTGTTTATATTTTGTTGTTTAGAATCATGGTGGAAAGATTGAACTGGGGTTTGGGTTTTCCCCCTGTAGAAATATCTGAGAATGATAGTTATTTGGATCAAAGGAGATCTTTTGGCAGTCCTCTGACTTTGATTCAGTACTGGCAGTGCGACAAATAATGAAAAAGCAATCGTTTCCCCCACTTTTCTCCCACTTTTATTCTCAGGATAAATGAATGGTTAAGATCTCTGTGCTCAAAAATAATTGCTCATGGCTTTTACAGAAAAAATGAAAATCCATAACACTCACCCTTTAAATAGATGATTTGATCTCTCTTGTTGGTTTGTGTTTTGTACTATTGAGTGTCTTTGCTGCCAGTCTGAGGCTACGCTGGACAAAGCTGATATGCAGGCTTTGTGGGTTGAGTCTGTGGAAAGGAAGACTGCATGAGTAATTTTACTGCTTTGGAAAGCAGTTCCCATGGTGGGAGTTGAGCAGTGGGGATGAAGCAGGGTCTTGTTGTCCAGGTCCACTGGTAGAACTGTTTTGCACAGCATAAAGTTAAAGAATTTGATAGAATACAGAACAAATGGAAAAAAGTGTAACTTTAATTAGCCATGTGATTTTAAAGTCGCTCAAACATCTCCTAAAGTGTGTGTGAGTGACTGCTGGGACCTGCTGGGCAGTTCACAGCGTGTTCCTCCTTCAGCTGCCTGGGGCTTGATGAACAGACGGAGGTGTCCACCAGTGCTTTGCCAGGATTTCTTCTGGTCCTTTCTTTCCTTGTTTTTATGGCAGCGGATGTGAGGATGAACTGCCGTATTTTACATCTTCCCTCCCCTAGCAGCCCACATGGTGCTGTGTGACTGAGCTGGCTGCCCATCCCAAGTACTGTGCACTTCACCTTCCTGGAGCATTAACCTCCCATTGTTTCCAGCAAAGCCAGGCATAAAAGATTAGGCTGGGCCTGTACTCTTTATTTGGGGATAATGGCAGCAGTTCTTTTTTTTCTTTTTAAATCCTGCTAATTGGTGTTCTCAGCCTCAGCTCCAGCTTAATGAAGGCTGCTGTCTGGGAATCATCGCAAACAGTTATGGAAATGCATTTAAATGCTTAAATCTGTTGTACTTTTCTCTTTATGGGCTTATTCCTTCAAAAAGCATAACTATGCCCAAAGTCCCTGCCTGCCCAGGATGATTTCTTTCCGTGAGCCCTGTGGTGGGGCTCTGGCACCTCTGCAGCATGGAGGGTACACGGGAGGTTTGTGCTAAAGCCCCGCTGCACCCGTTGTGCTGAGGGAGCAGCATTTTCGGTCTGTTTGCTCCATGCTGCAGATGGGGCCCTCAGATGCCGGGCATGAGGACTGAGAGAGCATCCAAATTCCCTCTGCCCAGGGGAGGAGAGCATCCCTCCTCCTCTGACCTGCCCAGCACATGCATCATTTACTCAACCCTGTTAAATGAACAGAGCTGCTGGATGCCACTGCTGTGGCTGCACCACTCATGTCAGTCTGTCTGGCAGTCAGTGTTCGTCTGTCCCTCCATTCCTCCTGGTGAGGACTTTGTAGCTGCACAGAGGCAGAGAAGGTTTCAGCTAAAAGCAAAGGAAAAGGGTCACATGGTGGGTTTTCCCATCATGGCTGTGGTTGTAGGCACACATTCCCCAGGTTTGGAGAGGTGTGAGCCAGGTGGTTCTGGGAGGGGTCTGGACAAGGGTTTGTGGTTTCTCCTGAGGCAGAGGAGCACTGTCCACTTGGATGGACACCCTCACAAGCTGGGCCAGCTAACTGTGCTCTGTGTGTTGAGCCAGTGATGGAAGGATGAGTGAGGAATAGCCAGGCTGTCGCTTCCTCCTCTGAGAGACCATTTTGGGAGCCACCGTGATGGGTGTTCTTCCAGAACAGTTCTCAGCTGATTTCTGTTGGTGAGATACTGCAAAGGTGCTGATTCCATGAAGCATTCCCTGAGGGTAGTGTGTGAAGTTGGTTTGTTTGAAATGCCTCTTTAAAAGTTGGCATGCCACCAAATTTGTTCTGCTGTTACTAAGTAGTGAGTCCCCAGGGTGGTGACTTGTGTCTTTGGGAAAGTGTGGATGAGACTTTTTTCCTTTTCTTTTGAACGCTAATCTGGTGCCGTTCCGGGGTCACTGAGGGGAACTCTGTGCCAGCCAGTGGCATCCTGAGGTTGTCACCCTGTAGTAACTTTGCCTCTGCTCATCCAAGACGAGCTGCAGGTCCTTGAGCAGGTGCGTGGATCTCTGGTAGTTGTTGGCAGCTTTAATCAGAAAACCAGGGTCAGTCATCAGTTTATTCTCTTATCCCAAGAGATGGGCACTTCAGGCTGATGACGAGGGACAGGACTTGTGTTGTCCCTCCCTTTTTATCTGCAGCTTTTTACTAACAAGAAATACAAAATCCTTCCTCTGGTGTTGGGGGGACCTTTGGGGCTCATGGATTCCCACCCCACTAATCCCCTCCTGCCCCTTGTTTTTGAGGCTGGGTTATGTCCTTCCTTGTGAGAGAGCCCATTCACACAGCAGCCTTCCAGGCAGGGGTTTCCAAGGTGCTGGGTGGATGTTTCTCTGCCTTTTTGTCTGCAGGAAAAAGTGATTCTGAGTGCTGCTGGTGAGAAGGAGCATCCAAGCAGAAATGCAACATTCCCCACCTGAAAAAGAATTTAAAATTCTGTTAGCTTTGTATGGAGGTTTAATTGTCCAGGCTGTGTCAGTGGTTGCACGTGACTCTGAGGACATGGTGCTTCAAGACCAAGAGAGTGCCCAGGGCCTCCCAAAAATGGCTGTGAAAGTAAAACAAGTGCTTGTGTTTAAAGAACAACACGGGGTATTGTTTATTTGTGCTCTGGTTAGAGGGAGATGCAAGTGGTCTAATTCCTGTATTTTAAGAGCAACATTCAGCCCATGTGATGGCCAGGGAAGCTGAGAAGAGACTGCTACAAGCCAAAAGCAGCAAACCCATGAAGCAGAGCTAGAGACAGCTTTAAAGCTATGAACATAATTACCCGAGGAGTCTGCCAAGGAACCAGATGCTGTAAATGAAAGAATAACTTCCATGGCTTGGCATCTGTCTGCGATCCAGAGAGAGGAGGAGAAGCAGGGGAACTGCATGCAGGGTTGGGAAATGGTTGCTCCAGTTGCAAAATGGGTACCTTCAAGAATATTTGGTCTATACTGGCATTTTTGTATGGAGGCGAGTGAAGCTGTCGGAAAGAAGAGAGGTGAGGTCAATGTGCCTTGTGGGCTGTTTGACCCTATTCTGCAGGTTTGATGTCAGTGTTATGTGGTTGGTTGGCTGCTGGGAAGATCTGGGTGCTGTGGCAGCTTAAGCAGATGGTGATGAATGAGCAAGATGTGACTGGGCTGAATTCTGAACCTTTTGGGACCCATTTGTGCCCAGAACCCTACAGAGCACTCTGTTTTCCATGCATGGATGAGCTCAGTTGATATTTAAAATAAGTTGTCTACATGTGACTTTTCTGAGGTCAGGTCACTTTTGGCAGTGCTCTAGTTTCGAAAACCAAACTAGAAAGTTCCTGCTATTTTTCTCCCCAATTTATTTTTACAATTACTGTTAAAATAATTGCAGTCCTAGCAAAGGTAAACAGCTGGGTTCGACATAATCAGTACATAAACAATATCCATCATTTACATGGTATAAAACCTCTGCCACACAACATATTCCTGAGGCTGCATCTTAGGGGAAAAATAGAAACCTTTATGGGAAGGGGAGCAGAAAATCAGGCGGGATCATCACAGATTGAGTACATGTCAATAACAGCAGCAGTGTTGGCAGCAGCGGAGCAGTCTCCTTTCTGCTTGTGCTTGAACCAAACACCCCAGAAAAAGGTGGTGATAACAGAGCTGCCTGTGGGGCATCTTCAGAGCCAAGCCAGTGGTGATTCCTGGGGTGCAGAAACCTAACATGCCTCTCCCAGCTGGGAAATAAAGGCAGGGAGCAGTGATTAGAGGTTATAGGGGAAGCTCATGGGATTTCAGGCCAGGATAGCAGTGTTTTTCAAGCCAGGGAGAGGAGGAAGAACTTTGCTCATGAATTAGAGATTTTTTTACCATTTTAATAACCTTATTTTTAACTCTTCTTTGCCTCAAGTCAGTGGAAAATATGTTCAATGAGCACCTCGGGTGCACAGGATAAGATGGACACGAGAGTGGGATGGAGGGCTTGGGACTGGGGGACATGACTAGCATCCCAAGGAGCCTGGCAGGGAGCAGGGAGGAAACTGGAGGTGACCGGGGGTGAATTCAGCTGCTCCTTCTGCACACTCACAACCTGCTGTATGTGCATCCTTGTTTGTAAGCAGCTGTGGTTATTTTGCCTCAAAATAACAAACCTTTTTTGCAAGGAGGAGTTGGGGGGAGGCCTCTGTAATGCTGCAGCTTGGGGACAGAGTCACGTGCAAGTCAGAGGGCCACATCATGTTGAGTGCTGAATGACTCTGCTTATTAATATAATAAACCAGAGGAACACACTGTCATGACAGTCTCTGCAGCGAGAATCCAGGGGATTATTTTAACTAAAGCCCATTAAATCTTTCTTTCTCCTGAAAATTGCACCCTGGAGGTATGGACTGGAGGGCAGGAGGGGTAGGAACATTTAACAAGGGTTTGCAGGAGTTTTTATGCATATTGTGGTCTCCAGAACAGTGCTCTGCTGTCTGGGGTGTTATATCTTCCCATCATTACAGTTAAGTTCCTCAGACATGATAAGAAGGAAAACATTCTCTCTCTCTCTTTTATTTTTTTCTCGCTTCATTCCCATTCTTCAGTTTCAAGATGAAATTTTTTCTGCTGTAGCACTGACATAAGACCTTTTCTTCAGATGTACTATATGAAAACATGCTGTCATCCTCTCTGAAAGCTGTGAAGTGTGTGCATGTGTATGTATATTCTATACATTCAGGCACATACTGTACAGAGATACATGTGTGTATATATAGGGTTTTTCCTCTCTTTCTCAGATAAAATAGGCCTTTCTCGTCTCTTTAACAAAAATGAGTGTTGTTAGAAGATAAAATTCTCACCAGGGTCCCTTGATGGGGTCACTACTGGGATTGATTCAAGGGCAAGAGCGCTCCTCCCCTTCACCCCTGACTGGGATTTCGGTCACTGGGTGCATGGGCAGGTTCACCAAACCCTTGGAGAAGACCTGATGTGGGCTTAGTTAATGGCAACAGCCCAGCTGCCTCCTTGAGAGCCTGGGAAGTCCCTGAGGCCACAGAGAGACCTTAGTGGCTTCAAATGGCCCCACTATCGGGGCTGCCCGCTGGGGACAGGGCTTTGCAGGAGGCTCCACTCCCTGCCAGAGAGGGAGGTTAAAAAAAAAAGACAAGTTTCTCCAAGAGAGCAAGGTGAGGGGAGTCTCTGCAGGTCCCCTCGAGGTATTTTGTACTCTTGGTCTGCCAAATGCTGAGGGCACTGGGCTGGTCCTTGTTGCTTTGCTTCAGAGTGGAGCTGGAGCAGCCCAGAGCAGAGGATGTGTCTCCCCTTTGCCACCCTCTGGTGAAAAAGTGCCCACATCTCCCTGTATTTCCTTTGTGTTGGCTTGACACACAGGCAGCTTTCTCTTCTCTTTTTCTAATCATGGAGAGGGTTCAACACATGGTCTGAAATAGCTTTTTTGCCTCAACAGGGACGTTCCTTGAGGCAGTAACTGACTCTTTCTTTCAAGCAATGGCATTTTACCTGGGAAAGCAGCCAGTTGGTATTTTCAGCACAGCAGAATTCTGCCTTGCTTTAAAAGGAGGTGGTTCCAGATTCTCCTTCTGTTTTTTTTTTTTTTTTCCCCTTCCCTAGGATGATGTCATTTTACTTTGTGCACTCTCTACCATCCTGTACACAGTCTCTCCAGCTCCTTCTTGGAAACACTTCCATTAGACAGGCACTTAATTTTATAGAAACAGCACCTGCAGGACCAACAGGTGAATAATCTGGAATCCTCAGCTGCATCATGTTGGGCAACTGAAATGTCCTTTAAGTGACCCTGAAAGGAAGGCTCAATTGTTACTGATATTTTTTTCTTTTCAATGAGGAATCACAGAATGGATGTGTGATAACACAATTGAAAGTGAAGAAGATGCTGGATATGGGCAAGAAAACTAAAGAGACCAGGAGAAGAAAGATTTCCAAAGCAGAAAAAAACCATTCTTTGTTCTTAGTTTTCATCCCAATTTAATGTATTCATGAAAATTGCCTCAATTTAGCTTCAGGGGAGAAAAGAAGCTACAGGGTTGCTGTAGCTAAAAGGCTGCATCCTGTTTTAGTAAGTTTGCTATACTGTAGGTTTTTTATCTAGAGGGGCTTTTTTTATGGTACTTTCTACCAGCAGTTCTCCACACCTGCTTCTTTTTAAAAAGCACTCTGCAAGCTGCAGGAAAAAGATGCTAAGCACAGTTATGCCTGTTCTGCAGGTAGAGGGAACTGGCAGAGATGTGCAGTGACTTTGGTCTCTGCCAGAGCCAGGAAAAGAGATGAGCCTTTAGCTCCTGAATCCTGTACACCACCACACAGCCCTGCCTGGGAGTCAGCCCGCAGTGTGTGACTGGAGCTGGAGGTGTTGGGCTGAGCTTGTCATCCTGCTCAACTCAACCTTGTTTTATGTGCCTGCCCTTGAATTACCCCTGTGTGACAAGAATGAAAGCAGTGGCGCATATTTTGGATTATGTACACCTTGTATAGCAGAGGCATGAAGCCTTGATAGACTTGGCTGCTTGTCTGGCCTCTCTTACCAGTTAAGTTATCTGAGGCTGAATCTTCTCCCCTGCTCTGGGCACTGGTTTTCCCCTCTAGCGTTCTCCCTCCTCTTCCTTTCTCCATTGTTAATGTGCCCACACTCAGGTGGGACTTAAGAAGCATTTGCTTGGCTTTGCATGATGGAACTGGCAAGTTCTGCTCAGGTCATCAAGGTACATAAAAATGCACTGTGAGCCTGGGATGCTGCTGCTGTTGCTGCTTCCTTTGCAGGGTCTGTGCAGCCACCCAGCAGAGCAGAGTCAGTCACTGCCCTCTCTCCAGGACAGGCTTGCTTGGGCCCACAGGGATGGGACATCTCCTGGCATCTGGAGTGAGATACTTTGTTAATACAGCAGCACCACCTCTGCCCATCCACCTCCAGCAGCTACAAAAACTGACCACACAGGCATAAGCCTGATTTGTTTTCCGGGAGGTTTTGATGCATGAAATGCAGGGGCAGTGTTTCCCTCCTGGTACCTGGAAGAACATGATGCTCTGCAATAAATTAGCAATGCTGCCTTGCCTTCTGCTTAGGAAAGGGCTTTAAGGCATTTTATTGTGCTGTGCCTCTTGTGTACAAGCTGGAGACTGTAGTTTCTGGGTGTACTATATCCTGCTCAACATTTAAAAAAATAGAAATCCTTCAGAAAAAGAATAATACACTTTCAGACTTTTATAGGTTTCTTTATACTTTGTGGCCTTGTTGGAGTGATCAAGATACAGGCACAGATCCTGCAGCGTGCTTAGGCAGAGGCATCAAAGTTTGCAGATTATGGGCTGTAGATTTAAGGTCTTTGAGCCCAAAGACATTTCTTTTCCATCTTTGCAAATGTTTCTGATGCTGTATAAATACTGTCTTTGAGGTTTACCAGCAGCTAACATTATCACGCTCTTTCATTTAAAGCAAAATCAGAGTGCCTCTTTTATATCTTTAAGAGAATTATGAAAGCCTTCTTCGCAGCATTGCAAACAAATGCAGATTGACAGTTATTAGTTTATGGTCTAAGTGCTCTGACAGGGTTTGATGCAGAGGGATTTTCAGTGATTGACTCTGAGGTATCCCTCGTGCCTGTTCCACAGGGATGCTGAATCCACCCTGCCCCTGCTGACCATTTACTTGACCCCCACTGGGGATGTCTGGGTCCTGGGCAGTGAAGGTGCTGATAACCGAGCGAAGTGGGCAAGTTGCCCAGCAGAAACCTCCTTTTTGCAGCAGATGCTGAAAAGGGGACTGAGAAGCTGTTTTTTTTCTGCCATGGCCTTGTTTGGGGCTATTTGGAGGCAATACAGAAATGGAAGGACTATTTTGTTCACATTGCAGGTCACTTTTAGCAATTATCAGCAGGAATTTAGCACCTAATATGTGTCTAACAAATCTGAATTAAATCTTTAATTGAAGGACTTCATGTGAGGAGTAACCAAAAAATTAAAGAACCTGTTCACTTGCTATTGCTCGGGTGTTCAGTATCTCTCCTGTGTGGGGCAAGAGCTGCAGGTTACACAGCTCCCTTTATCCACGTATAGGCAGCACCTCTGTGGAAAAGGGTTTGGGCAGCAAGGCTGCCCCGTCTGCAAGCAGTATGGGCCACTGCTCACATCCCAGAGCACTGCTCCAGAGCCCTGCCTGTCACTGCAGCCCTCAAACGTGATACTTCTCGTTTGTCACTGCTGTCAGTGACTCAAGTCAATCTCTGGTGCTGTTAATCCATCCCGAGTGAATCCTGAGCAAACCTTTCTGGTAGCTGGGAGAAGTTTCCTCTCTGCTGACACTCAGCAGCAGAAACAGAGGCAAAACCATTATTGATCACAAACGAGTGGGGCTGTGCCCAAGCCCTCTGATTCCCAGGCTGCTTTTCGGGTCTCCTTCTGGGCTCCCTAAGTTTTGCATTGAAGTCAACCAACACCATCCACCTCTTCCTGCGATGCTCCGGAGAACTGGGAGTTAAATTTCCTTCCATCACATAGCAAAGGCAGAGCACTTTGCATGCCGTTATTCCTACCGCTCCTCGTCACCAGTATTTGGATTGCTGGTGGAATCTCTCTGCTCTGGGTGTGGGAGCAGCGCAGGGATGGGCACGCAGGGACTATTGCTAAGCAACCCTGCGGGAATGCTGCGTGCCCCGCGCTGTCCCTGCCACGCGCCCCTTTCCCATTGTCCGCCGCCTCGGCGCTGCGCTCGCCGCTCCCGGTCTCGCAGCCCCATCGATGCCATCGATTGGGGGAGATTGCGGCGATCCTGAAGTTAAGCAGAAAATGGCACTGCCTGTTGCCGGTGGGAGGCAGTGGCACAGGAATGCTCTTCGAGAGGAATTGATGCTCGTGGCTGTTGATTGGAAAGCACTTTGCATTGCACTGAATGTCAGTCCAGTTAGTTCATAAATTTATGGATGTCGTTCTGCATTTGCCACGAACTTTCCTGCTTTCTGTCATCTTTTTCAGGAGAGTTTGAAAAAAATGGAAATGTGATCTGCTATGAACAAAATGGAGATACGGGAGTAAAATCCTAGCTTTTTAATTTGCATTTATTCTACGTCTTGAAGAGCAGTGTTCAGCTACCTCTGCTTTCTAATTTTACCTTTTAACATGGGTTGAAGCCCAGGGAGACTCGTTAGATGTTGATATAATGATATTAGTAAAATATTGGTGTTTGGAAACGGTTGTCGGATAACTTTCATTTTCCATGCACAAGTGCACAGTAAACACACACATTTATCTAATACTTTGGAGACAACTTTAGTCTTTCAGATATATGCTGGGTAATTGAAAACAAATGTTAGCTTCTCTTTAATAGTGCTCCACAGTAGTCACAGTGCAGTGTGACCGAGTTTGCATTTTAGTATTCTTCAGAGACATTTGAAGTATGCAGCTTCTTAAATCTGAGCTTAGAGCTCTCTGTAAAACGCATTATTGCAGCGGTTGGAGGAGAGTCCGTCGTGTTTGCCCCTCCAGGTAATGCCTGTCCTGTTTGACTTGGATGCTCTCCTTGAAGCTGACAGACTTTCTGGGCTGAAATTTGGTAAAAACTTTGCTCCCAGAGGCTCTCGTGTGGCACCTTGCAGCTGGGAGGCAGCTTCTCCGTGTGGCCTTGGGGTGTGGTGACCTGTGGCACCACGGGGTCTGGTCATGCCCCAGCAGGGCTCTGCATGGGCCACACCCGGCTCACTGGGCGCTGGTTTGTGTTTGTGTTGTGCGAGCAGCAGAGAGGAGCTGACCTGTGTTCCGAGCCAGGCTGGAGCTGCTGTGCCAGCGCTGATCCTGCACACTGCATCCCCAGGGGCCACCGGGCTCCAGGTGGATGCTCAGCACTTTTGGTGTGGGGACAGGACTCCAGAGGCAGCTTGGCTTGGCTCTGCAGGGAAGATCCACCCCTGGGTCAGTGCCCCATGGCTTTTCACAGGTAACCAAAAAACAGCAGCGCCTTTTGCTTCCCCTTGCGTATTGAATTTGGGCTGATGATGCTGAGGAGGAGCGTGCCACAAGTGGGATGTATCTTGTCTAACAATTAGTCATCCTAAAACAGTGTTTTGGTTCTCTGTTTAATCACTGCAGGGAGTGGGCAGCTTCAGAGGCAGTTTGTCCTGCTCTGACCCC
Source organism: Dicrurus megarhynchus (assembly GCA_013399195.1). NCBI lineage: Eukaryota > Metazoa > Chordata > Aves > Passeriformes > Dicruridae > Dicrurus > Dicrurus megarhynchus. Next base: position 88,739 of record VXAD01010627.1, read on the forward strand.
AGTGTCTGTGCACAGGGGAGCGGGATCCCTGGTCCTGCTGGAAGGAGAGGGGCAGCCCTGGGCACAGCCCTGGCATTGGTCTGGGCAGGGTTTTCCCCCCGATGTGTGCCCTCACCCAGCCCTTGGGCAGGGAAATATCCTCCTCCCCTGCCATGTGCTCATGGGAATGTTTCTCAGGTGGGGAAGGGACCCTCAGGCTCCGCTGTGGGATGAGTGGGCCCCACGTTCCTCTCTGAAGCACGACAGGTTTGCTCCTGGCAGAATAAACCACCGCTGGAGAATGGAACTAATGAAGAGATTTGAAGTGCATTTATCCTTTGAAAGTGAATCTAAATACAGTGCTGTGGAGTTCAATATCTGTCTCTCAAAGATATGTAGATCAAGTGTACCCATTTTGAGGCTTTTACGTTTTTGACCTTTTTTTTTTGTGTCTCTGAACCCAATGGCCTACTCTGGGAATTTAAATTCCGGTTGAGGTCCTTTGGACTTGTGAATCACTTCCAGTCACAAAGGCACCATAGTGCACTCGGGACGTGGGTAATTATGTTAGTGTTCAGCAGGGCAAAGTAGAGCCCAGCTCACCTCCCTCCTATTGACAGCTTTTGGTGCTGTCTTGGGAATAGTAATAATAGTAGTTTTAGTAATAATAAGAATAATAAAAGGGCTGCTATGAAAGCCAGGGAATCTGACTCAGTGCACACAGGCAGGAGAGGCTGGGGAAGCAGCGGCCCTTCCCAAGGGCTCCCCTGCCAAGTCTTTACAGTCCTCAGCTTTTTTTTTTTGGATGAGCTGGGGCCATGATCAAGCAGTGGCTTCTTTTGTGAGACAGCTATATCCAGAAAGGCCATTCTCATGCACTGAATAAAAATGGAAATTCTTCCCTAAACATCCACATTCATTTGTAAAACAGTTAAGAAATGAAAACTGTCAACACCTGAGACTGAGAGCCCATCTGGCCCCCTGAAAGAGCTCAATATTCCCTTTGCTGATCTGGGCCAGGTATATAAATGTGATCGGCAAAACAGCAGCAGGGGTGCCTGGGCTCATTTCTGTTTGCATCCATCCACTAGAGACTTCTTTTTAAGGATTTGTTAGGCTCCTGAATTGTCATCTTATCATAAAAAGGGAAATAAATCCTTTTGTTTGCCCTGTGCTGCCATTCTCCCCAGATCTGTGCCAGAATTGGAGAGTTCTCTGCCTGTCGTGGTGAAGTTTGGGAATCAATTTAACCTGTGCCTTGCCGTGCACCCTTTTGAAACGAAGTGCTGACGATTTGTTCTGTTTGTTCATTAAATAAAACTAGTAGAGAAAAGGTCACATTCAAATGCGTTATTTTCCGAGAGTGACATATGCTGTTGACTCACACAAATATGTCTCCTCTGGAGAGTCCCTCATGTAAGAAATCTCAGAGCACTTCATCTTCAGTCCTTAATGAGAATTTTTCTTCTAGCAGAGCTATTAAAGACTCTGATCTTAATTCTCAGAAAACACAAAAGATGTCACATTATACAAGTCCAATATTTGATATGTTAATAACCAAAGAGGCTATAAGAGGGGGAGCGAAAATATAACCTGAGGAAATGCATTCTCTTCCTGGTGGTGTGCTTCCCCTGGCTGCTGTTTATTACCATCCGTGTTACCTTGGTAGCAGTTTCTGATGTATCCCTGGATAATAACATGCACACACTAATATGACAAATGTACGGTGTATCGCAGCACGTACAGCACATGCAGGTGAAATTAGGTGTATTTCTTTTTTTCCTTTTTCCTTCTGGTATTCTCGAGGCTGTAAACTCCTTAGAAGTAGTTTGCTGACTTGTGTTGTCACAAGGTGGTGCCAGGAATTGCCTTTGAGGGCTGTGTTCTACTTTGGGGTGCAACAGTTGTGGTGTAGGAGCTGAAATGGCATTTCCCCTTTTATTTCAGTGGACAACTAGCAGCTGCCTTGGCATGCAGCGGTTGTGTTTTTCTTCCTCTGTCCTCTCTATCAAGGAAAAAAACCTCTCTGAAGTGATACCTGCTCAAGTCTTTGCTGTGCAGGGTGTGTAAGGAATGGATGATTTGGAAGTCCCAAGTATTTTCCTGCTTTTGGTCAGTCTTTTGAAAGATGCTCTCCATTGCCACATCAGATGGTTTTAATACTTCGTTTCAGCAGAAAGTGAACAAGTGTTTCCTCACATCAGTGTGTGGGGCCAGGCCATGCATGGAGGGGTGGGGGCTTGCTAAGCTGGATTTATCTTGGTGGGTATAGGGACTAAATGAAGCTGAAAGGTTTTAAATCCTGTCCCAAATCAATTTTTCTTCCTGTTGAGATAGTTCCCCTCTCCTGGCAGAGGCAATTACCATGTCAGCTGGGCAATCCAGAGCTGTCTCAGGTGGTGCTGTCAGGCCTGTTCCACATGGGGCTGGTTTGGTATCACAGTGATGGTTTTGAAGGTTACAGTTGTATTTCTAGTGCTGTACTAAGTTCAACAAAAAGTAATTACAGCACGTGAATGGCAAAGGGCAGAACAAAAGGAAAACCCCAGCTGAGTATTTATTTGTGCTCATGTAGGAAATGCCATCACAGTGATGACAACCTGCCTCCCCATTCCTCTGTACCCACCATGAGCCATTCCTTCCTAGCAGGAGGTGCTTCCTGGATATATCTTCTGTATCCTGGGTTGTTTTGTGATGTCACTCACAAGGACAGTGTTAAATAATGGAGTTGGTGCTTTTCCCACAGGCAGGATTTTCCACGTTGTGCCTCCAGCCTGAATTGGATTCCTCAGCTTGCACGTGTCTCTGGTTTGCCACCTGTGTGTTTCTCATGTTGCCCAACTTATTCCCAGCGAGCAGGAGTTTAAGTCAAGTAAAAATGCAGAACTGTGACTCTCCAGTCCAAATGAGCATTGGGTAGAGATTGCCTTCTGGGATTGGTTAGGGATTAGTGGCTATATTGGCAGCTTTAAGAGTTAGCTTCCTTTAAAAAAAAATCATATAAAAAGTTGGATTTTCTGCTGGAAAGTTTTATGGGAAGCAGAGAAAATAATAAGTCTGACAGGCTCTGCTCAGGGAAGTGTTCTTTCCCTGCACTCAAATATGGCAAAGTTTAGCTGGCATTTCTTGGAATGAGTGCATAAGGGCTGGGTCTTCCAAAGCCTAGCTCTGGGAGTCAAGCTCAGTCCTGCAGGATGCTGATTTTTTTTTTGCTACCAGAGGATCCTTGCAAAGTCTTCATGGATGCTCAAATGCTCAGTGTCTCCAACTTCAATCAGAATTTTTCCAGCTGATATTTTTTGCTCCCATTGTGGGAAATGAGAGGGTGCTTGGAGCTGAGTGGGGAGGCAAAGTGTGCCCAGATTTTGGCTTTGAAGGGCGTGATTTCATGCAGGGGGTGAGGGCACGGCTGCGCTCTGGTGAATATTTAAGTGGAACCCAGCTGTTTTCCGTGGGTTGCAATGGATGGGAAATCTTTGGGCATTTGATTTCAAGATGCTTTAGTTTGCTGCTTAGTGGAGTTATGAAATACTGTAGAAATGCTGACAAATGAATGACTTGGGAAACAAGCTCTCATAATGAAAATGTCAGAGTTTGGAGACCTGCTTGGTGGCTCAGGAGAGCCCTGTGTTTTTTTCCATTGGTTATGAAGGTGCTGGAATTTTGAACTTTCCTCTGCAGTATTTTATGGCACTTTATACACTTGGCATAACAAATCAGGTCAGTGCCTTTACTATCTGCTTGTGCAACGTGTAACTCCTTGGAACTGCCAGGCAACATTTAAAATTTGCACAGAAATTGGAAATTAGCTGTGAGGATTTGAGACACTTATTTTGCTTGGATTATGCTCCTGTTTATCAGTATCGGGAGGTATTTGAGAGACCTAAAAATTGAATTCTAGGTTTTGCATTTTAAAAAAAAAATTCTGTTAGAATGAGTTTCTGTTTGGTGAAGTTGGATATTGAGTATAGATCTGACTCTCCTGTGTCTGCAGAAAGAGGATAAAGGATAAAGCAAGCTTATTCTTAAAAGGCACATAATAAAAAAAGAAATAAGAGTTAAAAAAAAAAAGCATATTGGACTGCTTTGAATCAACAACACTGAACTGGGAACTTCAGAAACTTTTTAGAACAGATTGTGCTGGCTTTCTTTTTATCTCTGTAAAAACTAAAACTTAAAAAAAAAAAAGGAAAAAGTAGCCACTAATGAAAACACTGAGTCAACTGTTAACTATCATTTTCGATTAAACCATTTAGTGAAGAGCCTGTGGGAGTTGGCTTGAAAAAGGATATTATTATTACATTGCTTTATAGCAATACCAATTTTTACCCACAGAATCTGTTCCTTAGGCACTAAATACCGGGGAGAGCAAAGAAAATGAAGATTCTGAATTACATAAAGCTGATGACAATACATTTATGGGATGATCTTTCTCTGCTGGTGACAGAGTAAATGCTAATTTACTCTTGCTGTCCAAACTGAGCTGGAGTAACAGGCACACCTATGGTGAATGTTATGACCTTCGTGTTGTGCTGCTGTGCTCCCTCCCAGAGCTGGTAGCGTATTGTGGATCAACAAAGTACTTTCCATTTCTATAAAGACTTTTCAACTCCTCTCTTGAATATGTGATTCACTTTGGATATGTGCAGTTGTCTAGCAGAGCAATGGTTGTTGCACTTAGTAATGTATTTTGAGATCTTTGAGACTGGAAGATGCTATCAAACTCTATGATGTCTGTTATTTTAATTTTATGTTCTGCTCTATACAGTCCTGAAGCCTAATATATCTTCTATTCTGCTAGAGGGAACTGGCTTCTTTTTAAGATTTTACAGGCTGTTTCTGTTGTGCAGTGGAATTCAAATTAGGAATTATTCCGTTCTATTCAGAAAAGAAAATCTTGTGTTAGGATGGAAAGCTAGGCAAGGCTCAGTGGCAATAAAACCGTGAGGGAGCTGGGTCCATGGCAGTTAGACACCTGCTGTAAGGTCCTTGGCATACTGATTATGGCTGGGATTCTCATTCTGGGTCTTAAAGAATACTGGCCCCTTTCAGATAATTTATCCTTCTAAACAAAAAGGTTTCTCTTCAGTTTTCCTTCTCCGCCATTCCTGGGGAACAAAATGGTTCAAACCGTGTCTCGGCTTTGCAATGAAAAATAAGGGATGGTTCCTGTTCTGTGCTCGGAGCCCTGGTGTTCAATGCCAACCTTTAGGATGATGGATATGTGCCTGACCGCCATGCATTGATGAATATTGATCTCAGAAAACTGATGAGGGACCCAGACTTGAGTGGTCTGTGTACATGGAATCAGCTGCAGCCTCACCTCAGTTTAATTGATTATTGAAGGTTTTGCTGGCTTGCAAGGCAGAACAAGTTCTTATTAGATTTGGCCTTTAATGGCAGCGCAGTTACCTGAGGGCAGAACTGCAATGCTACAGCCTCTGGATGTTTACTGGCTCCTCCCTTCCCTCCTGAATGCTGCTCAAGGTGACTGTCAAATCCACAGGCTTTCCTAAGGAAATATAGAAACTGTAAATCTGTCCTTTTCTTTTTTTTCCACTCTGTTCTTTTTATCTCCTAGTAATTGTTCCCCTTAGGGTTGGCTGCATGATATTAAAGAATCTTTTCTTGTTGCGCAATTAGTTTCAAAAAGGCACATTCTTCCTGGGCATCAGTCTTGTGCTGGGGAGGCCAGAAAAGACCTTTGCTGGAGGGGCTGGGGAGGCTCTTTTTGAAGCCTTGGTGGTGAGGATGTGCCATGTGCCAGGTCTGCCTCCCACCCCACGTGAAAATTTGTGCCTGGCTGCTCACAGGTGATTTTTAACCTCTTATCTGCCCTGGGAAGTGCGGATGTGCTCGCATGGGATGGAAGCAGCAGCATGGAAAAAATGAAGCTCCAATAAGATATTTGAGCACCTGGGCCCTGTTACAATCTTTAGCAAGCCTGTTTTGGTGAAGTCAAGCTTATAATATTTGACCAGAGTTGCACACAAGTCTGTTGATGTCAAACTTTGGTTTTCCAGCTCCAAAGCCATTTCTTCACTGTTGCGTTGTTGGATGTGCATCAGGGTGGGTGCTGGGTGTGAGGTTTGCTGTTCCTTTGCTCCTTAAAAATGCAAGTAGGTCTGTGGAATTTGTACAAGCCTTTCTGGGCTTCTGACTTGTCTGGATTTAGTCTGGATGGACTGAACAGAGGAACAGCTGAGTGAATTTAGCTGGATCAATTTTCAAGGAGACTCACAGCAAGAGGGATGTGCTCGAGTAAGGAAATCAGAGCTGTCCTACCATTTTTTATAGGTTTAGTATGCCTGCAAGCACTGGACTTTTTGGGTTTTGTTGAATATATCCTACCTGTTGTAAAGCGATTTAGCTTTGTTTTAATAAATGATACAGAGCTCTGTACTGTAGCTCCACAGCAACAGAAAACTGGGAAAAAACATTTTTGGCTTTCAGCAAGCCTGCAGAGTGACTGAGTTGCTGTGGGTTGTATTCTTGCGTGTGGCACTGTGAAATTAAAATACCAAGAAGTAAATAACTGCAACCAACAACACCAACACCAACCTTATTCCTGCCTTCTTGTGCTAAGTTACAGCAGTGATAGCTAGAAAAGTTTTTTCCAACTCTTCCTATGTTCCATTCAGAAAAGCAAAGCTACTAATGTTGCTTTTTAAAGAGTTTTTACACTGGTGTTCAGCACTGATCTGAAGTTTGGACTGCCAGCCATGGGAAAGAATATTTATTTAATAAGCCACCACCATCATGAAATCCCTTTGGACTTAAAGAAAAGATGTGCAGAATAGAAATTAACTGCAGCAGAGGTAAACAGAAATTTAATAAGGTTCTATAGGAATTCGTGTACAAACCTGAGGAGTTTAATAGAAAATGAGAGGTTATTTTTAATCATCCTCTGGAACTCTACAGCACGTTTTTAATTAAATTACGTAGGATGGATAGGAAAAACCTAAGGAAAGATGACTAATTTTCTATTAACCTTTATTCAACTTTTTCATAAAATGAATTAAGTTAATGACTCATTTCTGTTTGTGTTGTCTTGGTGAAAGCTCATATTTACAAAGTTTAAACTGTCTCCAATATTTCCGGTCAGTCCTGTCCTTCCACCCCTCATTTGGTTATTCCATGTCCCAACGTGGTCACTCAATAGGAAGGTGAATCTATATAAAACATGAGACTACAGGGTACTAAGCCATGCTCAACCTTTGATTTATTGTGGAACCATGAGGGTTTTTAGCTTTTTTTCTTTATTCTGATTTGTGTGATTCTCCTGGGAAAGAGGACATTACTGAATTCCAGGTTCATCCTGACTGGTTTGAAATGGGTATCTAAAAGAACCACCTTGGTTTTGGCCATCAGCAATCAAAAGTGGAGCCATATGGACCCTCTGGCTTTTTTTTTTTTTCCTTTTTTTTTACCCTTTGTGGCCTTGTTGGGTTTGATTTGCTGTGCTGCTTTAATAACTGTAAAATGCAGTAATTAAAGAAAACTCGAGAAAGTCATCAACCTTTTGGACGCTGATAATTTTTTTGCTGGGCTGGGTAATGATTGCACTCATATGGGCCATTGGCCTCTTAAATGAAATTTCATCTTATGCTTTGAAAAAACGCTTTGACGTTTCCTTTAGTATGAGAGAAACCAAGTCCACAGATACCCCCTTGAAAACGGCTTTATTAATTAATCCCACGTGGCTCATCAATGTTGCTGGTGTCTCCATTAGTTACATGCAGAAATAAAGACAAATGGCTCTTGTTAATAGCCCCAGGAATGCATAAATCTTGCTTGTTTATGGAAGAAGGCAACACAAGGAGACATTATGTTACAAGGCTTTTCCGATTTATGGTGTTGCTTGCCTGTGCTGGCACGGATTTAGGTCAGAAATGTGTGGATGGGTGCAGTATCCTGGTTTTGTTTGCATTACCCAGAGATATTCCCCACTGCTGCTGCAGCCTGGGGGTGGGAAATGCCTCTGCCTTGGGATGGGGGCTGGAGGAGGCAGCTGGGCCATGGGAATCTCTGTGTGCTGGTTGTCTCCGTGGTGAATGGTTTGGAGCCTCCGTCCTCGGCAGGAGTGGGAAGGGACTCCTGCGCTGGCTGAGTGCTTCCCTTCGCTGTGGGTCTCAGCATGATGCCCTGCAAAAGATCAGGCTGTTTCCATAGAAAAGCAGTTTTGGTAGAAAGGAATCTCATCCTCTTGGCTTCCCATTTTTCTTCATGGCCTGTGCTTGCCTGCATCCTGCCCCTACCAGATGCAGCTCATTTAATCTCGTGCAGGTTGTATCTCATGCCGCCGTAGAAACGCCACTTGGAAGGATCTTCTGTGGGTTTCCAGCCTCCTGCTTGGAGCAGGACAGTTGCCCACGTGAGCAGTGGTTTTGCTGAACTGAGTCACAAAGCCTCCTCCCCTGGGATGGGGATTCATCCCTTCCCTGGGGCCTGCCTGAGCTTTCTGAGGGACAACTTTCCTGACCCCTGGATTAAGTCTTCCAAACTGTGACTTGGGCTGTTGCTGCAGTTTTCCTGACAGATCCCCTTTTGGGATCACTCCATCTGTTATTTATTGCACTCAAATTGAGCTGATTCTGCTGCCTCTGGTCCTTGCTGACCTGTTATCACCTTCCCTCCTACCTGCTGAGGCTCCCCCCCTCCAACAGGGTGAACAGTACATAATTTCCTGAAAATATCTTGGGTTTTCAGCTGTCATAGCTCACACCTCTCTTTGCCCTTCCACTGCAGCCCTGCTCATCTTTTATTGCTTGCCCGAGGAGAGCAGTGGTCCCCTCGGTGGGGAGGAGCTGCCTGAGGGTGCTCATGATGGCTGTGTTCATCATCTTACCGGAGGGCTGGATTTTTCTAAAAGGGTGCAGATGGGTACTTTTGAAAATCAGTTTGGTTGTCTGTCTAAGAAAATTTTGATTTAATTTTTCTCCATGACTGAGCAGTGCTTTATGGAGTCAGACCTCCTGGAAATCCATCATGCACTGGGAAGGGACTGTGGCTGCTCAAATCATTGCTCGTTCCCCAAACAGTGCAGGAAGGAATTTCCTCTTAATTTTGAAGTAGAGGAACAAGCACTTTGTGTAGCTTGTTTTAACACTTGATGTAATTAATTCTGCTCTTTTAGCTGGGGTTTGCTATTTTTAACAGCCCCGGACTTGCATACGGCTGTAGTAACAGCTCTGGGGCAGACCTCCTGTTCCTCCCAGTCCCGAGTGTGAGGTACAGCTCTAATTATATTTACAGTTAATTCACAGTTCACCGAGCGGAGCTTGGGGCCAGTTTCACAAGTGCTTCTCTCTGTTATCAAACTGCTAATAAATATGGAGAGCCGTTGTGAGAGAACACAGGCAGCGAAATCCTAACAAGAGTGGGAATTTGTGTGTTAGAAACCCCATGCTACAGCAGCTGATGAAAAGCAGAGCCCCGCAGAAGGTGCACTCAGGATATCGCAGAGCATCCATCACAAAGATGGTATTTTACTGAAACACAATTTAATTGGTGTGTAGGCTTTGCTGCTCCCTTTTGAATGCTTAATGGCTACTGAGGTATTTGGATGGAGGAGAGCAGGAGATACTCTTGTGTTTTAAGTTATTAGGCTGTGATCAAGAGATGTGTTAAGATCTGCACAGTGGCTGGGCTTTGAATTTCAGTGGACGCTTCATCTCTGCGTGTCGCAATTCTCCAGCTGTAAAACAGAGATAATGTTTGCAAAATGAGGCTGCCATGGAAGGTCCTGCCTGGCTGCCTCCAGGCCAGACCGAGGTGACTCCTGCAGCTGACGGCTTCGGCTGCCTTCTCTCCCACTGCCTGGCCCAGGGCACTCCAGCTGGCTGGGCTACCACGAGGCTGCTGCTTCCCACGCTAGACAGGCTCCACACGGGCAGTGCTGGCAGTAGCTGGGGTGGGCAGCAGGGCCAGGGGATGCCACCAGTCCTCCCTCAAAGTTGTTTTGTCAAAGCATGTTTAGCCAGCTCCACAGTGGAAACTTCCCTGCCCAGGTAAGCCCTGTGCTCTGTTTGCCTCTGGATCTGTGTTAGTTCCATCCCTGAGTTTTCCCTGCTGTCCCATGGCTTTCCCCGTGGTGAGACAGGGGCTCTGGGGGGGCGAATATCCCATAATTTCTCTCTTCTTTCCTGTAGTTGCATCTGGGCCTGGCAGGTCCCCAGTTGGAACCTGATTTTGTGCAACTGTTTTCAAAGCAAACTGTAGGAACGAAGAGTATGGGAGAAGAGGTAGTTTGGATGGAAAACTTCTGTGCACATCTGTCTTCCCTATTGACTTAGCTTTTACTCCAGCACCCCCATCTCTGAGGACTGAGGTTTCTTCCTTCTTGTGTCTCCCCAAAGCTCTTGGTACATTTTTCCGTTAGGTTTTCTCTTTTCCAGGCTCAACAGTTGGAGCTGGTGGGATTTCAGACCAAGCACTGCCAGTCTTGCCCATCCGTGGGAGCTTCCTCAGGGGGGTGCATTTATTCGGAGTCCCTCCTGTTGAAGCTGGGGTTAACTGTGAAATTTCATAGCAAACACCATGGCTGAGTCAGGTCACCAGACTGCTTCATTTGGTTGTGGAAATACTTCCAGGCTAATTGAGAGTCCTGTGCACCAGTAAGGAGGAGGAAGGTTGTGGTACAGCCTGGCCTTTGGAAAAAAATCAGGTATTGGTTTGTCTGACTGGGATAGCTGATATATAACGTGGTACTGTTATGCCTTTTTCCTTCCAAGGATTGGCTGGATATTGATTGGAAGATCATCTGTATTTTCAAATGTCTTAGGCAGGCTGTAGGTGTTGAAGAGTTTTTCAGCGAGTACAACAAAATGTCAAAGTTATTTTGTGCATTAAGCCCTCTCCCTCTACTAAAAATTCCCTCCTGCCTTGAGACTGTAGTATGGATGTCAATGTTTATATTTGACTTTATTTTTAGACTACTGGGCCAGATCAAAGGGAGAAATTGGATATAGGTAGTAGGCAAAAGCTGCCCATTAAGAGATATGGAAGTCGTGCCGTTTTTCTGCAGCAGAGCTATGCAGGAGGCTAAAGCCCTGTAGTAACTTATTTTCCCCCAAATCCACTCCTGGCTGTTTAGAGTGAGCATGTAATTTAGGTCAAATTGTGCAAAACGTGAAGAAGACCCCCCTTTGTCCCTGCTTTTTGCCTTCTCAATTGAGTTTCATTTTTCTGCACCTCCCATGGCTGTCTGTCATTTCCCAGGAAGCTGAAGGTGGTGTGTCCACGTGCAGCAGGTCTGTGTGTCCCTGCTCACGTGCCCTGTGGTGATGGGTCTGGGGTTATCCACTGTGCAGAACTGAACACCAGGCAGTTTTCCTGCATTTTGGGGTTATTTGTGTCCCTCACTAATTTACCAGCTGGCTTTGCTTGATAAAAATACCAAGACACAGTGGCAGGAAGGCACAAAAGACTGAATTCACCTTCTACAAAATTGGTGTTTATATTTCCATGCTGGTTGCCAGCTATAGGTTCCCTACTAGGTTTTATCCAATTATTATCTCTTGCACTTATTTTGGGTTTGGATTCGAAGCAGGGTTTCAATGCCTTTGCCCTGTACCTGCTGACAGAGAAAGGGCAGCTGTCCCAGTGCTCTGCTGTCCCATTTCTGGAAGCACTGGTGGGTGGAGGTGTCCACCTGTGAGTCAGAGCAGAGGAGCAGAGGGCAGAGCCGAAGCTGGAGCAGCTGCTTCTGGAGTTCTCCGTCTGCAGACAGCTGGTGGGGCTGGTCGACATGTGCTATTTCCCCATGGACCAGCTCTAAGCAGCTGTCATGGGAAGGAGTGACCTTTTTTCCTCTCTTTCCTTTTTTTTTTTCTTTAATTTTTTCTTTCTTTTTCTCCCCTAGCCGGCTCCAGAAGCCGATCATTGTAAGTCTCCAAAAGGAGGGGGCTGGTATCAAGTGTATCACTAATTATAATTAGCTATTACAGCAGGAATTATATTGAGAAGGCAAGCTCTGAGCCATTGAGCCTTCACTATTATTTAAACTCTTTAGGTGTTTATGTTGCTCTTGAGAGCCAGACTCGAGCTCTTAAATCACTTTGAATCCTTTTGGACAAAACAGTTATTGGAGCTGGGGGCTTTTTTACAAGACCTTGTGTACGTGAGGTTTCCCTGTGATGCACAGAGGTATTTGTAGAGTTGTAGCTGATGTGTTTTAGTGGAAGAGACGTGGCAATGATTAATAACTTGGTCAGCCCACGCTGGCCCTTCCACTTCAGCTTCTCAGGCAGCAGAGAATGGAAAATACTGTGCAGAGAAACGCATCTCCCCTTGGGATGCTGGGCTGGGAGTACCTGGTGAGGCTGGAAAGAACACTACGTAGATGGTGTCACAATGCTGCTTAACTGAGGGGTTTATATAACTGCAAATAAAAATGTTGGGGTTGCATAAAAGCCTTTGTAAAATCCGAGACTGTGAGTTCTTCCCTGACTTCAAAGGTTTAAGCTGAGTTCTGCAATAAGCTCAATGCCTTAATTGTGAAGTGCCAGGACTGTGCTCATGTTGTTCCAGGTCACGCACGGTGACAGTGACCAGGTGTGTGAGGTGCTGGAGGCCACGTGGCTCCTCAGCACAGATGGAATTCAGCAGCCTCTGCTCTCAGAAGCTGCTGGCCCCAGCCCTGCCCCTGTGAAATCCATGGCGGTGCTGTCGTGGAGGAGAGTTCTGCATCAGAATTCCAGAGAACATGGATAATATCAGGGATTATGGCCTCTATCAGTAGGTAGCAATTAAGGGGTGTCAAGATCATTAATGCATAATTAATCTTAATCTTTCTACTGCTCTATGTACTTAACAAACTAATACAGAAGCAGGGATCCGTGGCCTCGTTTTGACACCTCAGATAATAGAGGCCAGCAATAAACTTGTTCACTGCATGCTTCTGGTTTTCCTTGTGAGTAAATTATGAGCTCAAACAATTAAAAATTACCTTAAAAATGGTTCCCATTAGGGATCACACCGAGACTGATGAGACCACAAAAGGAAATGCAGTGTTGGCTCTTGGGCTCTGGCCTGCAAGAATTGTTTGCCTCTGAGTTGCTGATTGAAATGCAAGGTAGATATTTGAAAGGAAATACAGAACTTTTAATTCATTGCTCATGTTTGTGAGCATTCCTGAGTTAGCAAATCACCAGGAAACTGGCTAAAAAGAAGTGATTTCTTAGCAAATGAATTGTTAATTATTGAGCTCCTGTAAATTCCTGTAATTTTAAAATCGTGTTGGCAACGGATCAAAAGAACATGTGGTGCCACAGTGTTAGAGTATTTTTATTTATATCTGATTCACAATTGTCTCCATGGCAATGTGAGAGATGAAGGCAGAGGAAAGAAATGAGTTATCACATTATTAAATGACCCAGTGGAAAAAAAATTAAGACATGTTAAGGATTAATTTTACATTATAGAGCTGCCCAGCAAGCCATTATCATTACAGTTAAGGATTTGTTAGCATTTCTATTATAAACATGTTTTTGAAGTGTTTATTACTGTTTCATATTTGCATCAGGCTGCAACTTTGCATACAGGTTCTCTGAAAAAGGAAATCTAATTTTAAAATGCACCAAGTAGAGCACTTTATTATTTTTAGAACATTTCAGTGCTCTGTGTCTTGTAGAGAGAGAGATTTCTCCACTCTAATAACTAAATAATGGCTTTTTTCCCCTCAAAAAAGAAATCCCAGCCCCTCAATTGGAGAAGCAGCCTTTACCAGGTTTTCTTAGTGGAATTTGGGGCAAATCAGCTTTTGTAGAGGTGAACACAGCCCAGCTCTTTGCAAATTGAGCTGTTTCTGCTCTGCTTTTGTCAGAAGTATTTTCAGTAGATGTATGACTAAAATGGAACAAAGAACTGGTAAAAGTCTCTCGGAGGACAGAGGTTTTGTTTGTTTTGTGTGGGCTGGGGTTTTTTTTGCCCCTTGGCAGAGGGGGGAATGCTTTTCATTACAGCACAGAGTTTATGCAAAATCCCCTGCTCTCGGTGGATTATTGCATAATGCACGATAGCGTTTTCAAGCTTGGCTAACGGTGATTAGCAAGCTAAATGGAGGGAAAAAAGCAACAATTTTTGTTCTAAAGCCAAAGCATGTTTGCATCTTTCACCAGCCAGGGCACTGGCTCCCTGGCAGGGAAAGGCCAGAGGTGCCAGCATCTCTCAGCGAGGGGAGAGCTCCACGAGGATTTGAGGTATTTTCAGGGGTTTTTGGGAGCTTCAGGTGCTCCAGAGATGAGGCTGCAGCGTGGCAGTGCTGTGGGACAGTGCATCAGGTGTGTGTGCAGGAGCTGCCTGGAGGACACATCATGATGGAAGTGGTACTGGGGTTTAAAACAGAGGGAAGAGAGGGAGGGAGGGCTTTATGGAACAGCCCGTTTATCTTGAGTTCCCAGAAAAATCTGTGAGACTCTGCAGGGCTGGCTTCTGTCCATCTCTGTTCAATATTTTCATTATCAATCTGGGTAATGGAATGGAGAGTAGGTTTGTTAAACTGACAGGTGATGGAAAGCCGGGAGAGACTGCAGATGCTTGGGGAAGAAGAACCAGAGCACTTTCTTAAATAATCTGGGCATGTTGAAATGGTGATGTGGAACAAGGGATGATAGGGCCAAGTGATAGCTTGGGGCAAGGATTGCAAGAGAAGGCAAAGAGCAGGCGAGGCAGCACTTCAGGCAAAGGATCTGGGGTTACAGTGGGTTCTCAGCAGCACAAACATCAGCCTGTCAGGGGATGACAACAAGCTGTTCTGCAGGGCTGTGTGCAGGGAAGGCACGGAAAGTGATGCTGCTGCTCCAGCAGCCCTGGGGAGGGCTCAGCAAGATGTGGGACAGTGGGAGAGACTGAGATCACTGACACCCTGTCTGGCAGGGAGAGAACACCTTCCCATCATATTTGAAATCTGAAATTCAGTGAGTCTGGATGGCTTGGGGTGAGAAGACACTGGGAGGAGTGTTGCTGCTCCAAGGAGATGCACAGGATAGTCTGGGAACGCAGGACCACTAAACCTTGTTGGGTAATTCTTCCAGAAGCTCTGGTGTCTGGCTGAGGTGTTTATGCAGAAGGAAAGAATCAGAAATGCACCTTCTTTTTTGCATCTCACCCATTTTTTAAATGTTTCTCTTCTGATCACTGGCCTAACTTGTCTCTTCTTAGCTTTCATTCAACTTTAATTTTAAAAGAAGTTATTAACAGGGTAACAGCACTGAGCAGGATGGAGCTAGCTGAATTCCCTCTATGAAATGCTACTTTACTTGATTAAGTCCAATGACATCTTTGCATTCAGCTAACTAGCTCTCTGCAGGTGATAGAATAACTAATCAGAGTAAAAACATCAGATGAAATGAAATATAGACTGTAAACACCATTCTAATTAGTAGCTTTATGGGACTCTGTCAGTGAATGATCATGGAAGAGATTTCTTGTTTTCCATCTTGAGAATATTTGGGTATTAGTCATGGCTGAATGCCTGTTTGTGTCTTCCTAGCTGGGATTTAGGGTATTCTAATCCTGGTTCTCTGTGCAGGCCCTGCCTGTTAGGAAGTGCCAAAAGCTGTCCTTGGCCTCACACTGATCTCTGGCTTTGTGTCAGTCAAATAAAGTTGAAGGAGGTGGCCTGGGTTTGGTGGTCCCAGCCTCTCCTCACAGTGGCCCCCAGCTCCTGGGCATGGGTGCCCAGTGCAGCAGTTTCATGGGTTTTATTTTGGGCACAGTTGTTTTTTCTCTCTTTGGAGCCAGCTCAGCCAGGCTCTGCTTCTGGAGCCAGCAGCCTTTGTTTTGGAAATTCATCAAAGGTGATTTTCGGTAATTAACTTTCCAGCCTGGAAAAACAAGAAGAATTTCTTGACTGCAGAATTGCTGCCTGTTATGTAAGCAGAAACATTTTTACACAAAGTCCCCGAACACTTTCCATCTCTCTCTGGATATACAGACAGGGACCAGGTGGCTGTGGCTGCTCCCTGCGTTGCAGAGCTAATGGCTCCTGAGCTGTGAGCTGGTCACACCTCTGAGAACCAAAGTGCTGTGGCAAACTTGGCAATCACCCTAATGGGGTCTGAAAATGATCCCTTGTGTTGGGGCCCAGATATTCCCTCGGGTTGGGTGGGGCAGTGGGAGAGGGGCTTTCAGGGAGCTATTGGGGCTGTGGTGTGCTCAGAGAGGAGCTGTGGTGTGGCTGATTGCTGGAGTGGTGGTAGAGCAGGGAGCTGGTTTTTTTAAAGCCTTTCAGGAAGATGGAGAGGAGGAATGATTTCCATGACAACAATTCAGTTAGGGAGAGAAATGATGGCTCTTGGAGAGGCAGTCTGAAGGGAAGGTGTCGCTGCTGTGAACCTGGAGGGGGCTTAGGGGAGAGCGGGGGACTGAGTACAATCAAAACATTAGAACACAAAAGCATGATTACTGCTTGAGAATCAGCACTTTCCAAAGGAAATAGTGATGTGAAGCAAGCCCTTGGTGAGGAGGTGGAGGGCTGGCAGGGGAGGAGGAGGGTAGAGTCCTGCCAGCTGGTACCTGGGTGTGGGAGGCAAGCAGGTTTCGGGGTGACCACACATCCCAAGGAGCCTCTGGCCTTCACTCCAGTGCTGCTTTTCTCATATGTGCAAGGGAAACCATCTCCTCTGTTCCAGTGGACATGGCTGGAGTCCACGTCTGAGTGTCCAGGCACAACACATGTGTGGTCTGTAGGTTTTTTTGGGCTTTCTCCCCTTGCCCTGAAATCCTTGTGCATGTGCCTTGCAGGTCCCAGCAGTCTGGGTGTCCCTGCAAGCTGCCACAAAGTCAGCTTCTAACTATTTTCTTTTCTTTTGTTACTCTTCATTAGCTGATTTTCTTCCTATATCCTTGTGGCCCAGCTCCCTTTAATGCTGACTAGAAATGGCCTATCATCTCAAAATTGCTTGGACCTTGATTATGATTATTCTTCTTTTCAGACACTAATTTTGGGTGATATGTAGACTGGGAAACCTGGTTCTGGCACTGACACTGTCAATTTTGAAAAATTTGCATGGCCTTAAGAAGCCTGTCCTAAGACAATGCTGATTAACAAAAAAAAAAAAACCACCCCAGAAGCAAAATGTGAATAATATCTAAACTAAACTTTGCAAAAACGACATTCATTGAGCTATTTGAATTCTGTGCAGCCACAGCAGGCTTGGAAGACACTTGGATACATTTTCCAGCCATAAACCAAACAGGTTGTCAACTTGAAAGGTACTTGGTTATTGCTGATAAAAGACGTGGCCAGTAAAAAGTAGGAAGATACACTGGGAATAAATAACAGAGTCTATAAACGGTCGGTATTTGTTGTATGTCTTTGTAATGCAGTGTTTTTGCAGACAAGTGCACTGAAATTTCGACTTATCAGATTAAAACAAAAAAAAAAAAGGTAAATAAATCCTGCTTGGGATGGGAGAGATAGTGTTGTGCAGGGTAATCACTCTCCTCCAGCAGCACCGTGGGTGTGTTGTGAGCATGGAGTTCTGCCAAGCTCCCAGAGCCCCGAGCTGCCAAGGGCTGAGCTGCGTCTGGCCAGGTCCCTGAGTGCCCCCTGTGCCTGGAGACCCTCTCAGAGCCCTCTGCCACCGGGGACACCCCTGCCAGCACGGGGACCAGGGCAGCAGCAACTGCTTTGAGCTGGTGCTGGTGGAGCACACGGAGCCTCCTTCCAGGGCTGTGCTGGTGGCCCTGTGGCTGTGCCGGTGTGACCTGGGGGTGGACAGTGCACCCCAGGCAGCACTGATGGAGGAGCAGAGCCCCCTTTGCTTTTGGGAAGCCCAGATACCAGCTCTGCTTATAATTAGTATTGCCTTCCCCACGCAGCTCCTCGGGATCTGGCTGTCAGCAGCTTTTAACGCTGACGGTCATTAATTGTTTGGGCTGCAACGATCCATGGGCGTAGAGACTGCCACTGAATTATGGATTATGAATCCTTCACCACGGCTTTGGCGTGTGGTGCCAAGGAAATGGGTGCAGCCCACGCTGCCTCGGCGATCTCTGCTGCCTTTCCTTGTTCTCTGGGGTCCCACCTCAGCGTTCCTGGCTTGCAGCAGCCGAGAGGCTCCCTTGGAAGTGAAATGCAGGGCTGTGATTTGAGCTCATGCTGCTGTGCAGTGCAAGCAAAGAGCTGAGTTTGAGGCACCCCAAATCATGTGCCTGGATTGGTGGATGAAGTTTTAGGCTTTTGTCTTGTCCCAGCTCTGGAGTTGAGCCCTGATGCTCTCATCTCCAATATGGTTGTACAGGGAACCCCAGTTCTTGAAATTTTTTGATTGCTTACTTATGTAACTGTCAGGTTGTGGGGGTTTTTGGGTGTTTGATTTTTAAATGTCACCTTATGTGAAATAATTATGCTGCCTTAACTGAGGAGCAAACATTGCCCTGTGATAGAGTGAAAGCCCTGGATTGATGCAGGTTTTTCAGTGCAGTGTCTGCACACGATGGTGTCTGCCTTTTATTTGCACTTTGGCATGACCCAGCAGGATCTGAGATGAATGCCAGAAGGAGAAGTCAGTGCATGATTCTCCTTTTTTATTTTTAACTGATATTTACGCACAAGGAGGATTTCACAGACCCCTCTGTCACAGCCTTGCAGAAAATAATCTGCTCTGTAGTGGTTGTCTTTGGAGAGCTGCAGAGGAGGCATGAAGCCACACATCCTTGTGGAGGGGCTGGTAAGCAGAAAAGGATCTGTGCAGGTTCCTGCATTTGGGACATGAGTGTCTTCCTTGTTTGTAGTCCAAGCTTTTTGGGGTAGAACAGAAAGGGAGAAGAGGAGAACCAAATGACTCATGCTCGAAATGCTCTTCAGTGTTGATAGGAAAAGCAAAATTGTGTGTATGAGGCATTGGGAATGACTGATGAAGCACTTGGGCCTGACAAGATATCCTGCTTTTCTTTTTTTAAGAGATGATCTAGCTTCTGCTTTCTGACCTCTTTGGGTATTAGGATCCATCCATCTCACTGGTTCCTACTCTGTTGCTGTTCTGAGTTTAGTGCCGGGTCAAAAAGCCCCAATAATCCTGGCAAGAGTGGAAGACAGAAAGGCAGAATGCACTCTCACATTCCCAATGTACAGCTTAGCCATGTATTTCCAAGTGGTCTTGTTAAAAAGTGGGTATGCTTTAAAAACATGCACAGTACTGAAGCCCCAGTTTAATTGCTGGTTACAGATGCTGCTTTTGATCCAAGCTAAACTTCTGAGCCAAGCTGAAGTTCTTACAGACAAGAGTTCGTGAAATTCTAAAGAGGAGGAAATCAGCATTAAAATAGCATTTGTAGAGAATCTTAAGCAAAATGTGCACTTTTCAGCGAAGGCCTTTGCATCATAAATTAGCAACATCTGTCCTCCTATTCTATATGTCATTTCCTCTCCAAATCCCCTCCAGAATCTGCCATTTTTCAGAAGTATTCTTGGATACATTGAACTGTGGTTGAAGATGCTTCATAAAATATGCATAAGCACTTGTCGCTTGGATAATGCTTCTCAGTACTTGCCACTTTGCTGTATTTTAACAAATTAACCCTCCAAACATGCCTGATGCCCATGGTGAATACGGGCCAGTATCAGGATGAGACTCTCTTGGACTCAGGAAATACTGTTGTAAATGGTGTTCAGTTGTGAGAAGTGGCTGCTCTTCTTGTACAATATCTAGTGGTGACTGGTAAGATCTGAGAAATTCAGAGTATGGCTTACAGATAACTCTGAGATAGCCGGATTTTGCAGGGATGACATAAAGCAGGATAACCTGTTCTCTTCCCCACTGTAGAGATGCTGCCGCTGTCTCAAAGGGAACTCCCTTGCTTGTTTCAGGTGCAGAGTGTGCTTGAGCGTTCGTAGAGAAATGGGGCTGGGAGCGAACATAAAGGATCATCTTGTACATGCCCCTGTCCCAAGGAGAGCTCAGCTTTACCTGTGAAGTTCCTTAGAGACGGCCTGTCCTTGTGGCCTCCCAGTGATGAAGAGCTGGTGGTGCTCCCAGGCAATCTGTTCCAGTGTTTCACTGTTCAGTGGATAATATTGAAGAATAAAGTCCAATCTTGGAAAGCTTCTAAGTGTGAATGAAAACATTTAAAAATCAATACTGTGCTTTACAAGGAGAAAATAGGTGTGCGATGACACAGGAAAGAGATACCAGGCAGATTTAATGCCTGATCCAGGAGACCTTACTCAAGCAGAAATTTCATTTTATTCTTAAATTCTTTTATTTCTGCTTTATGGATTTAATGGCCACTTGCACTATCTGGTAGTGGCACATCCTGTGCTTTGGTCAGTGCTGAGGCCAGCTTTGGGATGGACTGACTGACCTTTGGGCTGCTTGTTATGAAACCATCAGGCTGAGTATTTGTGGGGGATGGAAACTGGCATCATCCTGGGGTTGAGCAGGACAGAGACTGCTCATCCTCAGTCCCCGCAGAAACGGGTTTTCTCTGTGACCCCTGAATCCCTGCGTTTCCCTGTGCCCTCAGGTGTGCTCAGGCTTTGCTTGCATCTGTTCTGCAGGTGGAAGTAGCTTGGAGGTGTCCTTCTGCTTCCCTGATCCTTTGGCCATGCTGGACTAGGCAGATGTGATCAGGAATTATGTGGCAGGAGGGAGAAGCCAGCTCTGAGCTTCACTGAAAAAAACAGGCTTTGCTTTTTGGAAAACGTGTTGCAAGTACTGTAAATCACAGAAAACATGAAGTGTGTAATGTATGCGACACCAGGCACTGAAAGGTCAGTGGCTTCATGCACAGGGAGTAATGTGCATAAAAAATTAATGAGGCTCTCTAATTAGTTTGTTGTGGTGGAATTTTATTAACGAGACACAATCGATTTCTAGTTTATGCTAAAAACATAATGAAGTGCAGTGAAAGCTGGTCTTCACAAATTTCTGGTTCTCATTGATCAAATGACAAAGGCTGAGGCCGGTGTGGGCTGCGCTGTGGGAGGCAGCCCGGGCACGGTCCCGGAGCTGGGAATTGCACGGGGCTGTGGCAGGGCACAGATTCCACTTTCACCGCCCCCTTCCCACTGCTGCTCCCATCACCAGCACCCCCATGCTTGTACTGGGCCCTGGTACTGTCAGGAGTTCAGAATTCCTGGGATTCAGTTCCCTGCTCTTGTGGGATATCTTTCTATTCAGAAGGTGAAGCTTGGCTTATTTGCGTTGCAGGTTTTGCAATGCTTCTTGCTTAAGGAAAATTAACTTGTTTGGGTCTTTGTTGCAAGCTGTATATGCTGGAAACATTTTGATTAAACACTGAGGAAAGAGTAAGATAAGGCTGTTGATTAGTTAAGAGTTGAACTTTTTTCCTTTTTACTCCTACACTTAGAAGAAAAACCAGACATTTTTGTTTTTATCACAGTCTCTGTAATTAACTGCATGAATAAATATACTGCGTTTCTGAAAACTAATACTCCTGAAAAAACCTCAAACATGTTCTGTTTAAAATATGATAATCTCTGGTGAATCCTGCAGTTATTGATGTTCAGACAACAGGCCTCTAAGGCAGGAGTATTACTGGGAAAATGTGGTGAGCTCTAGGTCTGTACTGGTGTAAATAACCTGTTTGAGATAAAACCTGCTTGTAGTCCATGCCAGGGGCCCAGGTAAACTTCTGCACTGCTCCTGGTATGGAGAGACAAACCCAAATAAATTCAGCTATGAGCCAAGAAGAAGAATGTTACCTCCTCTGGGCCATCCTCCATTCCCTCGCAGATACCCCTCCAGTTTGTCTGGGCCCGTGCTGGGGAGCTCCCTGGCATGTGGACCTTGCATTCCTGTGTGGAATTGCTTTAAATTTGATGCTAAATGTGAGGGAACACGCTTGATCTCTCCATGTACAACCTTGTACCCCAGTCAGATGTGGTTATACAAGAAGGGCTCTAATTATCCTGAGAAATGATGTGCCAGGAGCCCAGGGGAGCACTGTGGAGCCTCTATTTGTATTAATCCTTTCTACAGCACATTTTTCTTCTCCGTAACTTACTTGGGAATTGTTGAGAATTCATTTGGTTGCAGACTTTGGGAAGCCTTGATGGCTGCCCAGCAGACAGGTGCATTTTCCTTGCTGCCTTTCAGGAAGACTTGTGCAGCAGCATCCTTGCTCCTGAAGGCAGCTCGCTGACAAGCAGTCGGTGCCACGCTGTGACAGGTGGTCACTGCTGAGGTTAACCCCGAGTTTTGCTGTGGTCTTGCATTAGCAACTTTGATTGACAAGCTCCCTCTCCTGGGCTAATTCACCCTCCATCTTCATGTTTCTGTCTGCCCAGCCTCGCACTGAGGGCCAGGAAAGAGGGGAGGGTCATTTACAGTTGGCTGCCTATAAATATTTGGCTCTAAGTTTCATCTAAATTTCAGTGGAGATGGTGAGGTTCAAAGGGTGTGTTTGAAAGGGAAGGGCTAGGATTTTTTGCTTTTCATTAAGTCAGTCTTTATTTCTCTACCGTTTTTTTTTCATTTTTTTCCAAGCTTGCAGCAGGCTTTTATAAGAATTCTGTAAGAGTTTTATAAGTTGTGGCTCTTGGAAGGGACTTTTGTCAGATGGGGTCTAGTGACGGAATTTTCCACGTCAGGCAACAAAGGATGCTGGTCTGAACCCTGCTGCACAGAGCAGTATTTTCTTGTGTTTGCAGTTCTTACACATTTTCTGTATGAGTAGAAGAACATTCCTTGAAGGTTGGCCAGGAATATATCTGGAATAGGCTGCCTTTGGGAGGCAGGGCTTCCTGTTGATTAATTTAACATCCCACCTTGGTGATCCAAATGTACTTGTGGTGTATGAGAGGATGGGTGAGTAAAGATAGCAAAATAAGCTTTTCTGCCAGCAAGTGAATTTGCAGTGCAAGATGCATCCGGGGCTGCTATTCCATATCCATGCAGAGAGGCAGAAATGCCTGTGGCTCAGTACATCAGCCTGGTTCCCATCCTCTCACAACAGGAGAACTCCTTACCCTGGGCTGAAATGATGGGACAGTGAGGGTGGTGAGGGAGCCTGAATGTCTTCGGTGCAGGAATGGGGATGGTGTGCGTTTCCCCACCTGCTGTGTTTGGTGGTCTCTCTTCCTGTCCCAAATTGGGTCTCATCTCTTTGCTGCTGCATGTGACTGACAGAGCAGTGCTGTTGTTCTTGGGGGCAGAATACAGCATTGTCCCTGTGTCCTGATGGGACAAGGTGCCCGCTCCTCTTGTCCCGTGCCTGATTTCTCACTCTGGCTGAGACCTGTGCTTGCTCCTCAAGGAGGAAGGAGGGGAGCCACTCAGGCTCCTTGCCATGAGATCCAAGTCTACCAGAACAAGGGTGGTGAGGTTGGCAGGGGACAGTCTCTACCTAACTGGCACGACATTTGTCATCAGTCAGATGTTGACTCTTATGCTCAGGCAGATGTTGAGGCCAGCAGATAAATATGCTGCCTGAGAAGTTATCTAAATAAATTTTCCAGATCAAGGCACTGTGCAGGAGAAGAGCCAAGAATAATTAATCTCAGAGTGCCTGGGAGAAGCAGCTGTTCTCCCAACGCAGAGGGAGAAGCAGGGGTAGAAGGAGAGGTGAGGATGGTCCCAGGTAAATTGGTACAAATAGTGCAGCTCCTGGGGGAGAATACTGTGCTGGAGGGACCTTCGAGGCAGGAAAGCTTTTCTACCTGACCCAGATGGGTTAAGGGCAAGACATCCTTATCTCAGAGGGGAAAGAAAGGTTTCAAAGTGGCTTTTAGCTTTTTGGACCAATCATTGATGGAGTGGGGGTATTTTTTAATGGAAATAGTGAGCTGTCAGCCTGTGTACAGTCAAGCTTCATTTCTGCTCCTGCCACCTCCTCTTTGCTCACTGCTTTTCCCATTGCTCTCTCCTGGACTGTTGCCTCCTGCTTTTCCTTGGGAGTGTTTTTCCTGCCTACTGCTGTCTCTTTTCTCCCTGTGCTGATTCACAAGGCCAAACCTGTCAGCCTCGAAGAGTATCTGAGCTCAGGCTCTGTGTTGTGCCTCTCCTCTCTTGGCACGTTCCCCTGTGACGAGCCTCCTGCTGCAGCTGGGCGCTGTGGCCTCAGAATCACCCGTGGGTGTCTAAAAGGAGTGGGTCCCTTCCTTGGCATCCAAGCCAGGCCCACCTCAATTAGCAGAAGTGGGAAGAACCTGCGTTTCCTTCAGTCTCAGTGGGAGCTGGTGTTCAGGCCCTTTTGAGAACAAGCAACTTTTTAAAAGTGTGCAGAAGTGTTGGATTTGATTTGTCTTTTAAGTGCTGGCATTTGAGATCTCTGATCTTGCTGCTGTGTGTTTGTCGGTAGAAATAAGTGTAGATGGGAACTTGGATGGGACCAGTTTCCCACTGAGCCTGGGGGTGTCTGGCTTTATGGATCCCAGCTCCTGGCGTGGCCTGTGTCACTCACTGAAGGCTTGTTAATTCTGAAAACCAATCTTGAGCAAAGTCCTAGACTAATATTTGTCTGCTTCCCTTTAAAGATTCAACATCTAGTGTGGTGCTAGTAGATTCCTGGCAGTTGCTTCTGACATATATTTGAAATGCTGGTGTTCCAAATGAGTTCTGATCCAAAGTGCTCATCCTGCAGGTGGAAATTTTGCCTCATGAATTCATTAATTGTCAGATCATGATCAAAATCATTGCTTTTTACATTTTTTTCCATATTTATTTCACACTTGCTCTAGATTTGCACTTCTGATCCATTGTGGGTGTTTTCTGTATTTTAAGTTCACATACTACAATGCAGTTCCTATCCCAGCTCTGAAGGAAAATATAGGACCAATTTTAATGACAATGTACAATTGTACTGACATGTCCCAAAGCCTGGGGAAACCTGTCCATTAAAAAATAATGGAGTAGGAAGTCCTGGCATAAAGTAAAGCCTTGAGTGAAATTCCACAGCTTCATGGACTGTTAATTCTTTATTAGGTTTTCCTAAGACTGAGATAAAAGGCATTTTGTCTTTTTTAAGGTTTGCATTAACATGTCATTGAGTTTTATAGATACATTGATCTTCATTTGGCTAATCGAGAAAGGGTAATAGAAATGTGTGTTAAATGCCAGAGCAAAGATAACTCTGTAGCACTTCAAATTTTTGTGTTATTTTTATTTATTAAGTTTTCTTCAGATACAGAACTGTGGTCAGTGTCAAGTTGTGAAACTCCTCTCACTGTATATTTTTATTGCCTGTCCTGTCTAATTTTCTTTTTTTTTTTTTTAGCTGCCTTTGCTTTCAAGTTAATTTGGCAGTGAAGTTGATGTGTCTTCACTAAAAACTAACAGAGAGAATTGACAGGATTTTAAAAAATACTGTTGTGTCTGATGGATTCTTGCCTCTCTTGGCTATCTGAGAGTGTTCTTTTTATGGTGTATTCCAATCTGAGATGGAGCAGTGAAGTGTGTCTTTGGATTCAGAAAAAAATACCTGATTCTCACTGATGTTGATAGTTTTTTTCCTGCTGCTGCCCACGAACAAAGAGTAAGGTCTGCAGTTTTCCAGAAAAATGTACCAGGCCATGGACATGGCTGGGACAAGGGAGGTGGCACATGGAGCACGTGGGAAGATAAAGACAATTCTTTATCCCCTTCCCCTCACAGTGAAATCTGGGCTTGGTGGAAGCTGGAGGGACTTTGGAATCCCCTCAGGGGTTTCTCTCTGCTCTTTTTTGGGTCAGCAGCCCTTGGTAATTGCCACTGCCTCGCTTGTCTTGGGAGGCTGTGTCTTTTCCCGGGGTTTAATTGTGCCTGTCTCCAGAGAAACAAATCCCTCACACCAGACTCACGGTGTGCATTTAATAAGGAAGTCTCTATGGGTAAAACTTTATTAACAGCTGTCATTATTAATGAAGATTGTGCAGTGGTCGGTGCATTAGCTCTGTGATGAAGGCACGTGAGAGGGAAACAAAATGAAAAATTATTTTTGCCTTCTCTGTGCTGAAATTGTACATCCTCCATCAGTTCTGTGTGTGCATAAGGGAGGGCCAGGGGAAAGGATTGGATTGTTGTGGTTCTCTGCAGCTGGAGAGAGCTCAGCCCCAGCTTGGGTGCTTGTTCCCAGCCTCATCACATCTCGAGGCACCTTGACAAATAGGGAATGAGTGAAGCACCGAATGAAATCCCCAGAGCAGCACTGTGTGATGATCACCTTCCCTGCTTGTCAGCTCTGAGGGGGGAAATCTTCCTCTCCTGCTGGTGAAAGGCCTGTGAGGACTTCACTAACAGTGAAAGGGCACAGGTTGGTTGGCTTCAGAGATGGTCCCCTTCGTTTCCAGGGTTTATTTGATCCTTTCCTTGCCAACCACTCTTGCCAAGCCAAAGCATCAGAGCAGCTCAGATCTTACATCTCATCCTCAGCTCCCAGTCTTGCAGCCTCTAGCAAATGCTTATTTTAGCACCAGCTGGCTCTGATCCCTTTGAACTCTCTGATATGAGATTAAATGTTAATTTATTACATATCATTATAGGATTATATGTTATCTCTAGGATAATGGAATCCAAATGTTAGAATAGCGTGTTTGAGATTTAGTGCTTGTACACATTTCCCTCCACTCAGGAAACAAGAATAGCTAAAGGCAGAAGACTGAACAAGAGGTGAATTAATCTGTCTGATCACAGCTAGCGGAAAGCTCAGGCGTTGGAAGAGTAAAACCAGAGGTCGTGATCTTTTTGCAGAGTTCCGAAGCAGAGGAGAAGTTGACTGAATTTTCTAAAAAATAAATAAATATGAAGAAATTGTTATCTGCTTTGGCTGTTCCATGGGCAGAATCCCATGGATAAATTATGCAGTGCGAATTATGTGCTTGGCTCTAGATAGAAATGCCAGACAAAGCAGAGTGCTGAAGTGACCTGGATGCTGAATTTCTGCAGAATTTTATTCTCTAGGCTGTGGGTAGGTGAGCAGTACTGGATGTAATAAGATATGACTTGAACTTGAATTGACTCAGGCTTGAACTGCACTTGCGATGTTTCCACACAGAGGTTTATAGGTGATGCCACGAAGCAGAAGGTGAACACGGCTCTTTTGCTGTCCCTGTCACTGCCCATGATGGCATTTTCAAATGGGCAGATGCTGAGCTGTGATGAGCTGCATCCTCAGCACACCCAAGTGCTGTGCCCAGGCACGTTGGGCTGTGATAGTGATGTCCTGTGACTCTTACTCAATTTTATAATTCCCCTGTCATTGAGAAAAGAATTAGATCCAGCTTTTTGCCTTCTCAGGCAATCTCAAATCTGATCTAATTTACTCCTCTTGACTCTTGGAGGGTTTGAAAATGCTGTCAGCTAATGCTCATTATATTTTATTGCATTAATACATTGACACAAGTGAACCACACAGCAAGTATGACCTCATCCAAATTTGGGTTTTGTTCAAGAGTTTTTATTCTTTGCCTGTAAGTTAATAATTGTCTGTGAGCAAGGTAACTGTATTTGGTGCCTCACAGCATGGAAGTCATAATAAGGTTTCACTCTCTTTACACACAAATATTTTGACAAGATCTCCTTGAACTACCTCCTCCAGAGCTATTGGGAATTTTCACTGTGCGTAGAAAATCAAACCCTAAATTGCGAATCGGCAACAGAAAGAGAAACAAACACCCAAGAAGTCCTGAGTGAGGCTGAAGGCTCCTTCTGCTCTCCCTGAGAGGAGCCGTTCTCCACGTGTGAATGACAAGCTGCAGCCTTTGATTGCTGTAGTAAGAGAAAAGCGGTACCGGGGGAGGGTTATTTTGTCCTTTCTGACAGCATCTGCCGTAAATTTGTAAAATACGTCAAATGTGTATTCATAAAGTAAAATAATGCATTCAAGCATGAGAAATTATTCTTTGTTCTGGTACTGGGATGTGCTTGAGCAGGACTGTTTCAATAAGCAAGGGAGCAGGGGAGCAGGTCAGCAACCACACTTGGAATGCAAAGCTCTCTCACTCCCTAACAAATTAATGGAGTTGCTCGAGGCTGTTGTCATTCCAAAAATAAAACGTTGAATTAAGTAAAGAAATCTGAGACAAAACAGAAACTTTTGTTCTGGGTATTTTGGGCAGGGGAAAAAAAAACCCAGGCTGTCATCAGAAAGGAAGGATTTGTGTTTTCATGTGCTGTTCCTTGAGAGGCAGACATGAATTGATAACTCAGTGATGTCTGAACTGCTGAATTAGGCCTGTGTAGTTGCTCCTGTGGGAGTCAGAGAATGCATATTGCTCTGGGAGTCTGCTTAGTGTAGTATTGGTTGCTGGTGAGGGCAAAGCAAAGTGCAGGTTGAAGGCCCAGGTATCTCTGAACTAATAGTGGGGAATCTCTAAAGCCGTGCAGCTTTTTTTTTGAAGAAGCTACAAGGCTGCATGGCCTCCCAGGTCTCTGTCCTGGAACTCTGTAGCTTGTGCTTAAATTTCCCAGTGGGAAAACTCCTTGACGTAGGGAGGCTGCACACACTTGAAATGATAACTGTGCGTGTGCTTCTGCAGGATGGGGACACAAATCTTGCTGGAGGCAACTGCCTGCACCTTTGGAGTTCAGCTGGGAGACCTAAGTGACAGCTGAATTCTTTCCACAGACCTAAACACTGCAAAGGTTTAACCAAGAATTTACTGTCTACACTGCTAACAGTCCCCAAAACCAGCATGGGTAGTCAGGGTCACCATCCTGCTGAGTGATCCAGCAGAAATGGGGAGTGAGAGGAGAATCTCTCCCAGTGCTCGGGCAGAGCTGTGGGGCTGCTGCCCCACCTGGATTTTGCTGTGGGTGTCTCTGTTCTGTTTTATCACAGTCCCCAGCACGGCCATGCGTGGCATAGACTCTCCTGGGATTACAGTCACAGTGGGATATGGATGTGTGCTGGTGAGACAGAGGATTTTCTGTGCATTCAAGACCTATCTGTGTTCTTAATAACTTTACAGGGGGTTTATTGTAAGCTGCTTTTGTGGTTTCATGTGGCTCTTTGGGTCCATCAGTTCCGAGCTCGTTTCCTCCAAGAGCTTTGAAACAACAGGATGGAGAGTCCACTGAAAGCCCATTGTTCTGGGGAGAGGCTTTGGACCAACCTTCCTGCTTTCTGACAATGCCTCTGGAGAATCAACATTTTAATATCCTGTAATTTTTGGCTCATGCAAGGAATTTTCCAATATCTCCAAAGAGAGAGATGCCTACATGGGGAGAATCAGAAGTGCTCTAAAATGATGTGCCTGTGTAACCTGTGGATGCAGGAATGTAGAAAGTCTGTAGTATGTAGAACAAGTTCCTTTCCTTCATTTTGCTGCTGCTGCCCACAAACAGCAGCAGGAACCAAAAGGAACTAATTTTGGGTCTAGGTGTAATACTCAAGGCCACTGAATACAGTCAGAAGCTGGGGTTTGTAAAGAGAAGCACAGCCAAAACCTGGGTCCTTCAGGAGCTGAGGGGGAGGGATCAGCCCAAACCAGGGGAGAAATTATTGCTTAGAGTTAAAATGGAAAATGCTGAAGCAGATTTAGGGAAGGATCCCTTTGAAATAACATTTGCTCCTTAAAATGGGACTGCAAGAAATACATTCAGCACCGTGTTTCTCTGCATTATTTTAAAGCTGAACTCAATCTGAGAGTAATGGCAACCTGCCTCAGTGATTTGGGGAGCAAAATAGGCTTCCTGAAAATTTGGGAAGAGGAGCTGAGAGGGACTTTCCAGTTCCTGGAAGGCAGCTGTACTGTGGTGTTGTGGGATGCTGTTTATACCAGTGCCCCTTGCTCCCTGCCCATTTGCCGGGGGGTGTGGGCATTTACCCCAGTCCTTTCCTGCTGTGCCAGGGAGGAACTTTGTGAGCAATGGGGATGCACTTTGCTGTCCAACCATAGCTGCTTAGATCAATATCTGCAGCCAGAGAGTGATTTTAATAAAAGAACTCTCTCTCAGCTTTCCTATCTCCATGACAGATAGACCCCAGCTAACATAAATCCTGCCCTTTCTCCTGTCAGTCTCTTGGCTTTGTGTGATGTGTAGATGTTTTGACACTGAATACAAATATTTCACAGTTGGCTAATGGTTTAGAGCATATATTTAAAAGATTACTTTTGCAATCACCTGGTGCCTTTAGTGAATGTGTTTGCCTTGTAAAGCCTCTCTGTTATTTGGAGAATATATCCACACACTCCCATACATGTATTCATTTTCTGTTGTTTATGAAATATCACTGAGGGAAAATGAGTTTTTCTTCAGATAATGGTAGGGAGCCCTCTCCTAAACTTCTTTTTAGCAATGAGAACCTCCAGTGGCCATGACAAACCTTATTTATCAGGTGCCAGGAGGGATGCACAGGGGTTTGTCAGTGCTGGCAGCTGCTTTAGCAGTTGTTTCTCCTCTCCAGGTAACCAGAATAAAACTCCTCCATGGTTAATCAGGTGTTTTTTAAACTTGCAATAGTAGCTCTGTCCTTCAGTTCTTTCAGCTGATGAATTTGTGACCTTTAGCCACTGTACTAATGCCTCTAATTGTAAGTGGCAGGACAATTTCCCTGTTGCTGTTGTATAAGAGATGCAGAGAAACTTGCCAAGAGCAGCCTTTGACTTTTAACCACCGTATTAACAACCCTGATTGAAACCAAAATGGCAAGTTAGGCCAGTGATCAGCCCAGCCTCCACTGCCTCTGTCAGAGGAGGCAGGAGCTGGACAAACCCTGTGACTGTCTCCCAGTTCTGCTTGGCTTTTGGAGAGGAAATGTTCACTGTGTCCCCCTGCTCTCTCCATGCTCACAATTTTCCTCTACAGACTCACCTTCAGTCTTTGTTCTGTGTCCTTCATCCATTGAAATGATCCTCTTCTCCTTAATGGAAAGAATATTTTACACCCAGGAGATTTGGGCAAGAACTGCCTGTCCCTGTGAGGCTGTGAACACTTGGCTTAGGAACGTGGCTTCTCCTGTGGTTTGTACAGTCCGTGGATGGGAGCACACTGTGCCTCTGCCCAGTATATAGGCAATACTACAGGGGTATGTGTCACCTAACTTCTAGATTTTTCTATCAGACATGTTTGAATAAATAGTTTGAACAACAAAGATTTTGGCCAGAAATGAGAGTGAGGCGGAGACGAGTAAATAGAACACGGGATGACATAAAGATTTTATGGGGTCTGGGGATGGGCACATTACTCACAGCTGGTGAAACCATCCCACTATATTTCAGGAAAAGCTGTTTTAGGGATGTTTAAAGAGATTTAAATTTTTTTTACTGTGACTGTTTTCTGTATTACTCCAGTCCATAAAACCAGGTGCCTTGGTTATCATGTTTCCCACTGTATGTGGAATAAAAAGGGAGCAATAAAAGCCTCTAAAACTTACCTGAAATGCCACAGGTTCAATGTCCTGTATCCCAGGTCCTTCCAGGCCTTGACATGACGGTAGCCTGTGGAGCAAAGGAGATCTCTCTTCACCCTGATAGAATAAAATTTCCATTTTGTAACTTACAGAGGTGCTGGATGTTTGGATTAGAAGCTGTGACAAGTTTAACTATAACAGGCAGTGTTACTTTTTCAGGAGGAATTTGCTGTCCTTAGGTTTGGACAGCATAATTTTGAGTAATTTCATATTTGGGCAGGAATTGTTCTCAAAAAGAAATGATGGTGCTGGGGTGGCAGATGGGTGTCCTGTCTAGGAAAGCTGAACCCTCCTGAGAGGTGAATTTAAGGTGTTATAGTGGAGTGGTGCATTACACACATATTTACATTTAATTCCAATATTTGTTTTTTAAATTTCAGACTGTTGTCACCTTTAAGGTAAAAGAACTCCATTCTTTGGAAATAAATGTACCAATTGGAGAACAATTCTGCTGTAAAGATAATGGCTCAGCTGCAGCTTTATACCTGATAAAATCTTCTTATCCAGGCAAATCTGAGGTCTGCATGGGCTTGCATGAAATTCCGAGGAGGAGGCGGCACAGGAGCTTTACTGCTTGGGCTGCACGCTGTTCCCTGCTTTGGATAAATATAGGGTCCATTCTGATGAACAGGCTGGACCTCCTCCTTCCCAGTAATAACATTGTTAACAATCCTCTTCCCAGAGAACACAAATAATGAGGTACTGGCTTAACAAGGCAGTTCCTCAACCCTTTATAAGTAGAGCCTTGTTTCCTCGAAACAGGATATATCTCTAATCTGCTGGGTATAGCGCTCTGTAAGGGTTTTTATTTTCAGCTAAGTAAAAAGCCAGGGTAAACTTTGCATGTTTGTTTGATGCGTTTACTTCACGCTGTTTTGTTTGCTTCAACGTCCTTGTTTAATGCTGTGGCATCTTGTTTTGCAGTTACTTTTGGGATCACCTGTGATGTGTTGCAGGTGAGGGAAAGCAAATTAAGAGTGGCTGTAGCAGGTCGGGGCGCAGACCCATCTGGCCCAGCAGCCCCTTTCCAACAGCACCCAAAAGCAGATGCTTGGTAGGAAAGAGCAAGATCCAGCAATCACAGACGGTGCTTCCCCTGAATGTGCTGTCAGCAGCCTGGGGCAGAGCTGCTGCCTTTCCTAACGCCGATTTAGGGAGCACAGGGAGCAATATTCCCTCTGGAGTCCAACGCTCCGTGTTTTCCTTGCCAGGCTAATGGCAATTTTGAACCTTTTTGCTTTCCTCCAGTTTTCCAAACTTTTGCTGATAGAGAACCCTGAATTAATCTTCAGGCCTTTTGGGTATTGGATTACACTGTGCCCCAGTCCTTTCTGTGACAGCAGTGCTGGAACTGGCATGGGATGCTAATCCTTCTGTACCTTTTCACTCAGTCATAGAGGAAAATGCATGAAAGCAAATTGCTAGTCCAAGCTAAATTTAGATTTATTCAGTTGGAGTTAATTATAATCTTTATTTAGTCCCAAGCGATGCCTTCTTATCATACACTTATTATAGCTGAGAAAATTAATTTTTATTCTTCCATAGAGGTGAATGTAATAATCTGGGTTCAGGGAAGGGATTACTTTAATAAGATTTATAGGCAGCCTTTCAGACAGCATGGTTTTATTACTATCTGTAGGTGGCCTTGCTGCACATATGTCTTTCAGTATGGGTGACTGTGCAAAATGCAGGCAAGCTAAAAACTCTAGTAAGCACCAGCTCAGAAACTTCACCATCCAACTGAATCTGCTGGCAGTGGCAAGCAGGCAAAGCACTTGTCTTGCTTTGGAACACAATAATACAATTTATTACTGAATGTGTGGCCTGATCAGGGGTGTCATCCATATGCGTGGTTTAATTTTGCACTTAAAAATGTATTTTAGTAGACAAAAGATTTATGAGGCTAGAGATGTTGCTTTAAATCTTTTTTGGAAGCAGAGCGCTGGGTAGACATAGGCATGTGGTTTCTCTATTACTCCAGTCCACAAAACCAGGTGCCTTAGTTATCATGTTTCCCACTGTACAGGGTTCAGAGGGAGCAACAAAAGCCTCTAAAGCTTTTGGTTGGAGAAGCTTTAGTGAAGAGGGAGCCAAGAGCTCGGATGCGGCAGGACTGCTCTGCCCACGGCCACCTGAACCGGCCACACACAGGTCCTGGGTGGGAACGGGCTCCTCCCACGGCTGATCTCTACCCTGCAGATATCCGTGTCTGGGAGAGGATGAACCAGTACCCTGGCCATAGCCTGATTTACTGAAAGGGGAGGCTGGAGCGTGGCTGGGCTTTGACACCCTTCTGGAATGAGATGAGAATGAGATGGGCTGACTCCTGCGGAGCGTGGCCAGAATGCGCAGCTGCAGAGGAGTCTGGGCAACGGAAGTTTGACTCAGACATTTGGAGATAAGGATGTGAGACGTTGTCCCAAGCCAACAAAAGTTAATTAACCTCTCTTCAGTTTTAGATGTTTGGATTAAGTTTTTTTTTTTAAATTGCATCCTTTTTCTTGTCTTTCCAAACAAGCTGCTGGACTAGCAATGTTTTGCAAAGCAAATCTCTGTCTCCACAAATGTGTAATCAAGATTGAATGTAGGGACTGTGAATTGGCTGTGAGTCCTACATCAAGTTCTATCCTTACATCAAATTAGGATAAGAAGAAAAGAGAATGAGAAAAGCTTTAAGGGATTTTATCATCTTTTCTCACACTATTATTTTTTATATCTTGACAGCTTCTGGTCTGCCTTTAATATTAAAAATGTACTGGGAGCTCTTCTTAACTCTTTCTTGCAGTATCATTTGTATTTTCAAATTATTCTGTTACAGCTGAAAACACTAATTGTCATTATGGCTCTTTTTCTGTGCCAGTGTGGTTCACTGGATAACGATGTTATCCAAGGACTAAAGGAGTAAGGCTTCTTTGTGAATGGAAGGTGATGGAATTTTTCCTAGTTTAGTTGGGCAATGGAAATTTACCCCTCAGGGGGGCTGTGGAGGGTTCTTCTCCTCATTTTCCTTATGAATGTAAAACTGAGGAGATGAGTCACAGGATGGGCTCTGAATGTGGGAAGTAAACAGTGACATCTTCCTTTCCTGGGTATTTCATTAAATTTTGAGTGAGTCAGGGAGAGCACGAGGCGGGTGTTCATCCAGGCTCCCTAAATCCTCACACAACCCAGATTTAGCCTACTCATAGTGCTCAAATGATGTCTAAACTCATAGTAGACTTCCACACTAATCATCCTCCTCCTTTTCCTCCTGCCAGGCTTAGGAGTCAGAGTTTTCCCAGCTGTAGCCAGGCCAAACCACCTTGAACAACCTCCCATGGCTGGGGTCTCTGAACAGCATCCCCAGGCTGTATGAGAGAACGTGACCTACACAGCTGCTCCCGAATTCATTATTTTCCTATAACTTATGAGTTCCAGAATAGCTTTCCTTGTGCAGACACCCTTTTCTGGGATACAGTGTGTTTTTATTCAAGGCTAATGCCTGCAATTCCAGAACAAAATAATTATTATGAATAGAGCCATTTTTATAGTGGAATAATGTACATGTGTAGTTTGATCTTTATGGTGTTTCAGTGAGGGCTGGTGGGAGGGCCTGGTGATTTTTCTCCTGTACAGACAAGCCATTGATTGCCTCTATGAGTCATGGATAACATCATAGCACTTACTGGCACCACATTACTTGAAATTATTCCTCTCTTTTACAAAGAGGAGTGTCTGTATGATCTCGCTCTACAGTTCTGATGATGCTGCAGGAAAGATGAATTTTAACATTTTCACAGTTTTTCCACAGGTGCAGGATTGGCTCCTTGTTTGTTTTCAGAGAAACAGGATATTGAAAGAGTTGCAATTTTAAACAGTTGTTGTTCCTTGCACTTCCAGCTTCAGAATTACTGATGGCTTCTGGAAGGCTTGGCTCCTGTTAAGTAGTTCGCCAAAGCAGAGTGAAGATTTAGATGTGAAATTTGGACTTACGCTCCATCAGGAGCTATTTTCCTTTTTAGTTACAAAATGCTGATTTTAAAAGACTTTCCTCTTACTACAATTTCATATAGATTCATTGTTTTTAACTCTGATCTGCCACTGCCACCACTATCTTCCAGCTTGATACTTGTGTTATTTCTTATTAAAAAGTATGAAATCTAAGAAATGTAGCTTCAGTGAAATCTTGAGTTCCATGAATGGCAGATTTTTATTGCACAGTCTGACCTGCAGCTGTGGCTTTGCATCTGTTTTAGTCCTGTGCTGCTTTTTGTGGCAGCAGTCCAGGCTCAAGTGAGATTAAAACCAAAAGGGATGGACAATTTTATGGTTAGATAAAAAAATTATCAAGAGAAGAGAAAAGAAGTTTCATTTGAGGCCTGAGCTGGGCAGGGTTAGAACCAGGAAGGGACATCTCTGACACACAGCATTTTGTGCTCAGTTCTGTGCATGGTGCCTCCTCTCTCTCTGCGCCTCAGAGGCATCACAAGGGTGTTTTCTTCCCATCTGTACTCTCAGAGTTTGCAGGATGAGCTGGGCTGTGAGGATACTGCCCAGCTCTGGAGGGAAGGATTTTAGGCATAAAATTGCAGTGATGAGGTTTTAAAAGTTGACCTGTTGCTCTAGGGGTCAGCAGTTGGCTGATCCAAGTAAGCGTCTGCAAAGCACCTGCAGAGAACCTGTTACAAGGGAAAAGTTTTTCAGAAATTCAAACTAAATATCTCAGTTCACATCCAACAGTGTCTTATTTCCACTCATCTCCCCTCAGCACCCCCAGTGCCCCAGCAGTCTGAGCAAACCAGACTGTTCTGCCCAGCACTGGGCTCCGGGGATGCTCATTTGGTCTCCATTTACTTTTCCTTAACTCTTGCTCTCTTTTGGTACCTAATTGGGACTAACCCCCGTTCTGGTGTAATGTTCTGCCCTCTTTGATCTTGCTGGAGTGCTTATTAAAGGAGCAGGTGACTTTTTCATCGCATTATTGCACACCAGAAAGCTCCAAATGTGTCTGGTTTCTGATAGTTGCTGTAAGGAGATTGATGCTGTGGTGCTGATGTGCTGGATTAAAAAGGTGGGGTGTTGGCCTGCCATCGTATGAAGTATTTCTTTTTAGATGTTCCTACAGCGTCATAAAATGCTGCTAAATTCAGATATCATATTTTGTTGCAGGCTGGTTCTAGGACAAAGCCCAGCCCTGTCTAGTGATGTTTATGGCTTCCCATATAAGCCTTCAGACAAAATTTGTATCTCATTTTGTTTGAGTTACAGCGGGATGATATCCTAGTCCTCGTACCAGCTCTGAGCAGAGGCACTGAAAGTTGCCACTGTAACGAAATGGAGGAAAGGGAAAAACATACCTTTTAAACTTCCTGTAAATCACTGCTTGAGAGAGATAAAATATCTGCATAAAGGGTGTGTGGGAGTCCTTTAATGGAAACACAAATGCATTTAAGCCTTGTCTTGTTTCTGGTTTGGAACTGTGTCAGTGTTTAAATCTCCTCTGCAACCTGGTGTGCCTTGGGAGGAGGAGATTTTAGCTCTTGCTCCAGAAATCAGAGGGCACTCTTGCTGCTCTGGGTCCTTGCTTATCTGCTTGATTGCTTATCTGTATGGCTGCAAATATTTTATGATAAATGCAACTTCTCAAAATTATTGCTTTCAAATGTAGTTCAATTTATTTACAATTAATCCAGAAAGGGTCTTGTCTGCATTTGAATTTTTAGCAAAGAAAAGATACCCTTCCTTCCCTCTCTGCCTCAGCTTTCCCAGGAGCAAAGTTCACTTTTGGCACCTGAGTTGGGCAGCTGCACAATGGCAGGACGTGTCAAAGTGCCCTATAAATAAATCACAGAGCAGAAATGGGGCTGCTAAAACATCCCTTGGAGACTTTCTGCCTGGGGAGGGAGAGCACCTGCTGCTCACCATCCACATCTGGATGAAAGATGGGGAGGGGAAAAGAACCAAGGTCAATTTTCCTGAGCAGAAAATTGGTTGTCCCATGTGTGATGCCACTGCCAGCTGGCCCAGGTCAGGGCTCACGTGGGGAAGGGAGGAGGAGGTTTCTCATTACCTGGGTTTCTGCATTTCACTGTGGGCTGTGCTGGTGTGCTCAGAGAGGGGCTGATGTTTATTCATGAGAGCAAGGCAGGGGACACCCGGGTGGGGCTGCATTTGCCTGGGGAGCTGAGAGGAAACCCTGATCTGATCCCCACGTGCAGTGGTGAGAGAAGAGATTGTTGGTAGAGTGTTTCCTGCTGAGATTTTTTTCTGGCTGCTTTTGTATATTTTTGCATGTTTACTCATTTCCACAAAGAATATTCCAATGGCTGAAAAAAGCCCTTGTGACACGAGTAAGCATACAGCAAAAGTGAAGGC
This sequence comes from Dicrurus megarhynchus, assembly GCA_013399195.1. Lineage (NCBI taxonomy): Eukaryota > Metazoa > Chordata > Aves > Passeriformes > Dicruridae > Dicrurus > Dicrurus megarhynchus. The sequence continues at coordinate 126,371 of VXAD01010627.1, forward strand.
AAAAGTATTGTGGTGAAATGAGAGGCATTTAAACAAGTGTAGATAATATCAAACTCTTGAAAAATAAATGACCAGAATTTCGAGTGAGAACAAGAGTGGGGCAAAGTCAAATAGATTGGATTTGCCCTAGAATCTGTCTTTGATAAATGTAGGCTTTAAAAATACACAACCTGAAAAAAATAGCTTAAATATTAGAGCTTTTATCTCTGCTAAATTGTGGCTGCAAGTATCTGAGTCATCTGGCTTGAACAGGTGTAATTGTTTGTGTGTTGTGTATCTGCTCTGCCCAGCCCTGACAAACAGTGAAATCACCCCTCAGCTCAGCGAGAGACAACGAGAGCTTTGACCTTAGGCTCTGTCATTGTGCCTTTGTTATCTCTGTGCATTGTGGAACTGCTGCATTTTAATTCACTGGGTTTCTGTTTGTTTCCTCTGAGACAGTCCCAGGAGCTTGGATTCACCAGCTTTTTGTTGAGCGTAGGAATTGTTAGTTTGAAAGAGCCACTGTTTCTGGTAGAATCACAGCCCAGATTGAATATATCTCACTATTAATTAGAGATCAGCCCAAACCAAAGATGTCTATTTGATCCCTCCCTCCCTCTGGAATCTTTTCTTTCCTGGGAAAAATTGCTCAGTGCTGGCTGGAGGATTGACCATTGTGTTGTAGAGAAACTTCTGTGGTTTCCAAATGTGTTTCATTCACCCCAGGAATTAAACTGAAAATTCCTTCTAAAAATTCCTTCTTCCTTCTGAGAACCTTCTGTGTGTAAAGGATTTCTCCTCTCAAGTTCACTCTTCCCTCTAAATCCATTCCACTGAGAGCTCTATCAAACCCCATACATTTTAGTGTGAAAAGCTTTGGTTTGAAGAACACAAAGCTTTTATCAGGTTCTTACTAACTTCCAAGCTGCTGACCTGACAGAATGGATTGGGAGTGATGCAGATGTTCAACCCTCCATTGCATTGCGTGTTAGTGATTGTTAGATTAAAGAAAATATTCAGTTTTTACTGCTTAAACTGTTCTGTTTTACTGCTACTAATATTCAATAAGCTAGTCTCTAGGCATATTGAAACATGGGTGAGAAGAAGCTGAAAGCTTCATCTGATGATAAAAGAAAAAAAAGAAGACTGTTAGTAAAAAATTTTGGAACCTAATTTGGGATCTGGCCAATCAATCCCCTCTTTGTGGCATCCAGTACTTGATTAATGGCTTTCAGGTAGATATTGGATTGGGGAAGGTGGAAGGGGAGCTGTACAGCTGATGCAACGGGATGTTTCCAGCCTGAGCTTTGAACCAAAACTGTTATTCCATGGTACCTGTGTCAGATTGTTCTGTGATTGTGGCCAGCAGTGTTGATCTCGTGTAATCCATTGCTTTTGTCAGAAACCGAGGGCCATGCTAAGCAAACGTTTGAGTTGTCTTTGTTTCCTCTTCTCTTTGGCCTGCAGTGGTGGAGAGCCGAGGAGGGATCATGGACAGCATCCAGAGATTCTCAAACCTGCCAACGTATCTCCCTGCAAGCCCTCACATCTCCAATGCTGATATTTTCTTCTTCCTCAAAGAAGCCAACCAGGATATCATGAGGAACTCCAGTTTGCAGTCCAGGGTGGATTCGTTCTTTATATACAAAGCCAAACAGCCACCTGTCCTAAATGCCACGTACGGACCCTTTTCTGTTGAACAACCCGTTCCCTTGGACCTCATGCTGACTTCTGCATCTTTTGGTTTCACAAATAAATTCACTTTTAATTGGAAATTAAAATCTCACATCATCAACAGCTCAATCTATTCCAACAAACCTAAAATACAAACCTTGTTCTATATTGCGGGGAAGGACTGGGACGACTACGATTCCGAGGAGATGCTGCCTTGCGTGAAGATGTTCGCTTTCCTGGAGTCTAGAGAAGTGGTGGCCAGCTGTAGATTGACAGGTCACCTAGGATTATGTGTTGTGGAGTTGGAATTGTCTCCCAGCTGGTTCAGCTCCCCTCCACCCCTGCTTTCAGAGGAAATAGCCTCCCTGGAAGGGATTACTGTGGAGCTCTTCTATAAGATTTATACAGTGGATGGGGAATGTTCTCCAGAGGATGCAAAATGGGAAAACAATATCCATGCAGGTGAAGATAATGAACACCAAGCTTTGTCAGCTATGGAGAGGATTGGTAGCATCGTTGTTTACCCAAATCAAGACGAATTAAAGCAGTCTTCACTGAGGGTGGATGAAAATATCATTATTCACTTACCACTCAGCCCGGTCAGAGAGGGTGACATTGTGACCTTCCATGTTTTCCTGGCTGATTACTCACTAGCAGACCAATTTGTATTAAGGTAAGAGAATTTTTAAAGTGTTTTATGCAAAACAAATAGGAGCAAATCAATGCTGGGTGTAATATCTTTGGTTATGTTCGGTGTTTTCCTGAGAGAACAACTGCATTTCCTCTTCAACAGGGGAAAACCATAAATAGTCATGAATTATCTGTGTGGATGACACTTTTTGGAACCTGGGCATTGATTTTGAAGTGTGAGCTATAAATGTTTCTTTGATTATTTCTTGTTGTAATTCTGTTTGCTTCTAGTCATAATTCTGCCTCTTAAATTCCACCTCTGTAAGTCAGCCCGGGTAACTGCTGCAATGTGTTTTGCTAAAGAGTTTGCAGGTGGGTTTTCTGTTTCTTTAGTGAAATTTCCTCTGTTTTTATTGACTTTATTATCATCTTTCCAAAGTGCATTGGATTCATCTTGCGCAGGTCAAATGTGGTCAGGAACTCTTTTGTTGCATTGTACAGAGGGGAGCTGAGAGGTGAGAAAATGAGCTGTGCCTCAGCTTGTGTAGGAATCCTTTGGCAGAGCTGGGATTTGAGGCCAAACTTTCTAAGCTGTCTTCAGTTTTCCTATAAGATCAACCCATCCTGCTTCTTCAAGCTTTTCACTGCTTGTTTCGTGGCCCATTTTTGTTTAAAGTTTGGAGACTCTCTGTTGACCTTTACTTGTGAATCTGCCTGTAATAGGAGAATTCAGGCATTTCTAACCACCCCGAGGGTTAGTGCTGCATATTTGTTACGTCCTTAGCTGTCAGACTCTGGGTTCAGAGCTGCACAGGGACCAAATTCAGAGAGAAATGTGAGCCAAACTGGGGGAATAAAAGGGCCAAAAGGTAATTGGAAAGTGTCATCTGCTGTGAGGATGCGAGACTCGTGGGAAAGAAGGAGCTGCAGCCCGTGCAAGGAAACCTCAGAGCAGATTCGTGCCTTACTCCTGAATTTTTGATCCGAGAACGACGGGAGCAGAACATGACAGAACTGCACTTTGGGGACAGATTTTGAGAAAACAGACAGGAAACCTTATGCAGCACTTTCAAATCATTCAGCGTTTGTGAAATAGCACATGCATATTAATAAATGTACAGATTGCTGCCTGAGTGGGGACAAGTGGCTCAGAGCACAGCGCTGCCGATGGGGGGAAATGTGTGAGAAATATAATGGGGTTTGACCAAACTTGAAAAGGTTTGGGTCAGGAAGGGTCCTCCTTTAAACACAACTTATTCATGCTTTTCCATGGATTTGCTGTTTTTAATTTGTCAAATATGGATTTGGCCAGCATCCACTGTCAGTAGATGGACCGGCCTCACGGAGCAGTCAGGTTTCAGCAGGCGTGTATTGATCCTCAGTGCTAGAGCAGAGAGATTATAGAATTTGCCTAAGGCTCTGCGAGGATTTAACATCAGCTCTTAATTCTCAGTTTTTCGTTCTCTTCCCCGCGCAGATAAAATTCCCGAGGTATTAGAGACAACCTAAGACGAGGATGTTTTCTTTCCACTGGAATTTCTAAAATGGCATTTACCTCGTAACAAATGGTGCAAGGGTAGAGTTTTGATATTTCTGCTGGCCAGGAAGTAATCAAAAACTTCTTGAAGAGACACTTTTGAAATTGTGTCTTTCAAAAGCAAAATAGGTCCTGGAAGCACTGAGCAAGGGGCTAACCTGGGTTTTCAGGGAAGCAGAAAACGAAGGAGTACACAGCTTCCAGACTGGGGAGCCCCAGGGTGAGTGACAGGAGCCTGGCTACTGCTGAGAGCTCCCCTTGTCCCACAGCCCCTGGGACTTGCATGGCTCCAGCTGCCTGGTGTTCTCCCAACATGTGGAACATCCATCTCGGTGCTCCCGAGCTGCTGGGAAGGCAGTCAGGTTTCCATGGGGATTTCCTTCTCTGAAAAGTGTATGGAATCTGTTAATCTCCAGGAAATGTTTCTGTTACAATAAATCAGCATGTTTTACGTGCCCAGAAATATTTCCTTGCAAAATTCACTATTGGCTCTCTTTAGTCTAGCCTGTCTGGGCTTTTATTTGGCTTTGCTTGCATTGTGCTTTTCATCAGACAAACTGAAAGTATTTTTATTTAACCTTCAGTTGAATGCTGAAAGTGAGAGGCAAAATGCAATTCTGCTGGTGGTTCACCTCTCCTTCAGAAAGGAAAGAGCACCAGTAACTGTTGCTATGATTATTTTGAATGACATATGTTGGGTCCATGGAGAGATTTTCCAGCTGAAGTTTACACGGAAGGCAGGGAATGATGCTGGAGGAAATACAAGCACCATAGTGCCTACATCTAATTTATGCAGTTTCCCTCACCAGCTTTCCCTGTTTTTCTGCTCAATGCTGATGTCTGTGAAAACCCAGAAGGTTCTTATATACATAGAATTTCTGTGTGTTACAGCCAGAGAAAAATACATTGAAGTGGATGTTTGCCTTGGGAAATATATTTTTGCCTAATATAACTGATAGTTTTTAATCATATCTGTTGTAAGTGTAGCAGGGTCTGGCTCATATGAGATGATAGATCAAAACCAAGTCATTCTCAGCACAGCATTTGATGCCAGCCTTGAGCTCTGACAGGATGCAAAGGAACACATACACTCAATTTTATGCACCTCTTAACTATTTCATGCTGTGTTGCATAGTATTTTACTTTATGCTGGATTTTTTCCTAGCAGAACTGACTTCAGTTCTCATATGGGAGCCGATTCTTCTTTGTTTTGGTGAAATCTGTGATTCTTAACCAAGCTTGGAAACTGAAGAGCAGTTGGAAGCAGTTCCTTGATTCAGCAATATGCTGTGTTGAAAGATACCCGCCTGTCCTCCCAGCAATGTCACCGACAGGGTGACACTGCAGCTTGTTGGTGAAGCTCCAGCTATCACTTCCAGTCCCTTCCATCAGTCCAAACCGGTTTTGCTTGGCTTGAGCTAAGTCTTGGTTGTTTGTTTTTGTTCAATAACTCAAATTTCAGGTGGAGCTGGAGCTCGGGTGGTGCTGTGGTCTGGGGAATTTGTTTGTTTTCCCACTGGAATCCAGCCAGCACGGCTTGGTGTCAGTGAAGGACCCACGGATGTCAAGGGGCAGAAGTTGGGGACTAAGTGTGCATTGAGTGCCTTTGCTGTGCCTGCCACTCGTACTGCTGGTTTGTTGACAGATGATCTATACATGCGTGCGATGAAATTCTGATGACACTGGAGATTAATTTGTGGCCTTGCTGGTCTGATCTGTACTGCAAAATTCACCATCTGGGAAGATAAATTTTGCCCATTATGTTTGGTGGGTTGTCACTAAGCATAGTTTAACTGTAAAGGTAGGTGAAATGGGCTATGTTGCTGTGATTAAACTCTTTTATGGGCCACCTTGCTAAAAAAAAAGGGTAAAAATGAAGGACAGCTTTTGAGATTCCAGCAGGACTCGTACATACTTCAGTGTCACAAATTTTCAGGCACTTTTTGTCCTTTGAGGTGCTGGAGTGTCTCTGTTTCCTGTTTCACTGACAAACTTAGATGAAATGTAGTAAACAAGGAAAGAAAAGATGGAAATCATGACTACAGACGGGGTAACAGCAACTTTAGTGCTAATTGCTAAACAGAGAAGTCTCCTGATACACATGGAGGAGTTATAAAAGAGACAGGAGAAAACAATTCCTGCTCAACTGGAAGAACAGAAATCTCATCTAATAGCACTGGGAATGGCTTCTATTTCTTCTGTGGTGTTTGTTATTATTTAACTCCATCTTGAGACTCAGAGGATGTATTTAAAAGAAAAATGGGAGTCAATTTGTACAGCAGGAGAACGTTTAATGAAATAAATGGACAATTGCCCCTTGGTTATAGGAAAGAAATAAGGAGACTCACTTTAGGAGTAAACAATGGATTTTTGGCCTGTTTTCCAAGTCTCCCCATTTAAACTGTCAGTGAGGATGTGCTGCTGCTGAAAGCTGAGCATTAACAGCAAATTGTCGAGTCACACACAAAACGTGGGGCTGTTGGCATTCCTTCCACGTCCCCAACACCAACGACCCCGTCCTTCTTTTCTGCCCGGTCAGAACAGAACTGGAGATTGGAGATATTCCAGGAGTAACAGCAAGGGGCTGAGAGCAGGTAATGAATGCCTGGGAGGGGCAATGGAAGCGGCAGCGGCGCTCAGGATGCGCTGCTGGGGCTGCAGGGCAGCGGCAGGAGCCTGCACGGGAACTCGCTGTCACCGGGGACAAGGATTATCCATGCAGAGCAGGGCAAAGGTTGCCTTTGGATTGGGGGATGAACCAGGACAAGGTGCTGTACACGCTGGGGAGAGCCTTACTGATTATTCTCACTAGGCAGAATGATATTAAGGATTTATATTAATAAACATGTATCCATATGGAGGAGGTTATGTCTCCTGCTAAGGAATAAAAATTGCACAGACCATTAAAAGTGACTTACAAGGCTTCTGCGTTAATAATGAAAGATCTGTAGAAGTCTGAGCAGTCGTCTAGAAGGCCAGAAAAAGATCATTAAGAGGATGTCTCCTGCCAATAGCTGCCAAGAGCAAACAAGGGAAAGAAAACAGAAGGTTTTGGATCTGGGAATGCATAGAAAATGAGAGAGTACAGACTGTGGGGAATGCAGCCTGGCTGCCTGTGAGGAGGAGGCTCCACATGGCCTTCATCACTCCTCAGCAAGCTGGTAGGAATGGGGAAGCAGTTACTGGGATTATTGCTGGAGAGAGGAAGAAATGATTAACTGAAATATCATTTTAGGATGAAAATTCAGCAGAAATCAAAGTGTTGAGAAAGGAAAAAAAAATACTCTTCTGAAATCAGAAATGCTGGTTCAGATTTAGAAATAATCACAGAAATAAAGCATTACTGGTGGCTTGGGAATAATTAGGTTTTTAGCCCAAGATTTTAATAAACCCAGGATGAATGTGGAAATTGTTGGTTTCTCTTTTCTCTCTGAATGTACATTGGACTAAATGTAAACATGAAATAGTGATAAATAATAGTAATAAAAAATATCAAGCCCTGCAAAGTCTGGAAATACCAGATATGTCTGTGCAAGCTTAGTTCAGTCCCCAAGTACTCATGGACTATTTCATATTCCTCAAAGACAGATTCACACTATTTTTTTCCCCAGATCTCCTGCTTCATTTGATGCCTATATTGTCTTCCTCCCAATATTTTCTTTTCTTTTTGTTACTGAATGGGAAAGGGAGTAACATCCTTTCAGGACACTCCTATGAAGCCTTGGGGAGCTGTCACCAGAATGGTGTTTTTCTGCCTTGAATGAGCTATTTCTATAAATTCTCTTTCAGGAAAGGTTGAACCATTCTTTTATTTTTCTTATTTCTGTTTGAGACCGGCTTGTGGCCCAGAAAAATTGGCTGTAGCTGATGAAAACCTGACACGATGGTATGGAGTTATAAATTTCACAAGGATGCTGGATGAAGTAGTTAGACCTGAATCTCTGCTAGCTGAAGGGAAAAAGGCTTCTTCTGCTGCATATTTATCCACGAGCTAACCTACTCTGGAAAGAGTTATGCCACACTGGCAACTGCTCTCTCCTTCTCACGTGCCTTAAGATAACCTCCTCTGCCCTAGCCACACTGGAGAGGGAGAAGAAAAGAAACAACCCCCTCATACAGTCTTAAAACCAGTTCAAAATGACAGAAAATAACTCCTCCTTAGAGCTCGAGCAATTCTAAAAGCTTGAAAAGCGATGGATCTCCAACAGGGAATAAATGACCCAGGGAATCCTGAAAGACCTTGCAAGACTACAGTCAATAAAGCTCTTTAATGGAATTTTAGATAAAGGTCAACTGTGAGCTGCAATAATCAGCTGTCCATGATCACTGCACAGGCAGAGCAGCAGCCCCAGTGACAGAGGGAAGCCCTGGCAGTTGTTGGATATTGGCTTTGAAGCACTTCCAGACGGGATTGCAGCCTCATGGTGATAAAACAGGGGTTTTAATTGAGATGTTTCCTGATGGAAATTTCTGTTGCCTTGCAAAAGGGGTTCAGGACGTGCTGCTTTGTGCACAAACCAAGTTCCTGCAGGGTATGAAGGTGCTGGTAAGGGGAAGGAGGATGGGGCCAGCGTCCTGGTGATTGTGACAGGTGTCCCAACTGTCTGCTCCTTCCCTTGGCCTCCACAGCCTCGGCTCAGGGATGTTCTCTTCTCTCATGGGAGCAGGGAAATGTTTGTAAGAGCTGGAGGGGAGGGTGGATCAAAATGCAGAATTAGATTAATTAAAAATACTTAGCCTGTGTGTGTATTCCACCAGTGGTTTTTACTGAGAAGGTGAAGAGTTTGCCAGTTATTTTTAATTTTGGTGGTTTGGGACTATTCCATGTGTGTGGTAAAACACTGAGTACAGCTGGAATGAAACAAGGATCCACTTCCCACTGGAAAAGGTGTTTGGTTTGCCATGAAACCCTACTTCTTCTTCCATTCAAGCCCTGCCAGCACCTCAGCTATCTCATTCATCTGCCCTCCTGCACCTGTGAGCGGTAAGGATGTGGCAATGTCATGTAAATTAATTTGCTGTTTCTCATATCCAGAACCATAAAGGAGGAAAAAGGAGAGGTAATTGTGTTGCTTTTAAGTCGCTTTGTGCGTGAGCAGGTGTCTCATTGCTGCACTACGAGTGGGTACGTGGTGCTGTGTGTCACTGGTGCCTCTGCAGCTTGTTTGACACATCAGCTCGTTTGGCACGTGTGTGACAAATAAGGATTGCAAGAGGAGCCCTGACAAGCTCATCTGCCAGCCTGTTAGCAGGCACTGCTGAGCTCTGCAAAGGGAGAGCTTGTGAAAAGCACTTCCCGTAGATCTGGAAGGTGCCAATACACCACGTGACTTGACACAAACTCTGCCTTGTTGATGGTAATGGAAAGAGATTTTACATTTTTAAATGGTTTGAGTTCTACAAGCTTGTTCTAGGCTGAGCCCCATCTCCAAAAGCTTCGACATGACAGCTCCTGCTAATTAAGGGCAGGCAGCTCCTGCAGAAGCCGGTGCTTGCTCCGGGGCCGGGTGTGGATCTGCACCGAGAGCAAGGAACGAGCTGTGCTCAACGTGCTGGTGATGCTGGGCCGGCCTGGGATGGGGATTTTGGAGCAGACCATCGCCTAAAGGACATCCTTGGTTTGTTGCACCTGCTCAGACTCCTCTGTCAGTGGGAGGGTGGGTGGGGTGGGGATCCCTTTGGATGAGGAGCTGCATCAGAGGGGTCCTGAAGGTTCAGCCTCTCCAGCCAGCTCAGGGCATTGCCACTGCTCTTCTCCAGAACTTGCTTTTGCTGGGAGCTACCCTGTCTTACCTTTGTTGTGATTAATGTTGGTGCAGCAATGAAACGGGAAGGGAAACCACAGAAGATGGAATTAGGAGCTGAGTTTTGCCTGTGAGCACCCGGCTCTGAGTTCAGTTACCTCCGTTAATGAACACAAAGCTGCCTCGAGGTGACAAAACTGCTTAAATTCACAGTATCACAAAGGGCAATTTAAGGAAGACAGCTGCAAGACAAACATTTTCTTCATCCATTTCTTTTATTTTTTACCTTGTACTCAGGTTGGGAACGGGTCAGAAAAGGTTCCTGTCTTTGAGTGATCATTTCAAGTTTGGGGCACACTGTGGCTCTCTGCAAACTGTGTGTCCTCGTAAACGAGTCCCTGGCGGGGAGCTTGGGGGGAGCCTTTGTTTTGGACAATATGCTGAGTAGTCCCTGCTTTGTGCTGCCAGACAATGATGGCATTGATCAGCTTCTTGTACAGCTCTTCATTAGCTGGCAGTGCAGTAAATCACAGTCTTGTTTAAACAAGTCAGACACAACAGTGACTCGGTCGTTGATGCAGTTACTTCTCCTTCTATTCATTGCATTCAGAGTAATGAATAGTATTAAAGTAGAAAAATGCGACTACTTTGAAATTTCCTTTTTTCCTGAGATGTTTTAGGCCATGCATTGCTGTCATTTTATCCTGGTAAAAACCAGATTACTCTCCCATGAAGCTGATGAAGCATTGCTTTGAGTGAGCACATTGATCTCAATTTCTTCACGTTCCCGCTGATGCAACAGAGAGTTGCTTTTGTCCTTGTGTTTACCCATGAGTTTTTGCATGGTCTGATAGAAGGAGGCCAGTGTGATAGTTTGGTGACAGCTTTGGGGAGGAAGGACTCTCAGAGCAGGAATATTGCAAGAAAATTGTCAACATATCTTCTTGTTTTGGGTGCTGCTCCTGCTCCCCATGCAATTTATGTCAATAAAGGGCTCGTAAGAAATGGTTTTGGACAAGGCAGAGAGGGAGCTGTGCTGTGGGTGAGGTATTTAATGTTCAAATAGCTGCCACGCCTGCCTTGGATGCTGTACCCAGCCAGGTTATGAAAGAAATCATATTAACAAAGTTATTGGATCCCAGATGAATCAAAAGAGCTGCAGGAGAAGAAAACAGTGACAAATGAGTCTGCCATCCCGAGGCACAGCAAACGGTGCTTACAGTTAAAGCTATTTCACTCCTTGCACCATTCCCTGCCAGCCCTGGAGCGCCCTGTGGGTGCCAGGATGGGGAAGCCTCGGGCTGGCAGAGCCCCCAGAGCCCCTGCAGCGGGGCCAGTGCTGAGCCACACAGGGGGCACCATGGCAGGAACTCTTGTTGAGCTTTCCAGAGCCCAGAGCTGCTCCTGAGGGCTGTGGCTCTCCTCTCATGTCCCCCCAGCTTTCGGTCTGCCAGTCCAACCCCCTGCTCTAAGCAGTGCTGGGTGTCAGCGCCCTGGGTGCAGCAGTGCTTCACCCCGTTGGGAGTTACATACAGCTACTTAAGAGGGAAATGTCTCCACAATCTGTTCTCCTTAGGATCCCTGCGGAGATGCTGTGGGTTTCCCAGCAGAGGAGGGATTGTTCTGAGCAGCAGTATTTCCTGGGGTATCCCACCCAGGCCATGTTCCAGCAGCCCCACGTTTGTGGGGCAAACCTGCCACTCGCCCTCTGCCCCCAAAGTGCTTTCCTTTAAATTGCTGAGACCAAAATATACCTTCCTGTCCCCCACTACATGCTTTTGAAAATTTTCCTGCCAAGCCAACTTTCTCAGTGCCTTTTTTTCTCATTGTGTGGCCCAACCTTTTGTGGTATTAATGGAGCCCTCAAATGCATTTTCACTAAATCCCCGTCTCTAATTGAGCTGGTCCTAGAGGACAGCAAGTGGGAAAGGCAGAGAAGCAGAAGTGTGGGATAGGCAATGCCTTGTTCATGAGCTTTCTCAGTATCTGCTCAAGTTAATGAGGCTCTGGGCAAGAAATGTGCCAAGCAGCCACAGGGAGCACACGGATGAGCACTTTGATGCAGATCCCTGGTGGAAGATGGTGATAAAATGCACCAAGTGATGCTTGGGGACAGTCTGAAAAGTTTGTCCGGTCTTGGGCGGTGACAGAGGGTGAGGGAGAAGCAGTAGCAGACTGTGAGAATCTGGACCAGGATCCAAATGCATTGTGGATTTTGGGTTGTTTTGGATCTGGGAGTTTGGCTCTGGCCCATCTCTAATTTAATTTGCCTGGCCAGAGTCTTCTCTGTCTTACCCAGAAAAGAGGGGTGATTTAATTGACTTCCGTAGAGTTGCTTAGGATGCGTGCCAGTAAAACTATTTGAATTTGGTTGTGTGCAAGGCACATGTGTGTGTGCCAGTGTCCTGGCTTCATGTTTCTCTGGGAAATTTGTTAGGGGCAGTGGGAACCCCGAGTAGGTGGGTGGACAGGACACAGATGGAGAGGGAGCGGTCACATTTGGAGCTCTGTTTTTAATGACACACAGTAACACCAGTAGAACACTCTTAATTGTGGCATTTCCTGCTGTCATCTCCATAATGTGGTGTAAGTACCTATGCTCCTCAGCTAAGATGACTTTTGACTCATTTGCCAAAGCTAATAACCCCTTAAAAATAATTTAAACCTTTTCAGAATTATTTCCCTGATGCTCTTGGGACCAGTAGTCCTTTATTTGCCATAGAGCAGAGACAGAATGAATAGCAGTACTGTGGACTCCCTCAAACAGCGACCTTATGTGAGATGTAGCGATTACTGCAATTAAATCCTCTTTGCCAAGGCAACCAGGGCTTTATTTCTAACTGAAGTTACATTTTTTTCCCCCAAATGAATCTCTTCTGCATGCATTATTCATTTTTCTTTGGAACATTTAGCCCGTGCGAATTCCACGAGCTCAAATTCAGTATTATTACTTATTAATTATTGTGTTGAGGTAATGTCTAGGACAGACTGCCTCAAGGGGTCAGAGGGCACCGGGTTCCCCGTGCAGCCACAGGCAGAGTAAGGCCATAAACTTTGGCTCGAGGTGGGGTTCGAAAACTTAACAGCATTTGTAGAACAACTTGTGAGAATTTGCATTTGCATTTTGCTTGACTCCAAAACCCATGTCAAGGAAGTTTGGGGCATTTTGGTCCAGTGGATTCTTAGGCCAGTACAGTTTAGACCACACCCTTAAACTTCAGGGTTTGAAGACGGTTGGTCATGTCAGCTCAGACTTTTTAAGTCCAATTGCATCCTTGTCATCGTAGCTCTTTTTATTGGAGAAGGGAAGGTCAGTGATCAACAATAATGGTTAAGGTGCAACATTTTCTTTAACAATTTTGGAAATTCCAGCTTAGGATGGGCTTTGGAATCCTTTGTTTTTAAAGAAATGTGCTACACGCCCCTTTTAAGATTAGGTGAGTTCGTTGTCTCTTTCTGATATTACATAAATAGCCTGTAGACTGACAAGAAAACTAAAATGGTTCTGTTTAAATCTGTACTGCTCTCCTAAGAAATCTACATTCATTATTCCTGGGATGACTGAAAGATTTACAACAGCTTATAATCTGGTATCATTTCATTCTTCTTCTTGGTATTATTAATCACCTTGTCATAAAACGTCAGGAGAACTTTGTTCAGCTTGCATGATTTGGGCTGAGAAAGCCATACTTTAATATTAATGTTTCTTAGGAAATTGGGTGGATATCTTTGCATTCTGGGAACCATAAAATGGATGAATGATGTCCCTTGACTAGACATTAGATGCTTACAGGCTGCTGAAGCTGAGGAATGGTTGAAAAAGCCCTGCAGCTGTACCACTGTGGGAAGAAAAATGACCTTGCAGAGCAGATCTGGTTCAGGTCAGTATTTGGTTGTAGAGATCCTCAGTCAGGAGTGCCAGGCAGGATGGGGTTTGTGGTTCTCCACAGTAGTGCTGGAGCTCTGCCTTGGCGTGGCCACATCGATGATTGTGTCTCACTGGGGACACGAAACCCAGGTCCCAATTATTTGGTCATTTAAAGATTCCAGGTTGCATTTCCTCAGCCTGGAAGCAGTCAGCCGGGATCCTGGCTGGGTTTCAGCTGCAGTAATTACAACTTGCCAGCTCAGATTTTCTCTGCCTCTTAAATCACATCCGCTATTTTTCACTTCCTTTGCTAAACTGCTGTGTCCCCTGTGCTGCCGTTGGTGATAATAGTTCTAATGCTTTGCCTGTTTATGTAAGGTTACGTTATCTGTAATGTCTCACGGTGTTTTACAAGAAATGTCTGTCATTGCTTTCATTTTACAAATCACTGTTTTTATTGCTCATGTTCCAGTGATACACCTCAAAGAGCAGATGCTTTCCAAAAGGAGGAAGGGAATGCCTCTTCTACCCTCAGACTGTTACTTTTCAGTGAGGACTGGGAGGCTGACGGGATGCTCCTGCCTTGTCCTTTGGGTCTGTTACCAAGGCAGATGGATTTGGGATGGCCCACAGAGTACCCGACCCCAGGGTGGTGAGCTGGTGGGCAGGGAGGTGCCATCCTGCGGGTGCCCCCCAAGGGGCGATGCCCAGAGCCCGGCCTTTCCCAGCCCTCCTGTATCCCTCCATCCCGGCACCGCTCCGGGGATGCAGGGCGCGCACAGGCTCGGATGTGTGCGCAGGCCAGGAGAGGGCAGAGTGGACTTGCGTCTGGAGCAGAAAACCCCGCAAAAGTCCCCAGTGGGAGGAGAAGCGTTCTGGGAACAATGGGCTTGGTGCGGGCTCAGGTGCCCCGGCTGGGAGGGGAAGCTGTGGCTCGGCTGCGCTCCCCCGGAAAGGACTCAAAGCATCACCTCCCCTAAAAATGCCTCAGTGGGGGCACATTTAGGAACTCGTTGCTCCCTGTGCAAGCCCCTGCAAAGGGCAGAGACCCGGCAGGGCTGATCTCAGTGAGGAGCGGCAGCTCTGCGCGGGGCTGTCCTCCACGCATCCTGGGGTGCACCCAGGCTCGGGGCTCATATTTGCCATTTGCTACCCCGAATTTAAATGCTCCTAATGTGGTTTATTCCTTTCTTCCCCCCGCCCCTTCTTCCTTAAACGATTTCTGAAAGCTGTTGCATTTTCTCTTTATGAATGCACTGTGCCCGTTGCGTGAACTGGATATTGCAAATGCACTTCATAAAGCACATTTCCCTGCTGCTCTGGAGGTTAAGAAGCTGTAAGTGAGGTTGTCTCTTTGCAGAACAACTTTCTTTTTCAGACTTGAAAAACAATGGAAATGTAGTTAATGTTCGGCCTGACAGAGTCTTAGCAAACATATTAAGGGCTTCATTTAATAAAATCATATTTCACTTTCATAGACAAGAAGCAGAATACACTTGAGTCTTTTTTAATGAATAAAGTCCTTAGTAAGGCACTTGCAATCTTTCTTTATGTAAGGCTCATTCTCAGGTTTTTTACTTTTAGGAGCCAGGAAGATTTAGTGCAGCATTTTCTAAATTGTGTCGTGCTTTCTTTGGAACAGAATGGAAGGGGAAATGTATCTTAATCTTAAACAGACATGAAACAAAAATGTGGTTTTTCCCCAAAGAAAAGTTTAACATTTGCAAGAAAAATGTTCTTCATGGCAATTTCAATTCCGTTAAAAACACATTTACTGTCAGAAAATAATGGTGCTGGATGAGCTCTAATAATAAACCAATTTGTGTGTACCACGGGAGTGGACTTTTTCAGCCTTTTGTTGTAAGTCATGCTGGAAGGGCTGCCACTGGGCTACAAGAGCACAGATATTTTCACACTGGGATTTGTGTCTGCTTGAATTATGTGAATAACTCCATTGAAGTACAACTGGGAAAAAATTCATCATGTGACTTCTTATTAAAACATTGCTTTTCTACTCCGTTCAATGATGTTTGAGCAGCTCTGTGTATTTTTCTCTCAGATTTCTCTTTTTAATTCTTTTTTCTTAAATGCTCAGTGTGCACAGTGCCTCGATTGTACAACACCCAGGGCACGTGGCAGCAAACTCCTCATTTCTGGGGAGCTGGGCTGCTGCAGCTCACAAATGCCATCAGTGGGCTGCGTGTGAGCTGCATTCCTGGGGCACCGGGGTTGCACAGCGCTCCCCTTTCCTTCATTATCCAATTTGTTGAGATCAGCAGGTGCACCAAAGCATGCAAATTTAAAATTTGCTTTGAGGAAAATGGAGTGGTGTTTTTTTCCCTGGAATGAGCTGTTTCTCTGAACATCGCTACCAGCTCGCTTGCTTGTGAGGATATTTGCAGAAATGGAATGTAAGAGTGGTACAAATGCAGCCAAGCTGAATACATTTACAGATGTAAAAGGCTCGGCTTCTGCAGGCTTGTAAATCTCTTTGGGGTGAGGACTGTCACTTTGTGTACATTTACAGAGTCTCGTGTAACAGGTCCCTGAACACATCGGCCTTCGGGTGCCACTGCAGCCTGATGGGTTCAGTGCTGGTGGCAGTGACAGCGCTGGTCCCACCCAGCTGAGACACCTGCAGGTTCCCACAGCAGCACAGGTGCCTTTTATCCTCTCCGGGCCCCAGTCAGTCATGCTTGATAACAACGTGCAAATTGGATTGGTCAACTAGTAATCCCTCGGTGATGGATAATTAGTTGTAATTATGCGCTGTTTAAGTGCTGAGGAGAGGAAATTGAAGTTTGTGGCCGGAGGAGGAAATGAAGAATGGCAGGTACACCAAGGTGTTTGGCATAAGAGAAATTCAGTTAAAGAACTGAACTCGCACAAGGAGCAGTGAGTCAAACTGCCTTCTCCAGCCACGCCAGGTCACACAGCCGGAGGGGCAGGAATGTTTAGGCTCAGCACAATAATGTAGTCCTTGGTGAGCTTGCTGCCCATAAAGCATCATGACTTGGACAACAAGGAAGTTTGCTGGTGTTTGTAGTCTCCCAGAAATGTGCCCAGTGTGAAATATCACAAACAAGCCGTTATTTATGAAGTATTCTTTGAAACTTCTCCTGTGTTTATAATCAAAGCTCCTTCCCCCACTTTGGTTTGAATTTTTGTCCAGTATATGAGCTAGGAGAAGCTGAAGTCCTTGCTTGAGTGTTCATTCATGGGACTGTGCCATCCTCTGCACTCTCTCCAAAAAGGTACAACCTAGACATGTGGTTTGGTTTCCGATGGAGGAGGAAAGGTCTTCCTTCTCTTCTTTTTGCTTTCTTCTCTGTTCCAAAGAGCACAACAGATCAGGCTTCCAGATGGGCAGGAATGTTATTCCAGCTGTCTCTGAAAATCCAGTTGTGTCTGTCCTGGCATTTCTGTACCAACTTTGCAGTTAAATCTGCCACTGGTAATTCTCAGTCAAAGAGCCAGAGAGGCTCTGTGTTTCTTTGTAGTTATACCCATGGGCGATTGCCTCGTGTGGCTGATTGTCACTCTCTAAATAGACATGCAAAATGAAACTGTTTAACTGCAGGAGGTGGGAGTGAAGGAGCTGGAGTAGACCTATTACCCAGTGGTATGTGAGAAAGAGCCAGCAAAATTTATGGTTTCTGAAGGAGCAGTATATTTTTAAGCTTCTTGTATTCCTACACTTCACAGCCTAGATTAGCAGATTGTTGACAGCTCCATGATATATTTGCTGTCACCTGGCTGGAGTCCGAAGCAAGTGATAAATTTTTAGTTTGAATGAGCTCGTGTGACATGCAGTGACAGATACATTTTTTGTTACTACAAGTATGTAGCGTGTCCTGTGCTTGGGGATTTTGGTGCTATTCTTGCTGTGGTCGCGAGTGATTTCCCTGCTTTCCTTGTGCTTCTGTTTCACCACCCAAGGAAAGGTGGGGAGAATGGCACATTCCTCATTTGCTGTGATGGCTCCTTCTTTTTCTGCCGTGTTGTAGCGTGACACAGGCTCGTATCATCTTCTCTGGGTTCAGTAGAGCCCATCTGTTGGCAGGAGGGAGCAAGTGCTCTGTGGAAAAGAATCCAGCATTTCCAGTTGCTGTTGCTGAATTTTGCGTCTCTTGGATATAGGTCACAGGAATTTAGATTCAAAAACTTGGGGGGCTTTTGGAGTGATACTGCATTCTGGGAAGATACACTTCCCAAAATACACATTCAAGATAGGAGAAGGGGTAGCAGGAATCAGTTTTGTCTTCATGTGACTGAACCCTTGGAGGACCTGAATTTATGGATCCTGACTGTGGGTGAAACCTTAGTGCTGTATACTGGTGAGCTCTGTTCAGAGGAGGTTTCATGGTAGAACACAGCAAACAAAAAAATGTGAATATGCATAATTAAAATGCCTACTTTAAACTTCATGTCATATTCTTAATACTAAATTGATGTTAAGGAGTTCAGCTTTCCTAGGCATTTTTCTTGAGGTTTTAAACCCTGGATGCTTCCAGAGAGCAAGAGATTTGGTGCCAACAGTCCCTCATATTATAGGGCCTGTGCCATTTTTACATACCTTGGGGTGAAGGGCACAATAATTCATGGATTACAGGGATTAATATTGTTTCTTTTAAATGTAAGTTAAATATTTTTGAAACAAAAGAATTATCCAGGTCCATAAACCCAGTTTACTTTGAAACAGATGGTAGAGACTGAGAGGGACCAAGAGACAGGGAAGCTGCATCTTTCCCTATCAAGGAAACGCTTTGCTTTTGTGCAGGCAGAGCAAGGGATTAAGCCCAGGCGAAAAGCCTGAGGGTTGTGTCTACTCAGCAATACCTTGAGAGGGGCCACATGTGGAGCTGCCATTCTCTGCCTGGTTTAGTGGGGCTGTGTTTTGTGGGCAGATGAGGATCCATGTCCAGCCCAGAAGCATCTCTCGTCTGGGTTTGAGTCTGCCCCTGTGACAGTTCTCTGCTGCTTGCTTCTTGCTCAGACCCCACATGTCCTCCTCCAGCAAGGGTGGAGACCCTGTCTGAAGCATCTCCAAAACTCTGATGTGCTTAGACATGAAAAATGGAAGGTGCACCTCTCTCCTGGTGATTGCCTGCCTTAGGGGGGAGAGCATATGTACAGCAAATGGACACTTACATAACCCTATTAGCTTATACTGGCTGATTTCAACTGTTGGTTTGCCACAGGGAGCTGGAGGAGAAGAATTAGGTAATATAAATAGAAAGATGACATCCTCCAAAAGAGCTCCATTCAGCACATATTGCTGGCTGGCCTCATGGTTCAGAGCTGATAAGCAAATTTGGCCTGAATCCTGTTGCAGCATTTGATGATGGCACCAGCAGAGCAGAATTGGCAATATCAGCAGAGGTGGAGGCTGTGGATGTGATCCCTGCCATCCGCTGCCCGCAGCGCTGGCTGCAGGAGCCTGCACTCTGTGGCAGAAACCTAGGGCCAAATTAATTGTGATTAATTTTGATTACAGACCATTCCCTTTGAAGTGACTCTCGAGATGAATTTGTCCCATGCGTGCTTTAAAGGGCAAGTTGCTCACAAGTGCTTCTGCTAATGCATCCTCCAGGTTTATTTCAGATATAGTTTTTTTTTCTTTCAGCAATTGGTTCCTGGTATAAATACAGACACTTTGCATTAATTCCCTGCAGGGCTTCTATGCCATATTTTTAGGCTTTTGAGTGGCATTGTGGAAAACATGAAAGCATTATGGTAATGATCAAGGCCAATTCTTGTGTTCTTTATTCAAATATCAGTTAGGGAAAAAAAACCTGTGATGCTTAATCATGCAAAAATCCTCCTAAGAGCTCATTTAAGAGAGGGTTTGAGTGGGGACCTCAAGATTTGGCCCCTAGTGCATGATGGATTTTAACAACAGTGAGGTAGTGATTAGGTGGAAGAATGTAAGTACAAGTGGTTGAAGTGCTGGCATGAAAAAAGAGTGAAGAGTATTGTCCGTTCAACACCACAAGGAGCTGTTGAATATTATTATATTTAATGAAAAGGAAAGTACAACGAATGCACTTTAAAGTGAATTCCTCCCACTGTTCTTTTCATTTGTTTGGGAATATTCTGTGGGACTAACTGAAGGCTTTTTCTGGTCTAGCAGGAGCCTCTCAGCTGCCTAATAGCAGTGCAGAAAGTGTGGCACAGCACCTTTTCTTATTTACTGATAAAAAGGAGTGTTTACAGAAAGCTGGGCTTTGCTCCCACTTTAAGAAAAGCCACCTGCTTCACTGCTCGGGGTCTTCTGAAAGCTCTCATAATGGGAAGCACTTCTCACCATGAACAAACTGCCAAATGTATTTGAAATGGAAAATTTCTGATTGAAATGGGCATCTCAGAGCTTCCAGCTGCTGGCGACCATATGGCAAAACAATTGCAACGTTTGCAATCGCTTCGCAGAAGCTGCTTATCTAACAATCAGGACAACTTTAAATATTTATTTGAAACGGGTTGGTTTCAAGTATTGAAAAGTACTGCTTTTTCCCCTTCTTTGCCTCATTAAAATAGGGTGATGTGTTTACCCATGTAATGAGTGCTCAAGGTGGGTAATTTCAGGGCCTTGCAGGTCTCTGCAAAGAGGAAGAGGAATTTGGAAATGCTTGGGTTCACCTGGAAAAACTGTATTTTGAAGACCTTTCTAAACAAATGTGAAGATTTCAAGGAGGGATCAGGAGCAGAGGAAAACTCCCCAGATATTTTTCCATTCATAAGTAGTGATTGAGAGAAGCAGGAAGCTCTGAGGTTGGAGCACTCGCCAAGGACTCAAACTTGAATTGAGTTGGGTTTTCTGTGTCATCTTTCCCCATTTTCAGCTAAGGTAGACGGTGACCTCCAGCTCTGCTGCCTCCTGTGTTCTCTGCTCACACCTGAGCTCTGTGCTTGGGTAGTTGGTACTTGGGGGACCTTTTGGTGGGTTCCCCTCAACTGGGCTCTCAGTCCTTTTCCACAGTTCGTTAATCTCCAGCAAAGCTTTTCCTGACTCCACAACTGTGAGACTCAAGTGCAGGACTCCGGAGGAAAAGTCTTGTGCAGGCACTGGTGTGGCTGCAGCAGCTGCTGTGTCATGGACTGGTGGTGACTGGGAAGAGAGGGGCTGTCCATCTCTGTGTCCCAGAAAGTTCTGTACATAGGTACAGAAAGTGCAGAAAGTCCTCTGCCAACTAGGAAATGCGATTTTGAAATTTATCCTTACAAGTCCTTCTGACAGCTGTTCCTATTAGGAACTCAATCAGTACAGCATTGTGAATTCAGTCAAGTTTTCCCTTGACATGCTATAAATGTATTAAGTGATGAAATGTCATAGAATCAAAGCAAATTTGCACTTATTCCAGAAAGAAATCGGAATATGTAACTGTTGGAGTGGTGATGGGTAAGCAGAGATTTGCATTCCTTTTGCTGCATAACGGAAATTCTGAATGGTTGGGTTGACCTCCCAGCTAATGTAGTGGTAATCCTGCCATAGCCAAATTGTTTCTCATTTCTAACCATTTTTGGCCAAGTTTGAATCCAAGTGTTTGTGTCTGGTTGGTTCTGGTTTGCAACGGAATGATTTCCATTAGTAAAGGTTCATGTCGTACTCCTGTGTACTCTTTGCAGAATTCTCCTCCCTGAGCTGTCGGAAGTGATCAGGGATGAAAAGGGGGACCTCTGGCAAATCTCTTATTGTTTAAGCAAACTGCCTCTTGTCTTGAGTCACCTTGAAGGAAGTAGCTTTCCAGTAAACAAAAGGGAAAATCTGCTTAGTACATTTTTGGTTTTGACTGAGACTGCAGCTTGCAGCCGGCTCTGCCGCTAATCTGCCTGATGTACAAATGGGCACCTTTTAAGAAGCTGCAGCCCAAAATTAATTTCAGCAAATGCATTCGCTCTTTGAAGAAACCCTGCTAAGGGTTTGAAGTCTGGAAATGCTGCAGCTGTTGGGAAGCTTGTCAGGCTCAGGAGGAAGAGCTGAGCTCTTGCTGGACCTGTGGTGGGGTCGGGAGCGGGTGGATGCGGCAGCTGAGCTGCTGCTGCTCATCCTGCTGTGCCCTGTGGGACTCACACTCGTCTTCAACCCTGCTCGGGTCCTTCCTGGGACAGACCCGTTATCCTCTCCACCGCTGAGGTCTGCGGGTGACTGAGCCATCCATAACACACATTGTCATCTCCCAGGCAGAGCTTTCCCATCCCCTGGTTTTGGTCACACGTCCGCGTTTGTCGCAGTCGGCGGCTGTGGGAGCCTTCCCCAGTGCAGCGCTCTGCAGCGAGTGACAAAAGCCACTCCAAGGCATCGAGGTCTCTCCTTGCTTTGTTTCAAGCCTGCACATCTTGAGATTTCCCACATTTTTGTTCAAGCCAAAGAAAACTTCCATGCATGAGGTAATCTTAGGATTTGGCTTTATAACCTAAATGCAGCTGATCTTGCTACATCAATGCAGGGTGGTTGAGCTGAGTGAGGGCTCAGTGTTGTCTCCTTTTAGGGGCTTTTTTCTCCCTTGTTCTCCTTTCCCCTCCACAGTGTGTAATGCATTTGGAGCTCTCCGAGGCCATTTCCATAGCGCTGTGATTCATCAGTAATTATACTGCTTTAAATCCATTGTTCGTTTACTTTTCATAAAAGTCCCCAGATTTAAAACCCACTTTTCAACTTTTATTTCATTCAGATTTATATTGGTCTTGGGGAAAAAAAAAAATCCTGTGCACTTTGCCTTTTAGCATCTGCTTCATTATCCATTATATTTCAATACTTATTTATTCCAATGAAGGAATATAAATGTTGAAGCATTCTGCAGAAAGTCAAATGAACTGCCAGCAGTAAATAGTATTTTTGATCAATTTATTCATTTTTCTTTCTGTTTACAAATTGCTTGTGAATATGCCTCCATTTGTACAACTTTGGAATTACTCTGCAAAGAGATTACTTGAGTTGTTTCTTAGTAAGCAGAATTTCATCTGATCAGCTGTAACTTAGTGTCATTTATTTTTAAGAGTAGCCCTCCTGTTTATGCAGTGCTTTGGCAGCAGGGGCTGTCCTGATGCATTGGCTTGCACGCTTTCTCTAGATCAACTTTTAACTAATTTGTAGGATTTAAATAAATACCAATGACTGTGCTGTTTTATTCCTGGCTTTGACACATTTCCAGCCCTTTGTCCTTGTTTGTTTTAGGATTTGAGCTCTTTGTCTGCATTCAGGTTGCAATTAGTTTCCCCCCCAGTATTTCCTAGCAATTCTTAATGGGTATGACCTGCCCTATCCATTTATTAGCCTGCTCTTTATAAAAAGTCTTTATCATAGCACTCTCTGAAATATCTACAACCCACAAAATCCTGAAAACTCCTCTGCTATGAATTTCCAATCCAATTTCTTTGCTCCA
The DNA here is from genome assembly GCA_013399195.1 of Dicrurus megarhynchus. NCBI lineage: Eukaryota > Metazoa > Chordata > Aves > Passeriformes > Dicruridae > Dicrurus > Dicrurus megarhynchus. The sequence continues at coordinate 149,189 of VXAD01010627.1, forward strand.
CAGAGCACAGCTGACTTGTGCACAAGTTCTTAAGGTCGGCATAATTGTTCCTTGTAAGACATTTAATGAAAATGAAATCTAAAATCAATGGTCATCTGCTGAAACAGCATCTTCCTAGAAATTTAGGATTTGAGCTTACTGGTACTTCATTACTGGCATCTTTGTCTGATGGTCCTGGGGAATCCAAGTGGCCACAGAGAACTTTCTCCCCTTATGCAATGCTCTACCTGGCTATGTGAAAGTAGTCTTCCATCAAGTGTCATGTTCAGCATAAATTGAGAATGTGGAGGAGGCTGCACTTTTAAACCTGTGGCAGGAAATCACATTAAATTCAATGTAATTACATTGTTCTAGAAATGTGATTATGTGTTTCAACTACCAGCCTCCCACTAAATTACTTCAGATCAGTCTCAATCTGTGGAATGAAATCTGCCTGATTTAGATGTAAAAAATGCAATAAATATGAGGAAATGCAGTTTGCATTTATATTTTATGTTCACCTCTGACTGTTACATTCTCCAAATCTAGCCTTTCCTAATCTCACCTGCTGCATGCAGGGAAATTAAACCCCGACTTTGCTTAATATCATGATTTAGTCTTTGCAGCAGCATGTGTATGACACTGGCTACTTAATTTCATATAAAACTGCAGAGAGATCTTAACTGCAGGAATATTCAGTAAAGAAGGGGATCCCCAAGTGAAAATAAGATGAAATTTCCAGGACTAAGTCAGAACTTGAATGTAGTGGTACTTCTGAGGTTTCACTGTTCCAAAAGGAAGAAAAGATGGATAATATTGGTATTTCTGATAGATGAGCTTGGGATTGCAGCTTTCCGGCCCATTTTTGGAACCCACTGCTAGTCTGGTGGGCAGAGTGTTAAAACTGAGAATAGTTGTGCCTGAAGTTAATTGAGGATGATGTCTTGACAGTGAAGATTCAAGTCAGGAAGGCAACACCACCAGGAAGGAACGGAGCACTCTCAGCACCACTTAAAATCAAGAGATGTCAGCCTTATATTTAGTGATTTTTTGAATGGTGCCTTTGTAATTTGAGCTCTTCATCAGCAAATCAGATAATTTATAGCCTAGATATCAGATTAGAAAGCAATCTCAGCCCAGTAACACATTGTCTTCACTTTTCATATCCACAAGCTGTTGACATTGGTAATGGAGAATAAGGCTTGGTATCAGCAATTACTGCAGACACTGTCCCTTTAGTGCCTCAGTACCTGACTCTAGGCTAAGGTCAGTAATTCCTGGGGGAAATAATTACAACCACAGTCACACAGGCATCGACCAACAGCACCCGTGCAGGAAACTGCTCTGAAAGGTGAGCTCCAACTCTGTGTTGATGTTGCAATTGGAAAACAGTTGTGACTTGTAGGTGCAAAATTGTGTCCATAAAATACAGGGCCGATTGCTTTGCTTTTGCTTCTTAATCCCATGGATCTTCTGGAGGAACAAGCAGAGCCATCGGATCAGGCTGCATTTCTCAAACTTTTAGTCCCAACAGCATCTCCATGAGAATTGGTGACTCTTTGAAGGGGGAGAGTTTGATTTATGAATAAATCTTCTCCAGCTGTCTCTTTAACTTAAGTACAAGATAATTTTAAGCCTCCCTCCCCCACCTCCTTTCCATACGAAGTCTCAGCGAATGGGTCTTCCCCTTTGGTTTAGTGTGTCTTTGAATATCTCAGCAGTGCAGTCAAAAGGACCGTGGACATAAAGGTTTTGCAGCTGTAGAAACCACTCAGATGTTCCGTGAAGTAGGGAGTAGCATAATTAATCTTCCTGTCTTTTTCAAGATGTTTTAAGATCAGAAAAGGTCATTTTCTCTGAAGAGCTGGGGAGGAGCTCAGGGGGAAAAGGGCTTGTCTTCAGGAATTAATCCCCTGGTGTCTAGGATTAGCCTCCTGAAATGTGTCTGAAAGTGCCTGCTGAAGGAGAACAAGGAACATTTCTTCCATCTTGGTGCATTTTATAAACCACTTCAAGTATAATTAAGGTCCCCCCCTTCGCCCCCCGAATTGTTTCTGAGTATTCATGGGCATGTGAGGAGTGATATTATTTAATGAAAAATACTATCTTTTTGTTTTTCATTGCTATATCAGATTTTTCGTGTCCTGAGAAATACATTTTTATGTTAGAGTCAACAAGAAGATTGGGCTGATGAGGGCCTTGTCCAGCCCTGCTATCAGGCCTGGAGAGCAGAGCTGTCCTGCCTGTCCCCATGTCCCCAGCTGTGGAGGAAATCTGCTCCTCGGGACGCCCTGGGAGCTGAAGACTCCCTGGAGACAGTTCTTGCCTTGCAGGCGCAGGCAGGAAGAGCCACGAAGACACTTGTTTTCCATGTCCCCTTGGAGCAGGAGAGGAGCGGCTGCTGTTTTCCTGCTCAAGCATAACAAGTCATAATTAGTTTAGCCCTGGGTTATTGGTCCTTGCTGTACAAGCTCAGGAGATGTGTGTGTGTGTGCATGTTCCTCTTAGTTAAGGATTCTGGTGTAAAACCACGCTGGCACCATCCTCGCTCCACTCGGAGCTGTTTTTTGACTGGCCCCAGATTTACAAGCAGATGTTAAACATCCTTAACACATGAAGATGATTTTGCCCCCAGATGCCAAGCTGTGAGACCATCACATGGCACCACGGAGCTGAGAGCACAGCGTGCTGCCCCTTGTTAGCACGACTTAACAGCTGATTTCCTTTATTGAAGGTTTGGAATCCCCCCTAAGCACAGCGGATTCCCTCGCTGAATTAGATTCTTTCTGTGGTTAGAGCCTGTATATCAGAGCAATTTCAGTATTCACATCCTCTAAACAAGGCTCATTAATCAAGAATTCATGACTAACAGGGTTAGGGACTAGTAGAATTGGGAAAGCAGAACAGGAATGGGAAGTGCTTAATGCTCAGTTGGATACAGTATCTCACTGTGAGTGTTTTTCACAGAAAATCACTGAATGTGTTATAACAGATTGTGGCTGGATTTTGAGGTAGCTGATTCTGTGCCCCACGACTCCCCTCAGTGGGAAAGCCTGGTTTGGAGTGTTATTGCAAACACTGTGTTTTCTTTGACATGCTGAAAGCTTAAGAGGCTTCTTGGTATCTAGCACCTAGGCCTGTGTAGTCTTCATGAAACATGAATTGTTCCTCCTCCCCCTTTTTTGATTGTGACCTTTGGCAGAGATGGTTTTTCATCTGGTTTCCGAGGATGTGTAAGGAGCTTGAATCATGAAGACTGATGAAGAAAACAGGCTATCCAAAATCAAAGCTGTGAGAGTGGCTCATTCATATCCTCAAAAGTTGGGCTGTCCTTTGCTTTTTGTCTTACAGCAGTTCTCCAGGGCAGTGCTGGGTGTTGGAGCCAGCTGTGCTTCTGCTTGTGAGAATCAGCTGCTGCTCAAGGACCTTTGTGCAGTCCTTCCCCCTTGGCATGCTCCTGAAGGAATGTTGTTTGCCCCCAAACTGGAGAAGTACCTAGTTGAACAAGGATGTTGTGACTGAGCCATGGTGGAGGACCTGCTGTCCTTACAGGGCGAGTGCTGGTTCTGCAGGTGAAACCAGAACAGAGAAATCCTGGTGGCAACAGCTGCAATGGTAAAGGAAAAATGATGAAAGATAAAGGAAATTTTAGTATGGTGTTAGGAAGGAAAGGGAACGCTACAGAGGGAATGGTGCTCTCACCTCTGCTGAGTCAGGAAGGGAGTTAATCCCTAATCCTGGTGTGCTCGTCTGAACACAGAGATAAAATGGGAGCACGTTCCTCTGCCACTGAAGCCTCCAGTTTTTGATTATGGCCTTTTTGTCCTGTTATGTCCCCAACTTTTTATTACCTGCACGGTGCCAGGACTTAGGTCTTTGTTGGAGATTAATTGTCTGGAAATGGATTTGGCCTCCTGAAATCTGCAAATGTTTTAAAAAGAAGTCAGAAGCACAGTGTGCAGATGCCTGTCACCCTGCTTATTGCTGTGCCAGACCTGTCTGTCCATGCTATATCATGTTGGAATCCATCCTGAAGCCAGCTGCTGTCTGCCACTGATCTTCAGCCCTGTGAACACTAGAGTTTAATTTAAAAATCGCTGTAAGAATTAAAGAATCCTTCCCCAATCCTGCTGGTCCAGGGTGAGTGATTCCTTTCGACAGGCAAGTAAAATGCCATTAGTTTCTTGCATTACCATCAATCACTCTGGTAAATGGCAAGTAATTTTTGTGTGGTGGCTGGTAAATTTTCCTGACAGTTTTGCAAGGCTGGATGAGCTTTCTATGCTGTGGCAGCACTGTGAGCAACACAGTTTGAAGGGCTGAATCCTCCTGAACTCTTTGCCCATCTTTGGCTCAGGGGCTGCTGGGGTCTGTCTGTCAGGCATCAGCTTGCAGAATGATATTTTGGCCAGCTCTGAAGAGCAAAAGCTGGGACTTGGAGCTTCAGGGCATCCAGAGGCAAAAAACTGTCTGTTCATCTTCATAGTTAGAAACATCGCAGACAAATCCAGGCAGACAGGGTTTGGCACCATCCATTTGTGGGGCTTTCCCTGGACTTTGTTGCAGTAGGTTTTGGACCCAGCCAGCCTTTGCTGCACAGCTGGGCTCGGACAAGAGACAAAGCTTGGGACTTGCAAAAGCCTTGCCAAAACTGCAGAGTTCCAGAGGGGGATTCAAAGAGTCATTGGTGAAGGCTCAACCTACCTGCAGAGAGTGTTCAAAAAGCTCCTGAGAAGCACCACCTGTAGAAAGCAAACTGGGCTGCCAGAGATAAAAGCTGTTGGCACCGTGGCCAAAGGGCTGACTGGGGCTACCTGAGCACCAGAGTGAAGTGCTGACTCTTGGGGAGGATCTTGGCAAATTGTCTGCAGGTTAGGAAAAAAATCTTACAGTAAAGAGAGGAGAATGGAGGAAGAAAAAAAAAACCCAGGGTGAAAAAAGTCTTTGATGTTTTATCCCAGCTGGAGGGCTGTTCTCATCAGAATTTGCTCGTTATTGGCCTGCTCGGTGGTCATTGGTGCCTGGAGTACAAACCACATAATCATAATGCTCACTAAAGTTTTCACTACCAGCAGAAAAATGCTTTTCTGCTGTAATATATGGTGCCACCTTTTCAAGAAAAGTACTGGTCTGAGCTGTGCTGGAAATTGAATTCTATCTTGTGGAAAGGGAGATTATTTCCTAAGGTTTCCTTATTCACCGTCCTAGCACATACTGCTCAAGGTAAAGGTGCACTCCAGGATGATTGATTGGCAAGCGTGAGAGGACTGCTGTTCCATGTGACAGGGATATAAAGAAGGATATTTTTATTTTTTGACAGTGAAGGGGAAATGGCATTACTAGCAATATTCAGCAATGTACTCTGCAGCCCCAGTTAGCTCTGCATATTTTATGGCATCCATTTTCTTTCTTCGATTAAACAACATAAAACCCCATAAAATAATCCAATAAAAACAACAACTACTAGTTCAGGCAAAGTTCTTGTGGCCTTTTTAATTCTGGAAGGATTTTCCTTGCTGTGGGTTTTTTTTATACTTCTGTCTAACTCCATCCCTTGTGCTCAGGTCAGTGTCTCCTTGCCACAGCCTGGGTGGAGGTCCTGGTAACGACCTTTTTTGTGCTTCTTTTGTATTCAGAGTGCTGAACAAGCATGGAGAAATGTAGGATGGATCCCATAAAGACCACTCCATGTAGTTAAGCAAGTTCTGGATGTGCCAAGGGTTGGGATGAGTTCAGAGGAATTAGAGGTGTATACATGTTTCAAAGATCTGCTCTTTTGAATGCTCATTTTTAGTTTATTTTTCTGCTGGTGCAGCTTGAAGCAACCCAGGAAGGTTCTTTTTGGCCCTAAATCATGTATGTTGATGTCTGGTAAAAGATAATTAATTATAACAGTATATTATTGTATTTAATAAGCTTGTCCTTACAGGAAATATCTGAGACTCCAAGGTGGTGAGCAAATTCAGCTGCAGTGATGGCCTGTTTTAAATGCTGTAAACCCTGGTCCTGTGCTGACCAGGACAATGCCAGGGAGCTGGTTATCTACTTTTGCAGGGAGAGGGATGGAAAGTTTTTACTTTGTTGCTGTTCAGGTGCTTCCAGAACCTGTGACCTTCAGAGCTTTTTTATTTATTTGTAGAGGCAGAAAAATGACCCTTTTATAACAATTCTTTGTCTCCCAGGAGGCCTGAACTCTATTCAGGCTGCAAATGTTTTTGCAGTGCTGATTTCTGAAAGGAACCTTTCAATAAAAAGAAACCTGTAAGTAGCTTTGTCTTTGCAGGAGGAAACCTCTGACTTACTTTGATTTTTTCATTATGGTTTCCAAAGCTCTGTTTCTGCATGATTGCAAGAATTCCAAGTTCAAATACTTTGAACTCCTTCAGGCTGGGTAATGCATATTCTCCCTTAAAACTTCTTGGCTTTAAGGAAGAGTTTCATTTCTTGGAGCATTGCATTGGTTTCAAGGTAAAGGACGTGGTCTGAGTGTTTTAGATCTTTCAGAGAAAGGTTGAAGGGACTGAAGGGACTTTGATTTTTGTTCTGTAGATGTGTTACAGAAAGCCACTCCAGCTTTTCACCTCATCTCTCTGCAGAGAAGGTTTAGCACAAATTGTTGTGTTGGAGGGAAGAGGGCTCCTGGTTCAGTTCTTGAGATGTCTGAGGGCACTCCCGAGCTCTTGGAAAAACAATCAGCACATCACAGCTCAATTAACTCAACGGAGGCACTGGGATAAAGGAAAACATCTCTCCTCTTGCAGGGGAGGCTGAGCTGGGAGCTGCCTGTGCACCCTAATGAGAAAGGGATGTCAGGAGCTGTTTGGTAGTACAAGGATCATTCAGGCTTGGAAAAAGACCTGTCTCCTTCTGATTAATAGTAGGAATGGTTAATTCACGTTTATTGGATACTTTGAATGTATAAAGACGCAAACAGTTGTAGGAATTGTGCATTTATTTGCAAATTCTGGGCAATTTTTCCTGCCCTCCGGGCAGGCAAAGGACAGAGGACCCGCTCCCCTTCTGTGCTGGTGTAGCAGGATTCTCTGGAGCTGGGCTAGTGGGATGCCAGGGCTGGCAACCCAAACATCAGGCCTGTCCCACTGCTGTCACGAGTTTGCTGGAATTTAGGAGCTTTCAGCACAATCTAGACCCACACTTATCTTTTAATTAGAGTAATTTGTATGTCAAAGGCACAACAATGTTTTCAGGTGGACTCCTATAAATAGTGGCTTTTAGTTTTATTAAGAAAATGCCAGTTGTTACAGAAGTTTTTGACCTGCAGTTTTAAGTACTACTGGAAAATTACAGGAATATATTGGAATTCAGTATCTGTCCAATTTTTAGGTATACAAGTACATGGTGTCTCCATAGAAATAGTAGGGTTTTTTCTGCTTGTATGAATTTCCAAGCAAAGGTGAGTAAACATCCTTATTTTGAGGTTGCCCAGAGAGTTAAATGGTTAATAACACGTCTGGAGTCAATAGATTTGGACCTGATGTCTCCTGTCTCAGTGCCTGGCAACCCTTTTTCTCCCAGAGGGACAAAATTCCGCTGTTGACATATTTCAAAGAAAACAGTGCTCGCTGTGGGAGACGGCGTTTTCATCTCGTGTTACATAAAGACTTCAGAACCTCTCAGGTTTCCATAGCAGTGTTGGAAATCCATATAAAACAGGTCTGGTTTGTGACAGGAATAAATAAGAATAAAAATTAATAGCTTTAATTTCAAGCCAATTAGGATGCCTTTCTGCTGCTTTTCTAAGCTGTATTTGGTTACCTGAGAGAGAGCAAGCAGATTGAAAAATGGAGTTTCTGCTGAAATGTGAAGATGAAATCTTAAAATGTCTTCTCTCCTTTAAAAAAATGACAAAACTTGGGAGCTCTCCTTTGGATATGGAAATGTAACGTGATGCTTGACTGCTTTGAAGTTGATCACATCTCTTTGCTGATTTTATGAGCATAGTCTTATGCCTAGAAAATGTTTCTCAGACACCTTCCCTTTCAAAAAAAATCATAAGGAGGGGTGACACCTCTTCTTCTGACCTTGCTTCACAGATGTCAAATTTAACATCTCAGTGTTAAAACAAGCACTTTAAAATTCATCAATCTGGTCATCTAGAACAGCTGAGGAACTCTCCTAAAATGTTTAGACATTCTTAGGAAAAATAGGGGGCTCTTGAGAGAAGATGCTGCACTTTTTTAAGAGAAGTTATATGCACAGTTTGATGAAAAGAAGGAGGAAGAATTTTTGGTAAAATACTCCCTCTATCATCATCTCCTGTTTTTCATCCTGCCTTATTTTTATCAGGCTTCTGTAAAAGCTTCCTCAAAATCATAAGCCATCATACTCAAGGGGTGGTTGTGTTAATTTGTCTTCCCTAATAGTTAATTTATCACATGGAAAGCGCCTTACTGTCAGAATCCAAATTAAAATCCTGTTTACTCTTTTCATTATTCAAAACCCAATATGCTAGTGAGCTTGATGTTTTACATAATTTGAAACATTTGATGGGCTGAAAAAAAAATAGGTTGATAGCTTCACCTTTTTGGGTAGAAGAGTGGTAATTGTATCATCCTGAATCTTCAGCATTGATCCCCTCCGTGATTTCAAAGGGTTTTCTGTTCTCTGAGTCATTGGGCTTTTTTCCTGTCAGCCACCACTTCTGTGGAGCAGATTTGTTCCTGCCTTGCACCGTGCTGGTCCCTGAACCTATTTTGTCTGCTGTGTCCTAGCTGGAGCTTTGGCATCGCCTTTCCTCCTTGAGTGTGTGTTGGATGGAGATGTTCTGATGTGTGACAGTAATTGCTGCTCTCAGAGAAGCTGCAGCCCCAAATGCTTGGCAGGGTTAAGTAAGACAGCTACAAAAGGTTATATAAAAATAACTGGTGCAGGGAGGAAGTGAGGTAAGCCAGAGGGAGGGGAAGGCACATTTCCTGCTAGGGTGTAAAGGTGGGAGAGTGCTGAGGTGAGGAGGCACAGAAAGGGCAGTCCCACCAGGGCGTGGTGGCCGGGCAAGCTCTGACCCTGCCGTGGGGAGGTGTTTTTGGGCAAATGGGGCCAAGGCAAGTGGAGCACAGCACACCCAGGTCTCGTTTTGGAAACACATTTGAGCCAATTACGCATTGTGGGGTCAGTCACTGGAGCAGTTTTTAGCATGGATGAAATTCAGAGGTCAAATCTGAAGTAAAACTCCAGCTGACCTTGGAAGTTGCTGTCTCCGTCTCTGAATATTGAGCTGTCTTTATCCCCAAGGGCAAACCTGGGGGGGTTTGTCCCACCATTGTTTCCCTGGCAACACCTCTTGGCACTGGCTTTTTCCCAGGGCCACGCTGAGCTTTTTGCCTGCTGGTACCATCATCAAACCCTTTTACCTGGGGTTTCCTTTAGTTGGTGCCTCGCAGTTGCCGTTTCCAAATTGCCATCTGCTCGCCATCTACTTACACCTCTCCACGGGGCTGTGTAGGCTGCTTGTTTTACTTTGCTATAAAGGAGCGTATTATTTGTGTTTCTACTCTTGTGACCTTTTGGAGAGGGCTCAGGTCTTTGCAGGATCTTTGTGTATTTTGAAGTGTATTTTACATACTTGGAAAAATAGCTTTGCTTATAGTGACATTAATATGGAATTGCGGAAGCAAACACAGCTGGCCCAGTGCTGCTATTTTAAGGAAAATTTGATGGGGAAGTAATTTGAACATAAATCTGTGACAGGTCTTTAAAAATGTAAAAGAACAAAGAACTGAAGTTCTTGGGAAAATATTTTGGAAAATAAACACTTGCATAGCTTGTGAAGATTTAGGGCCTGATTCCCTGAGCTGTTGTAAATTTGACTTCCATAAGAGGCGAGGCAGTGCAGAATTCCTGTTTCACACAGCAGCACAAAGAGCATTTGCCAGGGACTGGTCTTTCGTGGCTGGCTGTTACCAGTGGGTCTGCAGCAGGAGCAGGAGAGCTGGCTGGGGGGAGGCTGAAGATACCAAAATATTCCTTGGCAGCTCTAATTCCTGGTTGTGCCATGTGTTTTCTGGGTGGCTTTACATCCCCTCATTTCCATCATGTTTCTGGATTACCCATGGGGGATTTTGTCCAGCAGCCTCAGGAAGACACAGAAGAGAGGAGCTCTGGTCCCACCTCAGCCCTCCCTCTGCTCTAACTGCATTTCCCAAAAGGTTTTGCTTTCACAAGCTCACAGGGGTGAACTCCTGACTGGCTCTGCCTCCCTCCCAAATGCCACCGAGTGCACTTGGGTGTGGGAACGATGAATCACACACCTCCTTCTACCTCCCAGCAAACTCCCTCTCCTTCATGCACCCCTACAGAATACTTGTATTCTTCCTTTACAGAAACACTGCCCATCTCACCCACATGCACAAGTCCCCAGATGTTATGTCTGAGTTCAGTGGTTATTTTAATTTATAATGCTTGGTTTAATGTATCCTAAAACGCATGTATTTTAACTAGAAACTCCCCAGGGACCTTGTTCAGAACTAATTGCTTGCTGTTTGTGCAGTTCTTCAAATACGTTAAATGCTCTGTGAGGGCTCGGAATTACTCAGCTCTGCTCTGGTTTGGTCTTAAAATGGGTAGGGGTGTCTAGCTGCAGTGTGAGCCTGGGAATTGGGATGGATCAACCCTCATTCTGGCTCTGCAGAGACGGTGTAATTTTGGACAAGTTGACTAAACTGGTTACAGATTGGATTTCCTGTAGGGGAAGGATAATGGTTTTATTTTTAATTGGGCTAAAAATGCGTGTGGAAGGGCTGACTGCAGAAATGTTTGGAAGTTACAAATGAAATTTATCATAACTGTTATTATTAGTACGTCACTGAGAGTGAATTTAGCTCAGATCATGTCTTCCCCCATAGCAGAATAGGGGGGGATAAGAGGATTTCTAAAATAGCTCTGAAAAAGTAGTTTTTCTCATGATTTTGAGCATTTCCCATCTGCTGTGAGCACATCTCTGTTTTATTTCCTAAATATCTTTTCTTTCTGTTTCTGTTTTAAAGTTCCTTTTGCCAAGACTTTACCTCCCAGCAGTCCCTGCTGCCAGGATTGGGGCTGGGGGTGTGTGGCAAGCAAGGATTTACCTTTCAGATTTTGCACTTAATTGACTGGGAAGCTGTGGAATTCCCCACACCACTTCCACTTAAGTTCTCGGTGCTTAAATCCCTCGTGCAGCCCTTAAGTTCCTTCCCAGCCCTGGTGATTACTTGTGCCTTCTCCTTTCCTTGTGCTGTGAGAACTGAGAGGAGAAGTTTAGAGTGGCTCAATCCACGGGGTCGAATACATTTCAGGCTGGGGTTGCATTTTAGAAGAGTTTCTGCCCGTTCCAGGTTGGCAGGCTGGGAATGCTGCTCCATCCAGTCCATCCCATTTGTGTCTTTATGTTGGGCAGTAAATGCAGGACACGCTGTTCAGGGGAAAGTCCTGCCAGGGCTACCAAACGTGTTCCACACTGCAAGCAGCTCCTTGTGCCTTTGGAGCTGCAGGGGGGTGTCGCTGTTATCACCGTGGAACAGAGGAACGACACAGACTCCAAGATCAGGGTAGAGAGAAGGCTGAAGCGCTTTATTAGCTTCGTGAAGGGTTTTTATATGTTAGTTCACAAAAAGTGCACTATATGGCATAAGGTAATTGGTTCTTTCGGCCATCCACCCCTTAGGGTGATTGGCCAAGTTCTAAGACACCCATCTCTAAATATTTTTCTAGTTGGGAACATAACAATGGTGAACAACAACCTTGCAGGTGCAGAGATTTACAAAACTGTAACATTGTTTTGAATTACTTGCATGGGAAAGACAGAGTTCTTACAAACTACTGCTGAAAGCTGAAGAAATTGTTTGCTGGAGCTTTTTCAGCATCCATGGCGGGGGGCTACTGGAGCAGCTCCATCGATTCCCAGTCCTGGGGAGCTCTGGCACTTCCCCCCCAGCTGCCTCCCCTGGAGATCTTACGGGGAAGGTGGCAGGAAAGGCAGGGCTGGAGGGGGCACATTTCCGTGGGACCAGAGATGTCCCGAATAAACAGGTAAATAAAAGTTACCTGTTGCAGGGTAACTTCTGCCCAGCTCCCTCAGGATCCCCGTCTCACCTCTCTCTAATTGCATCATCAATGCCATGGACGCTGCAATGTTTGAAAGGTGGCCAAGGGCTTTTTAACAGGACACTCTTCTGTCTGACAGTTCTGCTTTTCAGAAAGCATTTCATGGGAATGAAATGTCAGTTTTGCCAAATTTCCAATTGGCTGTCATGTTTTGTTCCTTTTTTCCTTTTTGCCCCCCTCTCATTTCAAAACTATAAAAAAAGTAATTAAGCCATCTTAGTGGTAACAGTTGCTTCTTGGGTCGTGGTTCTATGAAACATTTCAGCAGCTTCTTTCCATATTTTCAAGCACAGACATGGCAGAATTTTTGTCAGCTGAACTGAAAGGACATCAGATTTTTCTCAAGAAATTCCATTTATCCTTACAGCTCCCTTTGAGCTGGAAGAGCAACACTTTCTAGTATTTTATACGTGGGGAAGGGAGGTATAAGAAAACTTAATGATCCACCCAAGCTTCTAATTGAAGCCTGGCACAGAGTAGGGCCCACACACGTGCCATTCACCATCCTTTCTCCAGCTCATGTCAGCTCTGGTAGGAATTTCTTACTCTTTTTCAAAGCCTTGGTCCCCAACACTTGCAATAATTTTTGTGCCTGTGGAGTTTGGGGGCAGATTTAAAGATATGAATCACTTATCTGAGGAACAGTAGGCTCAAACCTCCCATATGTAGGCTGGTTTAATTTGAATTTCTTGACTTTTCCTAAGTGAGAAGCTGAATGTAGTTTCTTCCTTCTTTCAACCTTCCTGGCTCTACTGATATCCAAAAATGCAAAATGACATCTTGTCTCAGCCCACCAGAGCAGATGCAATGCAAGGAATTAGACTGGAATTTTTCCTAAAATGCAGCATTCTGAGATGCTTTTGGAAGACATGGCTGGGGAGCAGCGGGCGATGTTCACTTGCTGCCCACCCAGCGAGGCAGGGCATGCACAGCAAGGGGAGGCTGCAGGCACAGCCAGCAGGGCAGCACGGCCAAAAACCACAGGGCCTCCTGTTCAGGGTCACCCCGAAGGGGAAGCCAAGCTTGGGTCAGCAGGAGAGTCTCAGCTGATGGCAAAACCCATCTCGTAGCGGCGCTCAGACACAAGAGGATGAACAGCAAAGCTCCCTGGCTGAGGGAGGCAGACTCGGCTGGGGGATGGAGCTGAGGGCGATGTTTGGGGTGCAGAGGGGCTGAGAGAGGCTGGAGCAGCTGGGATGCAGAGGGATGTGGGTGTTGGAGCTCTCACAGCCTCATGCTCTGTGTGAGACCCGCTGATGGAGGTAAAGGGGAGCAGCAGCTCCAGGAGGAGCTGCCCAGGAGTCCCGAATCCTGCCCAGGTGTGCAGGAGCTGTGTCCCGGAGCTCTTCATCCTCGTTGGAGCTCTTCATCCTCTTCATCCCGAGGTTTGGTTCAGAACAGACAAAAGTAGCTGTGTGAAGATATCTGTAGTGCAAAAGCTGTGTAGGAGGACATAACGAGCTTCTGACAGATGGAAAAAGCCTGATGAATGCTGAAATCAGAGATGAGATCCAGTTGTCCTGGCGTGCGTGTCCCCCAGCAACTCCTGCCCTTCAATTAACCTTTAATTAACCAGGATTTGACCTGGGTGAAAAGTCAGGTTAGAAGTTTTCAGACACAATATCAAGAAAAACATGGGAATTTGAGGGAATGGTGATGTGAATTTGTTAAAATGTACAATTTTGGTTGGGAAAGAGAAAATTTAAAAAGTGGTGTTTTGGTTTGGTTTTTTCTTTTTTTTTGCCAAGCCCTAAGGATTTTTTTTTCAGAAGTGGTTGATTAGGTCTAATGAAAAAAATTATTGAATCCATTACTGAAGGCCTAATTCTCTATCTCATGTAAATTAGAAGTCAGTCTGAAATGAAGCCATGCAGGTGTCTTGCAGGAATTACTTGGTCCAGTGTAATTACTGCAGAATAAGTGAATGTTCCTCTGAAAAAAAGGAGGTGATAGGAGAGGGGCACATCAGCTTTGAGGCATGTTGTTTGGAGATACGAATGCCTGTGGAAAAGCAGGAAGGAGACAATTAGAAGAACAGCAAGTAAAATTCTGTTACAGAGAATATTTTTCATCAGATTGGTTATGCCAGGCATGGATTTAATCCATCAAGTCAGTAAAGCCTTACAGGCAAAAATAAGGATTTCATAAAAGCAGGATGAATTAATTCCTTCTCAGAGGAAAAGACCACCCATCGAGTCGTGAACTCACTTTGATCCAAGCACATGAACCCAGCTAGAACTTCAAGGAAATTTTTAATGGTGTAACATGAGCTCCAACTGGCCATGAGGCATGGGGCAAACCCATCACAATTCACTGTTAAGTAACGCTCCAGGTCTCAGCAGTGCTGTTTCCCTCCACCATATAACTAAAAGGTCCCTCTTGGCTTTGCTTTTAATTAATTAAGTCACAGTAGTGGCGAGCGTGGCGCTGCAGCAGTTTCTTCCTGCCTAATTGTTCTCCAGGCATATTTGCAGCACTCCTGTTGTAATCCCAGGCTTGTTTCAGGAGTCAAGCTGCACAAATGAAGTTCCTGCTATTAAAAGCAGTTTGTTTCCCATTCCTTGGCAATCTGTTCCTAACGCTGAGCCTCGCTGGAGCATGGACTTTTTATTTTTGGCAATTTTTTTAAGCCAAAAAATGATGACATTTACCAGCTACCACACTGCTCTCAGACTCTAGCCATGCTCAGGAAATCAAAGTTTTCCATGTCAGCATCATATTATTTTCAGCAGCATCAGTCTGATGTGCCCAGTTTGATAGATCCTGGTGCAATGGCGTAATTATTTTCCTCCCTCAGTCTAGGATAACTCACTCCTTTTCTCTCCTTCTTGCATTATGGTCTTTGAGCAATGAAACTCATTTTTTCCATGCAGACAGCCCTAACAGTAGAAGATACCTCACTCCCAAAGGTTTGCAGGCAGGAGGATGTATTTTATATCACATTGCTCTTATTCCCCATCTTAAACTGCAGGACAGACACAGCAAATTAAATCAATTTATGCTTCGTCACATCTGTTTCATTTGTATCAGACTGGTGCCACAGAAGCAGAAACCATTCTTACTCTCTCCACACTGCTCAAGCTAAAGTTGAGTGGCTTTACACATGATGAAACTCATACCTCAGCTCTTTAAAATGATTGGACCTGGTTTATGTTTTTAAAGCAGAGTGACTCGAGGTTGCAACCTGTCTGTGATTGATGGGAGAAGGAGTGTTCCCTCTCACCCTCCGTGTTTGCCTCTCGGGGTGTATCCATAGATCCGTGCCTAAGGCGGTCGCTGTTGTTCCCCAACAGGATCAGGACAGCCCCAGGGGTGAGGATCGCGGACATCAGGGTCAGTGACGCTGACCAGTGGGGCGTGCAGGAGGAGACGGACAGCGCCAGGAGCACGGCCACGCTCACCTGCGTGCACAACGACCCGGGCGCCGAGGACAGGTGAGCCCTTCTGCACGACAGACACACACCAAAGCTTCTGCAGTGAGCCATGACATTCCTCCTCAGCCTCCTTGGGAAAGCTGTAGGTGATCTGATGAGAGCTTTTTTTCTCTTTTGTTTCACTTCCGGGCTTTTGGAAGTGGATTATTTAATTAAACTGGAGGTAGCCCCCAGTCCTGGCTCACTGCCTGCTTTTCATGACCCTTCAGGGCAGCAGAATTCCTGTTGCCAAAGAGCCAGCAGAGAAAAAGGAAACTAAAATAGAGAAATATGGAGAACAATCGAAAGCGATATAGGACAATGCTGCCTTCTTTATTTGAAAGCTATGGAAGTAATTCACTGTTACTCATTATTGCTGCAAAACACCTCTGAGTGTCTCTGAACTCTGGGAATGCTCCGTACGTTTGTTATGGGAATGCTCCCACCAGCTGGATCAAAGGTAATGAGAAATTTACATCGTTAGTCAGAATTATGGATTTTACAAAACAAGCAATTTCTCCCCATTATCCTGCAGTTACTCTACAGTTAAAGTACACCGTGCATAAATTGAGCTAGAAATTGTATAATAATTAGGAAATCACAAAACTTTATGTCAAAATTTTTATTTGCAGAGTCTTTGGCATCCATCTTTTTTTCTGAAAACTTCTGTAAGGGAGGAAGATGGTTGCTAGTAATTGCTTAGACCTAGGAAGGTTACTGTCAGAGGTTTGGAGTACAAAGAGAGTTTCTACTCTGTTTAGTTTCTGAAGCTGTATTTGAGGAGCAAACAAGTCCCATCTAGCGCTGGGTACCTGCCATAGAGGTGTTGAGAGGAAAGATATTTCATGTGGAAAGATATTTAATATTTAATGGAAAGATATTTAATTACTTTTTAGCAACAGGCACTGCTGAGGAGACTTCTCCTGGCTGTGTAAAACAGGCCTGGTGAGCAGGAAGGGAAAAGTGCTTGGGTCTCTCCAGCACCGAGGCAGAGTGGAGGCGACTGAGTGGGATGCAGACATTTGCCTCGTAAGCCTGTGAAGTGAGGGGAGGTGATTCCCCACTCAGAGTCTCTGCAGAGGTGCTACAGAGCCTTGTGGCATGAATTCCAGGCAAGCCTTTCCCTTCATTAGCTGTTCCATGCACTGGTTCCCCAACTGAAGGAAAAAAGAGGGATAGGAAAGGAAAGAAAAAAAAGGAAGGAGAGAAGAGGAAAAAAAAAGGAAAGAAAACAAAAGAGAAGAAAAAAGCGAGGTGGGGGAAGGCCCCTCTTTTTCCCAAGCACATTTATAAGTTGCAGCTCTGAGGTGATGCAGGAAACTCCAGCCACCTTCCATCGTTGTTTTGCTGGGGTTTCGTAGGCTGCTGCCCTGATAAAGCAGAGCTCTGGCCGCTGCATTGGGCACTTTGTCTCCAAGTCCATTGACTTTTGGCAAGGTGTCCCAGCTTCCCCCAGAGCTGCTGCTGAAGCCCGTGGGTCCCTTTGGGGGTGGGAGCTCGGAGGGGACCTTTGTGCCTGTCCTGGAGCTCTGAGGTCACACGGTGGCTCCAGCAGGGAGGGCTCAGCCCCGGTGCCTGGGCAGGGTCTGCTCCCTGGGAACCTCATCGGGTTCTTTCCTCCAACAACTGTGACCTCTGTTCCCTTCGGAGCCAGGGGGAAAGCCATCCATTTGAAAGTGAAATACTGAGGTTAAAGGAAGACTAAAGAGCATCTGGTGGTACTGAAATCAAAATGAAGGATATATTTTTAAAGTTGGACCAAAAAAAAAAAAATAGCCTGAGCAGTGAAACTTATTGCCTTGTATGTGGTTTCACTAATCCATGAAATTATACCTGTCACAGTAACTTAGTTTTTATTAAAACTGAGTTTTGCTTTGTGTTGAACTGTTAAATTGCACAAAAGCAATGAATCTCAAGTTAATTAATACTTTGACCCTTTCCTTTGTGAGATTAGTTTAATATTTTTGGATTAATTAAAGTATGCAAATAGAAACTGCTGAAAGATCACTTCCAGATTTGCAAATATTGTAGTGCTTAGAGTAAATATTTAACTTTGATCTTTACTTTAATTTGCTTTTTTGGTCATAATGGTGGCCCTCCTGTTTCTTTTGAAGAATGTCAAGTGTTTATGTGGAAGTTCTGCTGTTTCATTTAAATGATTGGAGACCTGAACTTGCTTCTGTTAAGGTCAATGTGACAAAATTGTCACTAGACCCCATTCATGTGCTTCTCATTTTAGCAATCCAAGGAGCTTCATTAAAGGCAGTTTATGTCTGAGTGAGAGTGCAGGATCAAACTCTTTCATGGCAGAGCAGAAGCTATTAGTAAACAGAATCCTATCCACCTCGGGGGAGATGCTTTTTTTCTCTCTTGGAATTAATTTCACTTCTGCTGACTCGCCCAGCTGGTAGAGGAGCAGTGGGTAAGCGAGGACTGAGCGTCTGAGCTGAGCTTAGCTTATTTCTGGGTAAGAATTGGCCGAGTTCATGGTGGGTTTGAGCCGCCCTCGGGCTTTGTGCGGGGTGGAAAGCCCTGTCAGCCCCGTGGGCTGGCACAGCTCCGGCAGCTTCGGGGAAACCGAGACAGCCCCGCGAGTCAGAGCCACCCTGGGTGAGATCTGCACCCTCCCAGTGCCCTTCACCCCGAGCCAGGTCTGCTCTGGCTGCTTTGCACTTGGGCTGTGCTCTGCCCAGTGCTCAGCTCTGATAAGGGCCCCTGCCAGGAGAGCAGTGGCTCTGGGCTGTGACATGTTCCTAATCCCGTCTGCATTCCTTTCAGCCCCAGTTATCAGCTGGAGCATTTTCAAATTTGCTTACTTTTCTAATCTTTCTCCTTCTCCCCTCTGCAGTGTCACTGCTATCGTGAGTTTTTCATCTCCGTTTCTCACATTTCCCTACGCAAATTGAGTGTCCATTAAAATGCTTTAAATGAAGACCTTTCCTCCTTTCATGCAGAGTGCATCATTGCCTTTTCTGTGCATTACTTAAAAAAAATTCCTTATCACAATGTTTCAGGCAGTTTACATTATATTCTATTAAAAATCCATTTTGTCCAAGGTTGTCACAATTCATAGATTAAAGCCTTCCAGAGTGTGTTTTGTTAGGAATACATTCATAAATTCACCTCTTTAGTAGTCCCATAAGTTTGTATTTAAACCCTCTTTTTTGATAAGGTAGTTGAACAAAGAGCTTAAAAAGACGAGATTTATTTTAAATACACACACACCAGTATATGTGCCCACATCTTTTCTGATCTGTGGGGAGCCTTGCTTTGCCCTTACTTTTGCTATCTCAAAGGACTTTTCTGGGAGCTTGTGGAGTGAGGAGATTGATTGTTGCCATCTGCATCTCTTCTCCCTCGTGCTCCCTCCTTGGGGCAGGACTCTGAGAAGCTCATTTTGGTGGGGATAGTTGAAGCAGCAGTGTTTTGGCTCAAAAAGACACAGTTTATTCTTCAAGCACAAATAGTTTTGCTTTGTGCCTGCAGCTGGGACACAGCACTCCCATTCCATAGGAAAGGATCTTTATGGATTTCTGCTTTGAGTACAGACACGTCTTGCAAGGAAGTCAGGGCTGGTGGGCTTTGCTGAAGACCAGGTGTTTTCAGCCCTCTGTGCAGAACAGCTGAGCTGCTGAAGGGCTGGGATCTCACCCAGTGCTGTCGGGCTGGATGCTGAATTAGTGCAGGAAATGCTTTTGAAATACATGGCCAGAATTTGGGACTCTACCAGACACGAGTCCTTGGTGGTTTCCAGAAAATAGATCCTGCTTTTGTAAAGACCACGCAGGCTTTTTGCACTGTATTTGCCAAAAGATGGATGGAGCCTTGCAATTCTCATGTCCTTTGCTCCTGAGAGTTCCCTGGAAGCATTTCAGGAACATGCCACAAATTAGCCTGCAGTGGGACCAGGGCAAGAGGGCTTGAAAAAAAGCCCTGAGAGCCTGGTCTGTCTTGGCAAGCTGTGGTACCCCATAACTCAGGGCTGACATCCTGAGGAATAGGATTTCAGGAGGTTTGCCAGAGCGATTTAGCATTTTATAGGATTAGGTTATTTCAAATCAGTGCTGAGCAGCAGCTGAGTTTCCATGGCCTCGTTTGCAAGGCTGCAGAATGAGACATGTTTCATGGTGCTCGGTGTTCTCCTTGCTGGAAAGCTGAAGAACAAACACTTCTGTGCCCCAGCCTTTGGTTCAGGACAGAGGAGATGGCACCAACACAAAAGCTGAGGCCACAGAGTTGCAACTCAGCTCTGAAAAGGAATATACTGAGAGATCATTTTCCTTCCTCAGGAACACTGTCATTAAATTGTATTGGATTATTACCAGGTAAGGAGAGTCTGATCCTTGACAAACTAGTATTTTAATCAGGAAGGTTATATTTATGCTAACTAGCAAAGTTAATAAAATTGATTTAACCTGCAGTGCTGAGTAGAGTGTTATTGAGACCAAACTGGTTCTTCTCACCTAGGGATTATTTTATCTTCATGTCTATAATATCCTGTCTCTCAGGATATCCATCACTGCGTAAATTAAACTTGCATGAGGGGCACTCAGCATGCAGAAGTAGAAAAAGTGAAATCTTCAGAGAGCTTTTTTTCAAGTGTCCAAAGAAGTATTTATTCTGTTACCTGGAAATGTATATATTTTATAAATTGATGCAGACCAGCTCAACTCTAACATTTGACATCCTCTGTCTTTAAACTTGAATGAAAAATAAGATTCTATTATGATCATTCAATTGCTTTACTATTTTAAGAGGTGTTTACAGAATTAAAATTAAATTATTTTATAAAACTGTAATTTAATGTGTCTATATACCTTTAAAACAGGAAAAGCAGTTATTTTCTGTATTTATAAGCATGCAAATACATCCTCCTGTTTTGCAATAATTCACTTTTTTTCCTGTGCTTGTGACTACCCTTTGAACCAGGCATGCCAGCCAAAAGCAAGATATAAAATTTGCTGCCAGTTAAGATTTGTGCATATATTTATTTAAGGTAAATAAGTGTTATTGGAATAGATGATTAGCTTTGGGGTTTTTTTTCAAAGCTTTGGGTGTGTCTCGAAAACAAGAGCTGGGTTTCATTCCCCTGTGTCCTCACTGTGCCAGAGTCTGTGGCGAGGCTGGCACGAGCGGCAGCTCTGAGCCCGTTGTCCCTGCGCCGTGGGGAGCCTCTTCCAGTCCCCCCTTCGCAGGGGGCAACAAGCAAATGCCCACCTGGAGCTGAGGCTTCCTGGGGTACTCAGCACCCTCTCTGCCAGATTGAAAGTCTCTCTCAGAGCTCTCTGGAGGTGTTTCTGCATCGAATCCCCCCCACGCTGGGGTCCTGCGTTGCCTCCAAGCCACCAAGAAGGGGAGCGAGGGGCAGAGATTGCGGCTGCCCCCAAAGCAGAGCCTTGCAGGGTTTGCTGAGCTGACTCTCTGCGGTGCCTGGGCCTCCTGGAGGCTGTGCTTGTGCCCAGTGTCACTTCAGCACAGGGCAGGCTGGTGCTGCACTGAGCACCTTGGTGCTCCTGTAAGATAAATAAGCCCAGAAGGACGGGCGGCTGCAGGCGCTGTAGCACACAGCAGAGTGCTGTCAGCCACGCTGGGGAGGGCATCGGGCCGGGCACTCAAACACTTCCCCATGTGTTTATTGCCAGGGGAACTCGCTCGGCCCCAGGACACGGAGGGCGTGAAGTGCCACCAGCAGCAGCAGTTGTCTGACAGAAGATCAATTGCACGTGTTGCTGTGCACAGAAGAGCAGTAACTGGTGCACACAGACAGCCTTGCTCGGTCTTATTTTAGGCCAGGCAAAGGCAGTGGGCTGGATGCCATGGAGTTCACGTAGTACTATGAAGTGAATGAGTAAGAGGAGCAGAGGGAGAAAAGAAACACAAAGAGGTGTGTAAAGCAGACAGGAAAGAATCAAGAAGAGCTGAGGGAAAAAAGCCAGGGAGATGGGAAGGGAAAGCCACTGCTGTCAGCCCCTGCCAGACTGGTCTGATGGAGGTGAAGTCATTGGACTTCCTCAGGACCTCTTCCCACCATAAAAGCCATATTTCCATAAAAGCCAGACTTCAGCTAGCTTGAAAAGGAAAGATTTGAATTAAAAATTAGGGGTGCTTAAGATGTGGGAAGAAGCCACAAATGCAGTGGTGCTGTGTACTTGGGTGTTTCCCTCCTCTTCTCAGGCACGTGCTGCTTTCCTTAGTTCAGAGGTCTCATTGGCAAAGAAATTTGCTTTGGATGTAGGGTGCCCACGGCCTTTAGATCCTGCAGGAGCTCATTCCCTGGCCTTTGGCCACCCCTAAGACAGCTCTGTCTTCTGAGCCATTGATGAAGAGGATTTTATCTTTAATGCACCAGTTTTCAGGCTGTGACCTCTATTGTGAGTGGCAGAGTCTGTTCTGCTTTGTGTAAGGAGTGTTCCAGTGAGAAGCATCTACAGGCATTTTTAAACAAAAGTGACTCTACTGAGTCACAAAGAAAACCTGAGTTAGAAGAATTTTAACTAACCTTTATTCTTTACATCTCTGCCTTTTTGTATGAAAGAACCCAGGCCAGCTTGGATTTGTTCCTATTAGATGAAAGCACTGACACCTCACAGTAGCTTAGAGAGCCCATAAAAATAATAGACAAATTAACAGCAGGAGGAGGGACAACTTATTGTAGAAAACTGTGGTGCGAGAATCAAGTATCATTTCTGGAGGGTCTTTCTTCCTCTTTTATGATTTCCTTTCTTTTTTCCATTCAAGACTGAGAACAATGAAATTGTCCATCTCCTGTAGGGAGCCTAATAGTCTGGAAGCCACATGAATTCCCTCCTGGCCAGCCAGCTCTTTGGGATGGCTGTTTGTGCCTCCCTCTCAGCTGGGCTCAGTGCAGGGCTGGGTCGGAGGGAACAGTGACTGCTAGAGCAGATAATTGCTCCTGGCCCCAAGAAGATCATGACTTAGCCACTCTTCTTGTTCCATCTTATTCCATCTCATGTTATGACCCAAGGGAATGTTTTTGAACTCCTTTGGCAGCTGGAGCAGCCTGGTGTGCAGTGCAGGGAGCCCCAGCACAGTCAATGTTCTGTTCTCTGGAAATTTTGGAAAATGAGGAATATCTTGTTGGAAGAACCCAATACAAACAGAGGCATGAAAATTACTTAGAAAATTGATGCTTGATAAAGATCTCTGGACTTGCCAAACCAGTAGAAAGCTTTGTGTAAATACAGAGAAATATGCAAAAAATTTATTCTGGCAGCGTTTTTTTTAAATTGGAGTACAGTGAATTAGAAAAATATTAGGAAAAAAACCAACAAAACCCAAACAGTGGAACTCCAGGCCCTTTGGTCTCTTCCTTGGTGCAGAGGTGAACATGCAAAGGAGTGGCTTAAATAAATTCTTCACAAGTGTGGCCCATAGAACCTGATCCAAAGCCTATTCTGAGCAACAGAAAAGCCAATCAAATCATTCTGAAATCAGTCTTGTTTTTTAATTTGACCTAATTACCTCCGTTTTGGGTGCATCATTCCTCGACGTGAAGCTTAATATTGATGTAACAGTTGGGAAAGTTTAATTTCAGGGTAGGGTGGTCTGTATAATTAGGACTGCAAGAACGTGGCAGGGAGGCTGGGAGCCAATTTCCAGTGCATGCAGATGAGTGAGTGAGTGACTGCTGAAATCGTTATTCATCCGTCGGACGCTTTTTCCACGTTGGATGCCAAAGGGAATGATGACATATTCACAATCCATGGGCTTCTCCAAGTCTCTGCTGCCTTCCTGTCTCTCTTTCCTGTGCAGCGTGTTTTAATGGCCGTGGGGATGGTGGCACGTGGGCTGCCTCGGGAGGGCCATGACGAAAATCTGTGCGGTTGTGGGGGATTTCTAAAGCTTTGCAGGGTTCTGTGTGCACATTGCAGCCATGCTTAATTGATAACTGAAGTCTGCTTAATTGATAACTGATAAAGCCCGGGTAACCATGGTGGCTGAACTTGTCACTCTCATGACAGATGTCCTGACTTCAGGAACGGAATGATTGTGGGTTGGATTTTGGGGGGGTGTTTCTATAATTTAATCCCCTTTTTCCCTTGATGGCTTGAAGTAGCTTTTTCCTTGGTGTTTGCTGGGCTGAATGTCCAGGAAACACAATTCTTAGCACAGTTCATGTTAAAAATGTGGGGTCTGCACATGTTTAGGTATCTGCAGCACCTTTAGATATCTCCCATCACCTCACTGATGGGAAAGCTTCACTGACCCTTATGGAGGCCACAGAAGGAAGGTGGAGGCATGATCCAAACCATTCTGCCACAGAAGCATGACCTGACTATTCAGTAAATATTGTACTTTTTTCCACAGTCCCAGCTTGCAAACCTGTTCCAGACTCAGGAGAGCACCTTTATGTAGGGTGCCACTTAAGTACCCACTTGGTTTGAAGTACCTGCCTTGTTTCTGTGCATGGCAGGTGTGATGGTAAAGGAGGTACTCAGAGCCTGCAATTAGAGACACTGATCTGCAGAAAATATAAGTCTTGATGGTGAGCCATGTTCTGTATAATGACAGGCATTAGTGTGTCACACCTGAAATACTGTGGAAATCAGAAACTGGAATTTTCTGTAGCGCAGGAACATTTCTGGGTACATTTCAAGTGTTGCTAAGGAATTTATTTTTGGCAAGTGTACACAGGGATTTAAGTACCATAATTGGATTGTTCTTTGATATAATAGACTGGAAAAGATTATTGAATGAATGTGAAATCGGGGAGCTGGTATTTGAGGTGTGTTTAATTCCCTTTTTTACCAATTTATGAGTTTGGCTTTTAGCAAAGCCGACTGCACACATTTGGATTCCATTCATGATGTGTTGACTTGCTTACTTAATAGCCAGTGCATTAAAGTACAAAAGCTAACAACTCGTTTATTAGGCATTTAGCCAAAATTTAAACTCATTTTATTGTTAGGAGGTGCTGTTGCTAGACAGGCAAATATTAAGTTTGTTACACTGATTTATTTGAATCATCTGTGCCAAATACATTATAAAGCAGCCCAGCATTAACTTTGCATAAATTATTTTTTGCTTTAGTTAGAATTTTGCACTCATTTTCCCATTAATATGCCTCACCTGTGTTTACAACTTAAAAAGTTACAAACTTTTTATGTTTATGCTTTTATGGTTAACTTAAAAAGTTATAAAGTCTCTTAAAATGAAAAAACAGAAATTGGCTGATGCTTTTGTCAGTGTCAGCATGTGATTTTTGTTTGTTTCTTGTAAACCCCAGGGTTTATTTGAGAAGAGCATTAAACGGGAGTTAAGCACTTTGCACCAGCACTGTTCCCCAGCTCATCTCACTGGCTCTGTAACAGGGGACTCTCCCCTTGGCTGAAAACACCATTTTATTATAAACTTGGGCATCCTGTCTTTGGGAACTCACACTTGGAAGCTGTGTTTATTCTTTCTGTTGGTCTATGTGGATTTTCCCAGGACACTTGTTAAGGGGTTTGCTGTGAAATATTGCAGTCATTAAGGCAAATCACTAAAGCTTTAGCAAAAAAGCTTTCCTTAAAACCAACTGCCAATAACTTGATCTTGCAAAAATGCCTTTTTTTTTTTTTGGTTGGTATAATTAATGAACTGGTTTGATTCTTCTGGAATTCTTTGGCTCACTGGACTCAAAAGCTTGGCACGTCCAAGTCCCAGGAAGAGCTTTGTTGTTGGGGGTTGCTCTTCTGCATGTGTGGTCTGGGTGCTGCGTTTTTCGGGGTCTGCTGGGGCGGTGTTGGCTGGTGGGCAGTAGCAGGACTGACAGTGCTCATCCCTTCTGATCAGTGATTTCACAGCACTCCTGCAGCTGCTGGGTGAGCTGGAGCCTTGGCTCCCCAGGGAAACATCCCTGCTCCTGGCAGCCAGGGACAGTGGGGACCCTGCATCACCTGCAGGCTTCACAGCCCTCAGCCCCTCAGCCAAGGGAGGGATCAGCACTGCACAAGCAAAAATAATTATTTTGTCTTTTCTCTTGGGAGTTTTCAGTGCAGAGATTTAAAGCTGGAAGTATTGACCTCAGCAGGGAGGCGATAGTGGAGATATTTGGATGTATGGGTTCCTATTTTCACTCTCCCTCTTGGACAATTTATGTCCGTGCTGGTTTTCCAAGTCTGTGACTGGTGTATCTTTTTGTTAGACAAGCACTTCTTAATGGTGTACAGTTAATTTCTCTAGTGACAAGAGGAAGAAATAAGTTATTCCTCTTTTAAAAAGAGTGATTTAAGTAGGGAATAATGAATGCAAAATGCTGTCATTAAAAATCAGCAGATAAGCTGATGGATCATCTGTCATTCCCAAGCCTTGCCATAAAGGAAAAGTTGATAATTTTTTTCTTAAATAAAAATGGTAATGATGAGTATGGAAGATGCTGACTATGAATGCCTTAATAATGAAAACTGTTATTTATTCAGTCAACAGCACCTTGTGACTGCTGCTTAACAACGCCTTGTAGGAGAAAATGACTTCTTTCATGCCGAATATTTTCACTTGATTACCAATTGTCATCCTTTTATTGTTATGAGCTGTTTATTGGTCAATACCACAGGGCTCCAGAAAGCCACCTCTGGTACCTGTGTTGGGTGTGGAGTCATGTGCAGGATGCTGTCCCCAGGTCTCACTGGACTCGTGCTTGTTCCAGGGACAGACTTTTGGGGAGCTCATTATGGAGCCTCATCTGATGCTCTCAGAGCCAGAGAGCAGCTGTTCTCTCATTTTTTTCATGCCTTTATTTAGGTTTTTTCTTTAAATGGGAGGCCCTGCTCCTCTGCAGTGTGGCCAGCAATCTGGATCTCTGACTGAGAGCTCTTTGGAGTTCAGCAACATTGAAAAGTTGACGCTTGCTTGCATGAAATAGGACCTGTCCCAGCCCAGCATCTGATTTAGGCAGAAACCAGTGTCCTGTCCCTCACTGCACGCCCTGGAACGTTTGTCTTATGCATTACAAGGAGACAAGGAAGAAGTTCAAGTCCTCATCTCACTGTATTTGCCATCCCAAAAAAGCTTTTCCAATGGCTGTGTCTGAAGACCTGAGCTCCCTTTGAGGAGCTGTTTGCTGCTCCACAATTAGCTCAGCTTTTCCAATTACTCATGTTTTACATATATTGTAACCCCAAGCCAGATGAACATAGACATGTTCTGAAAAGACTGTGGTGGAGGAGAAAAAAGTGTCAAATGTTTTCTTAGAAGCTGAAAATACCAGCAGATGTCTGTTGATTTGGAGCTATCCAGGCATTTGTACCTTTATTCTTTGCACGAGTGTTGAAAGCCACTGTAGGGCTCCTTTCTTTGTGTTTTACAGAACAAGCTCTCTGATCTTTTTTTTTTTTTTAATATATTATATATATATATATAACAACAAATAGCATAAAGAGCTGGAGAACTGGATGGGTGGGAGCAGGAACTGAATGGAACCGGTTGAATGGAACAAGAAGTTGATCACCTGCAGTGGGACAATTTGTGCTTTTGCCTCCTGTGATTCAGTGAATTGGTGAAGCTTTGGGGCTGGCACCAGTTAATCCTTTAGTTTCCCTTTTTTGATGTGGGGATATCTGCTGGACTTCTTCCCTCCACCTCTTCCTCCACCCCGAAGCTCCAGCAGAGATCAACAGGAGTGCTGTGGTTGTGTGAGCTGTAATTCTGTTTCAGCCATGATTATATGTCAGTCTGCTGCACACTGTAAGTGCTACTCCTGGGTTCCTGCTGTGAGCAGTTGATTAGATTCTAGTACCTTTTATACTGTAGATAAGGATTTTTTTTTTAACAAAGCACAGTAACACACAAAAGCCCCCGTTTATATTTTATTCTTTTTCTTCCCCCCCACTCATAACTTGTGCTTACATACAAAACTAAAATGTTTTTTGGCGAGCCTGACCTTCCTTAACCCAATCTGTCCTCCCACTCCAAATAAAATTCAATTTAAAGGTTTGTGTTGGCCCTGAATTGTAGGATAAGTCTTTGACCTGGGTAGAAATCTCCTACAAAATGTGAATCTTAAGCTGAATTTTGGACTCTCTCTGACGAAATGAATGCTAACTGCAAGTTTATTTGTAGTCCCACTTGTTACATTTTTCATTGTCAGCACAAGCTTTATTCCTCCAAATATATTATTGAATGAAAGAAAGCAGCTATTCTTTTATCTGTTACTGCTGATGCCTGTAATTCATCCTGTTCATTTTCTGTGCTGCTATTTTCTTTGTATGGTTCTTCTCTGGCTTATGTAGCACAGAAAAACTTAATTGCTTAAGTCTGATGTGCTTTTCTATTCCTGGCAACAGTGTAGGTTGCTGCACCATTATGTGGGAGCTGCCTTCTGGAATATGGAGTGTGTGTTGCAGTTGGGATGTGGCCGGGTTAGGGCCCAGTCCAGGAGGAGCCTTTTAGTTGCTTTTTTGGGTATTTTCTATACTGCTGCCAATTCTGCTGTTATTTCCTGAGTGCTTTTTGCAAGTGGAAAGGTTTTTTTTTTTTGGAGGTCTCATGCTACAAGACTTTCTCAAGGGGCCATTTGATTTTGGGAGAGAAAGAGGGAAACTCTGAACTCATACCAGCTGCTGATGCTTGACAAAACCCGGGTAGCAACTCTTTATCTGATGACATGGAAGACCCTTACCCTTCATAGCTAATCTGGTTTGGTTTCTTGCTAATCAAAGTTTTATTTGGTTGTTATTTCAGCTTTGGTTCCACCTATTCACCATAAAATACCAGGACAGTGCTGGTACTCTCGTGTACAGAGGAGTTTTATTAAGCAGTGGTGATGATGCATATTGACAAGTCACTTTTTTTATCATGTCTTTTCAAATATTTACATTCTAAATCCCAGACTTCTGGAGTCAAGTGATTTTGAAGAAGGATTACTCTTGCATTTGGATGTAAAAAGTGAGATTCTGCTTGTTTTGACTGATGAAAAGTCTTGAAAATTTCATGAGGCTCAAAAGACGAGAGCAAAGAAAGAACAGTTAGAGCTTTAGGAGTCCTTAGGATGAGCTCCTGAGTGAGATATGTGGGGTCTGTGTGTTGGTGAAGCTCTCGGGGCCCTCGCAGAAGGACCACGCCACGGTAGGGAGGGCTTAAACTTCCAGATGATCTGTCTTCTGAAAGTGCTCATTGAATTTCCTGTCTCGGTGGTTAGTGATGGAGCAGACAGTAATTTTAATATGAGCATGGTTGGCCTACCTGTTAATACCCCATGAACACGAAGGGGGTGGGTTCTGAGGAGCCTGCCCTGCTCATTAGTATTTCTGTGCTCCCACTGATGGCTTGAACTGGGAACTTGGCCAAAACTAACAGAAGAGACTTCCAGTACAATAAATTGTTTTAATTTTGTGATCTGATCTTATGCATGGCTCAGTGTTTCTGAAGTCAAGGGCAGAATAAAATCTCATTTTGCATGATAACATATGCAAATCAGAACTTTTTGGTCCCAGATGAAGCTTCACTTCTATTGACATGGTGCTAGGAAAATGCTGCTAAGAATAAAAAGCCACTAAAACTTTATTTTGCTGATAATATTCCATTATTGCTTTGTAAGCTACTTTATCCATAGGGTAAAATCTGCCAGAGAGATAAGATCCCATAATTCCTGTTTGCTTGTATCATTCCCTTTATGATTTATAGACTGCTGTAGATGTTCGTGGCATTTTGCAGACATATAAAAGATTGACATGTTCTTGCCTCAAAGAACTTAAAAATTCTGTGGTTTAGCAGCACTCAGCAGTTCCTCCTGTTTGAATTTCACTTTTAATGGCACTGTATAAAATCACTATTGCACAGCCACCAAACGAAGTGGCGTTTTATTTTTAGTTACAAATGTGAAGTTGTTAACATGTTTGCTGTAGGTCCTAGACTGTCTGTGGGATGGGCTGGAAGGTTCTGTTCCCAGTCTCCTCCTCAACTCTTTACTTGAATTTAAGACCTTTCCCCAGCATTGACTGGAAAGAATTGAATGCCATTTTATTTACCAGTATTTGAAATGTCACTTTGCTGCTTGACACATCTTTACTTTCTGCATTATGTCCTTGCAGTAAAATGTGAGTGAAGTCCCACCTTGATACCTGCAATTTTAGGATTTCCAGGCAGTTGTGTAAAGCAAAATCCTTCTATATCCTGCCCAGGTAATTTTACAGAATTACATGTATAAACATAACATTAAAAGCAATTTTCTGAGCCTCATGATTACACTGATTTTGTTTGTCACACACCTGCATGTCCTGACTTGCCGTGCTCTGTCACTCACAGTAAACTCTGTCTCTGGGTGTAATGTGACAGATGCTAATGAACACGATACATCACAAGTTTTAAAGGCAGAGATACTTGGAAAGGTCTCACTTTCACCTCAAAAAGGAATTTGATTGAAAATAAAGTAAGTAAGATAAAGTAAGATTCTGGGGGTTTAAGGTGCTGTACACTTGACCCTAAGCATAAATTAAATTCACTTAAATTTTATGGCTTGCTTTGATGAATCCCAGCCGAAAAGATTTTTGAGCAGCAGACTGGTGGGAGGCAGGAATTATTCAGTGAGGTTTTGTTCCTGAGGAGGTGAGTGAAAAAACTCCTGCTAATTTCACTGGGAACTCGAGTAACCTGCAATGCTCTCGTCCAGTTACATTTTCTCAGTGCAAGGCAGCAGCAGGGGTGGCTTTGTCTGGATTCATGGCTGTAATAAAAGGCACTTGGAGGATTGTAAGGTCACAAGTACTGGAGTTTGTCAGACACCCTGCCTTTCCCTTTGAACAGACGCTCAGCAGAGAGCACGGTGTAACAGAATTTACAAAATACAGTTTCAAAGACAGCAAACTTTGTTAAGGACTTTGGGTGAGGAGTCCTGCTGCTGATTCTGCTGTCAGCCTTGAATGCAGCGTTGCACGGGTGACGAGTCCTCCCATGGAAGCGCGAGGATAGGGACTGGGACAGCTCTCGTAATTACCTCATACAGGGGTTCTGTTCCATGCCTGCTGTGGGAGATGAGTTGGTGTGCTGGGTGAACACTGGCTCAAACCTCCAGTTTCTTTTCTTTGCATTTTTTGCCGTTTGCCATCTCCAGTTGCCTGCAATGGGGGATCATGCTCTGGGATGAACCTTTTCTGCATTGCTGGGCAGCACCTTCCTTGTGGGCTGCTCTGTTCCTCAGCGTTGTGGCTGATCTGATTGTTGCAGGTTTTTCCCCCCATCCCTGCGCTGCTGAAACACCTTTTGACTCCTGGTGGCAAATCAGGACTGCCCAGCTGTGTCTTTAGTCGAGGAGGAAACAATTGAAATGGGTTTTAGCAAACCTTCTGTGGCTCATCACATGCTTTAACCAGCAGTGGGCGAGGTGAGCAGCGCAGGGCACAGGGCACAGAACCTTCAGGAAACAGGAAGCCCTGCTCACCCAGGCTCCTTAAGGCCTCCCATGGATGGCAGTCAGCCTGGGATTTGGGAAGAAGCACCAGGAAGCCCAGAGCAGGCACGTGAGGAGGGGTTCGTGTGTGGGCACTGGGGTGGGCACTGCCATCCCGGGGCACCTCGCGCGAGGCCACCGCGCTGCGACCCAGGTCAGCGTCTCTGATCTGCACAAATGTCTTATCAGTCGTGCTCTAAACTGCAGGGAGCGTCAGCATTTGTGTCACACGCTCTGCTGGGGTGAGTGAATATCCTCCCTGACTGAGTGCTCTGCCTGCAGGGACCGTTTTGTGGAACGCTGCGGCAGCGAGAGCGGTGCCGGCGCCGCGCGGGTACGAGGCTGATGCGCGCTGTGCTAAACGGTGTCTGGGGCTTTGCTGGGGCCCTGTTCATAAAACACAACAAAGTGGCGACAAGTGCAAACCTTGTCAGCTAAAGGATCTGCTGGGAATACCACAGAGTACTTAGTGACTAAAACAAATCAAATTTTGAAATCCTCCCTTCCGCAGGAAAGCACAGAGGGGATTTAACTCCAGTGAACGAGTGTATTTGCAGGGAAATGGCAGCGGGAGCGGGGCGGGGAGAGGAGGCTCCGAGTGAGCTCGGCTGTGCTGGGACAGAGTTCTCTGCTGTAGTTGGTGTGTGACTCCAAGGAGAGGGAAGAGCGGGGCCATCCTGAGCAGCAAACCAGGCCTGGTTATGGCTGTGCCCTCTGGGCTGTGGCAGTGGCAGCAGGTGCTCTCCAAAGCCCTTCTGGATGGTGAGACCCTGCCTGCTCAGTGCTCTAAGGGGTTAAATGTACGTTGTGCACTGCTACCCTATTGGTGTATGGGAAGATTCCTTTTTAATTGTAATTAGGCTGTCCTTGTGTTCGTGGCATGTTTCCATATGGGAATTGTTCCTGACAGAAGCTGTTCCAGGAGTTTGGCTGCTCGCCTGGTGCTGGGGAGCTGGGCTTCAGCTCTCTGCTAAACCAGATGCTCCCTCTGTGACTCTGGCCAAGTCACTTAGACTCTCTGTGCCTCAGTTTCTAATCATAAAATGGGAATATTAACATCTGCTTCTCTCACAAGGGGCTTAGGAACACAGTAATCAGAGGGAGTTGAATGCTCAGAGCGTGTTGGGGGCAATGGTCCCTGTTCCTCAGGCAGGCAGAGAGCAGCACCCACGAGTCTGACTCTGGCTTGGATCGTGTCCTCAGATGAGGGAGACGAAAGCACCAGTTCCAAGTGCTGGCTCCAGTTCCCCAGCAAAGCTCCAGCTGAACCTGAAGTCTTTGATGGCCACAGAAAGAGCAGCAACCAAGGGAACGCTGCAAAATGGACACTCTCTGCCTGAAGATGAACATAAACTTCCTTGGGATTTTTAGAAATGTTTGTACCTAACTCCTGTTGAAGTTTGCAGCAGTGTGACAGAAACTTCTACCAGGTCCTCAGCAGTTCTGTCTTCTGGTCACTTATGTCATTCTTTTCATTTTTACTGAAGGGCTGTTTGTTCCCTTGCAGTGTTGCCTCATGAACCTCATTTGCACAACCATTAGTCAGCCTTGGAGCTTGACTGGAGAATTCTCAGTTCTCTCTGGCAGTGGTTGGTTTGTCCAGCACACCCTGGTCACTGGTGTCCTGGTGCTGTGGAGATGGAAGGTGTGCTGTGCAGGCTGGGTCACTGAAGTCCTGCCGGGAACATCCTTTCTTTGCATGGGTCATGATGATTTGTCTTTACTTGTGTATCACTAAGTAGCCCAAAATGCTGGGCTGGAAGTCGATTTGTGTCTTGCTTTGATTTATCTTTTTTTTTTCCTTCATTTTTTTCTCTGAACTATAGCACAGTTTCCCCTAAGGACAGGACAGGGCCTTTGCTCTATTACATGGAGCATTATTGAAAACTTGTAGAAAATGATGTTCCCTTTCCCCGTTCTCTGCTATTGCATTAACTCATTCAGAGAGCTCCAGCAGGTAACTGAGTTTTCTCCAGCAGAGACTCTGCTGCCTCGAGCCTGTCATGTTAATCTCCCCTTAATTAGATCCTTCATCCCATTCTCAGGAACAGATGGGAAGCTCAGGGCTGTGAAATACTTGGGATCTCCTGGGACACCTGAGGAAGAGTCCTCCACCCCTTCACGAAGCAGTGATGCCCATCGAGGGTTCCTGGGAGGCTGTGCGAGGGCAGGGTGTGAGTGCTCCCTGCTGCCTTGGAGTGCTGCAGGCTCTCGCTGGCCCTGCAGTGTTCCCATCTCCCTGCACCTCAGCAGCCCTGGGCAAGTGCTGAGGTGACCTGCCCATCTTTCCTGCAAGGATTTCTGATTTCTCAGTGGATTTTGGCTTAGCGAAAACACATCTTAGTGATCAGAAATTCAATGAAAACCTATGAATTTCTGGCTGAACACTGCAGTGCTGTCCCAAAGAAGCACATAGAAAAGCTCAGGACACCCAGTGATTATCAGGTTTCTCATCAGCAATGTGGGCTGTGCACTGCCATGCAGTGAGACACTGCTTTTTGCCTGGTACCCATCCTCAGGCTTGGGAATATCCTCTTGTAGCACAAAGGAGAAGTGAACAGGTGTCCCTGTGTCATGTGTCCATAAACAAAGCTGCTGAAAAGGGGATGTTGACAGGGGAAGGAAACCAAAACACAAGAAATCTGAGCCCTTTTCTCCTGGCTATTGCAAAAGAAGATGTACTGCTGTGTGCTCGTGGTGACAGGTACTTTTTGACATTGTTGTAACCTGTTTGCTTTCCTGGCTTGTCAGCCGCAGGTGTGCTGGTCAGCAGACAGGCCTGTCCATGGATCAATACCTGTTGGAGCTGCAGTTTCTCTGATGGAAAACCTGTTGTACAGTTTTGTTGGTTTATCCCCTTCATTCCTTCCTTCACTGCTCCAAGCCCTTGGTTCAGCTCTGCAGATGCCAAAGATTTTGAGTGAAACACCTGCATGCTTGGATTTTAGTCTGGAACACAACATTGGAAACTCTGGGAGACGGTGCAGACAGTGAGCTCAGCCTGTGAAGATTGGGTACATGAAGGATGAGGAAGAAGCTGTGAGTGAGAACCCTAAATGGAGGGGTTTTGATCTGTTTTGTTTGCTGGGGCTTGGAATACAGACAAACCCATTAAAATGAGACCATAAAACAAGCCACTGCTTTTGGTCTATGTACAAGTTTGGCAAGACTCAAAGCACAGAGCGATGAGATTTAAAGCAAGTATCCTTCTGAAATTATAGTTTGGAACAGGGAGCTCCACGCCAATCGATGGGAATCTGCTTTTGTTATGGTCACAAAAAGTGCAAGGCTGACTCATGCTATTACAGTGATGCACAGTGTTGTCAAGGTAATGGATTTGGGCACTTGGCAAAGACAGGGAGGGTGTAAAAGGCAAGGAGGTATTCTGCCAGCCTCCAGGAGGAAGCTTCATATTAAGGATTTTTTTTTTTATGGCTGAGATGGAGAATGCTCCATTTTTGTTGTAGAAGTGAGAGTTTTATGCCCTGGCCTAGTGCTGTTGTGGTGCACATCACCTGTGGGAATGCTGTTCTTTCCCAAATGTAGCAGGGTGTGTGAACTTCTGCTGCCTTCCCTCCTCCTGCTGGTGCCTGAGAAGCTTCTGTCCACGGGGCTTAAGTGGAAAATAGAAATGGGAACAAAGGGGGAGAAAGGAGAGATATCGTGCATATTGCAGTTCCTTGGGGAAGATCTTGGCTGTAAAGGAATTGTTGGGCTGAGTTCTGAAGAAACTGAGGTGAGGAATAAGCCTCCAAGGACCATGTCTGCAATCTAGGCCTTTTTTTCCTTTCTTTTTTTTTTTCTATAATAGCAAAACAACATTTAAAAGCACTGTTTAAGGACAAGCTTGAAAAGATCAACCAGAAAGGCAAGAGAAGTGGGGTTTCTCCAATAAAAACTTTGCAATCCAGTCAGCCTGCTTAATTGTGCTTTGATAAAAAGAGAAACTGATAGGAGGAGGGGGGAAAAAAGAAAAAAGCAACTACCTGTTAAAAATTATCAAGATGAGGGATTGCTGTCTGTAAAGCTTCTTAAGACAAATCCTTCCTTATATAACTCCTTGGCTTTCTTTCACTTACTGAAATGAAATCAGAAGCTGACAGGAAAGGTGAAGTGTCTGCACTAATGAGATAATGTGACTTATCAAGACCAATAAGGCAAAGGATGCGTTTAGTGTTTGAATAATAGAGCTGGAGACTTGTCTGGAGCAGGGAATGCTTTGTGGGAACGCGATGGGAGAGCTGTCAGGGGCTCAGAGAGCAGCAGTGCTGTGTGTTAATGTGTGTGCCAAGGCCACTTCGGGCCCAGGCTGGGAGGAGAGCTGTCCAAATGACCACTTTTGCCTTCTCTGTAGCCTTTTTTTTTTTTCTCCTAAAAGAGACAATGGCAAGGGATAAGAAACCTGGAGAAAGAGAGGAGAATCCATCCCGAGGTTTGGAAAAAGAATGTTGTGGGTTTTGGAGACTGGACATGAATTGCCAAGACTAAGTGGCTCGTTTATCCAAATTCAATGTGTTTGGACCTTCTTTTAAAGGTCCTAATCCAACCTCCAGCCAAGCTGGTGGGAAAGCTTCCCTGATTCCTTGTTTTTTTGGATCAGGCTTTAGGTGGTAGAAATCTGGAGTCACACTTTGGTACAGGACAGGAGCAGGTGGAAAGGAATTGAGAGGAAAACACCCACCCATGTTTAACTGCAGGCTTGCAGTTATCCTGAGCATCAGGGCTGAGTGTTTATGAAGCTCCCCTGAACAATATCCAAGGCAGTGTTTGTTTTTATGTGGTACCAACAGCATGCACACAGGTTCTCTAATAGCCTCTGGTTTTGCCTGAGGTGAGAGATAGCTGGGGCTGGCATTTGTTGGAGATTTATCTTGTGAGAGGTGCACTTTCGGCAGCTCAAAGTGAATGAATTCACTTGCAGTTTGAAATGTCAACCTTTTTCATGAGTGTTCAGGGTTCACAAGCAGTTTTATACTGGAAAGCCATTCTGGGGGGAGTTGTGTTCTATTTTGGCAAGAGAAAAGCCACTCCAGTCCAACAGCCTTGTGCCTGTTGGCAGCAAGGCTCTGGAACATTCCCTGCCCCTGAGGAACAGGCAAAGCAGCACTGCTAAAGCAGAGCTCACAAATGGGGTAGTGCAGCGTGGTGGCTCTGGTAGCAAACGGCCCAGATGATCCAGTGGGTCACCTCCAATCCTGCTGTGTCCTTGCTTGTGCATGAGGAAAGCTCTGAGTCAATTTAGAGTGTCCTAAACTATGCTAGAAGTGATAATATTTTACTTCTCCAATGACAACACACAATGAAGTTGGATTGTACATGTAACAATTCACTGAGGCTAAATGAGCTGCTGCTTAAAAATAGTATGGTGGTAGGCATTTAATCACCCTGATCTAACTGTAAGATATAGTGATAACCCTTTCGTTTCAGTAAATTAAATGCCAACAGAGCATTTAAGGAAAAGAGAGTGAGGCTCCATGAGAAACATGGCACAGTACATTAAAAGTAACTGTGGAGAAAGGTGATTCATTAAAGTAAATGCCAACCTTGAAAGAAGGACTCTAACAACCTATTACTATAAAACAAATAATAGTTTATATGTGGTCTTTTGCCATCCCATATTCTGTTATTTCTCTTTTCTTGGGGAATACAGAGATCTGACAGCAGTGAGGGACTGATTGGACAGTGGCAGCATTTGTCAGCTTAAGTAAGGATATTAAAAGTCAACACCCTGTACCTGTAGAGGTAAAATTTTGGTGTATAGGAATCCCTCTGAGCTCAAAGTTTAGCCAGAGACACCAAGTCTCGGCTATGTTGCTAATTAGCTCTGCAGAGCTGCAGGGATCCACTACGATTAACAGCAGTTGTAGAAAGGTTCAGATTTCATGCGATGTCTTTCTCTTGTCAGTGTTACTTGTGCAGGAAGTCCATTTTTGTTTACTTTAAGATTTGAATTTTTAGGTGAAAATAGTTTATCCAGACAAAAAATAAATAAATCCTTCAGCTCTTTACTTATGTTGGAACATCAGCTCCAAAATGTGTTTCCTAAGAGAAATGATGGCACACCACAGTGACCACTCAGAAATATCTTAGA
Organism: Dicrurus megarhynchus; assembly: GCA_013399195.1. NCBI lineage: Eukaryota > Metazoa > Chordata > Aves > Passeriformes > Dicruridae > Dicrurus > Dicrurus megarhynchus. The sequence continues at coordinate 186,156 of VXAD01010627.1, forward strand.
GTTCAGTGTCCTTTCTTTGGAAGGATCTCCAGATCCTTCACAGATTCTGATGGACGTTTCCTCCTCTGATGTGCAAAGTGCCTCTTGCTGATGTTTCACCGTGGAGGCTGCAAGGGCTGTGCCGTGTGTGTGGGCTGGCTCTGGCTACCAGATGGATAAATTTCAGCAGATATATATTTATAAACCCCCTCAGTTTCACCCGAAGAGCGCAGAGGGATGGCAGCGCGATCCTTGCGTTCGTCAGGGGAGTTTACTCGGAGCGGTTTGGAAAGCAGCTGGTCTTTAACGAGGGGTGGGGAGCTCCGTGGGGATCCGGCTGTCGCTGGAGCACCTTGGGAAGCGCAGGAACGCCGAGCTGCGGGCAGGAGCGCGGGGGATGCGGAGCTGGGGCCGGGCAGGGATGCTGACGTGTGTTCCTTGCACTTGTGTTGAGCTCATCAACACAACATCTCTGCTGGCTGGGGCTCCAGCATCTCTGCTGGCTGGGACTCCAGCATCTCTGCTGGCTGGGGCTCCAGCATCTCTGCTGGCTGAGGCTCCAACATCTCTGCTGGCTGAGGCTCCAGCATCTGTGCTGGCTGAGGCTCCGGCATCTCTGCTGGCTGAGGCTCCAGCATCTCTGCTGGCTGAGGCTCCGGCATCTCTGCTGGCTGAGGCTCCAACATCTCTGCTGGCTGAGGCTCCGGCATCTCTGCTGGCTGAGGCTCCGGCCCAGCGCCGCGCCTCCCAAACCCGCCTGGGCTGAAGGCAGGGGTTTAAAGGCAGTGCTTTGTTATTTATCTGTGCGTGTGCATCACCCCCAGCTCGGAACAGCTTCCCTTATGAATGTCTGTTGGGAGGGACTGAAATGGAATCTCTTGTAGATACAAATTGCTGATTTAGATGCTAGCAAATATGAGGAGTCTCTCAGACAAAACTCATATCCTGTGGATTTTTTCTTTCTTATTTTCTTGAATCTGTTTTCCCTATCTTTGATGCCTTTATTTCATCACCTCTACTATTACTATATTTGACATGTAGTCATGGGCTTTTCAAGGCAATGGAATATTAATTCATGGTCATGTAAGAGCTTTTTCCTGATTCATCCTGGGCACGTAGAGCATCACGATGAGCCCTTCCTGGCTTTTGGCTAAAGGGGACTGTGGGAATGGCCAATCTATAAAGGGAAGAAAAGGCTGTGCTTTGCTGCCAGCAGCCAGACCTTTCCTTTCTGCCACTGGGAGGAGCATGAAAACAAGGGAAACCACATCTTCCTCCTTCGGAGCAAACGCTGCACCTCCCACACTGGAAGGAGTGAAGTTGACACCTGGATCAATTTTCCTGCTGATACGTGGGAATTACCGGTCTCATCTGTTGGGATGTTGGTGAATACAATTCTTTTGTCATGAATCTGAGATTACCGGGGCACCGTGCTTTTGATTCCCCTTTCCAACCTCACAAAGGGCACAGGGATGTTGGGTGTTTGTCTAAGTGTGCCATTGAAAATGGACTGGTTGTCACCTTGTGCAGTCCCAGCCCTTTCCCAGCTGCTGGGCTGGGATGAAGCTGTAATCCTGCCAGCCCTGCTGTAGCTCTGGGGCTTCCAGAACAGATATGTGCCCCCCAGCATGACCTAAAATCTTCAGGGATAGAGGGAGTGTTGAACAATGAATTTTTTTTTTTTTTAATTTTTATTATCATTACCTGTCACTCTTTTCTCCATCTTTAGTTAAATTAGCTATAAGCAGGTTGTAGAAAACTGGGTATCTTCAGTGGGCTGATGCAGTCCTGCTGTCTGGGAAATAACAAGATTGCAGGAAGAGCCACACTTATCAAAGGAGCAGTGATGCTGCAAGTGACTGTAGTCCTGCCGTGGTGACATTTGTGTTTCTGTACAGAAATAAATTAAATTTCAATAAGTGAATGAATCCCGACCCTTTTTGGTGCTTAGGAGTAACACTGCCTTTCCCACCTGTGGAATAAACCCACACAGAGTATTCAGGAGCTGCCTGAAAGGCTGAGGTGTTGGTGGCTGCCTTGGGCACGAGGACACACGTGTGTGAGGCAGGGCAGGTGCTCAGCACGAGGAACCAGCAGGGGAACGTCAGAAACGCCTCCGATGTTGAGCAGGACAGGGCAGCACCACGGGGACACGGCCCCATCAAATGGAGGTTCAGGAACCACAGCAAGGCCTTCTGCCTGATGCACCAAATTAACAATAAAGATCAGGGGCACGGTGTAATTATTTACTTTGCTAAATAACACAGAGGAGCTGTGGTTTAATTACACCAGTTTAGCTGTGCCATGGAATGGCAGAGACTGAGGCTTCAGTGCATTGCATTAATGAGCCTTGCTATCCGTTACTTCTGATTTTGGATAATGTTCCTTTTGTTTTAAATCATCCTTTTTAAATGAGTCCCATGCAGATGAGAAGGAACCTTTCCAAAGTATCACAATGGATTGTTTTTGTTTCTAAAAGACACAACCCAACAAGGCACTTGATGCTACAATTATCCTCAGTAAAGCCAGATGCATTTGGCTCTGCTCTGGTGTCATTGACATCCCTTTTGTGTAGCTTTTGATGAAATTTAAGCAAAAAGGATGTAACAGAGCATCTTCAGATGGCAAGAGTCTGTATTTCTCAATCCTATCATCAATCCAATCAACTTTCATTTAAAGAAGATTGGAGAGGGGAATAATGCACTTTAAATAATAGCCTTTTCTGAACATTTAGGGCATACTAATTAATAAATAGTTCATTGCAACTTTAAGGCCAAATTTTATTTTTATTGAAGTCAATGTCCCAGCTCCTTCAACTGAACAAGAGTAGTGTTGGTCGTAGCTGTGTAGTGCCCAGAAAACAGATTCTCTCTCCGTTGTTACTGACCCCTCCTCTTTCCCAGCCTCTCTGGCCTGTCTGTCCTGCCTGCCTTAGGATGATCTTTCTCTCCCCAATTCCTGAAGGCTCTTCCTGAGGTGCCAGCATCCCACTGACAGACCAGGAGAGTCCCATCTCAGATAATGGCCAGTGTGTGCTCCGTGGTGGAAGATGCCACACAACCATTTGTCCTGCTGTCACTGTGTGACTGTTCAAGGCATTTGTGTCTTTTCTCCCATTCTGCAATAATTTGTGGCTCCGTGGTTTTACTTTAAAGCCTCTCTGACTTCTTACACTGAAAGCTCTGCTTGTCTCTTGTTCTCTGCTCGTAATGGTCTCTTCCAGATTGCCCTGCAACATTTGCCATCCTATAATAGATTTCTGAAAAAGATGGTTGTTTTGGTTTTCTCGTTTTCCCCTCTTAAGTTTTTATTTTCATTATTATCAAATGCTTCTTATGGTCCCAGAGCCTCCCTGCCTTGTTGCAGCCTTGACCAATTCTTGCCAACACAATCTTTGCCTGAGAAGCTGCATTTTTGATGGTGTGTACGGTAGAGGAGATTTGGGTTGAGCTGGGAGCCGATTCCTGCGTTTGGTGCCGTTTCTCAGTTTCTGGAGCTGTGTCCCATTCTCTCGTTTTCACCCCCTCACCAAGGGTGGAAGCAATGCCAGTGTGGAGTGGGAATGGCACGTGCCTGGAGCAGGAGCTGCGTGTGGAGAGCAGTTCCCACTTGTGCAGGACGTCTGCATTTCCCCCTCGGGCTGGAGATGTTCTCATGTTCTCATTTTTGCAGATTTTTATATTTATTTTTGTAGGCTTTTCAATGGCTCTCAGAGGAACACTTCCCATATTTCTCACAGGTGTTATAGTGAGTGGACTGGAGGAGCATTTGGAGGAGAGAAGGGAGTGTGGTCAGTGCCTGCAATCCACCCCTGACAGGCTCATTTCATTTCAGTTATGGATGCTGTGCATCTCAGCTGTGCATGGTGAATTCACACTCAGGCAAGATGGGCTTTCCTTTTCCTGCTTTATTCCTCTGAAAAGATTGAATGCTTTTCACAGACAAACTGATAAAACACCTCAAGTGCTTTGTGTCGAGCAAGGTCGTAGTAACATGGAAATCTGGGTTGTTCACTGATTCAGCTGTCCAGGCTTAGTTAAGTTTCATGTATCAGAAGCTGATATTTTTCAAACTGTCAATTTTGGGGGTGGATGAGTGACTAAAACAGATGTATTAATGTCTGGCAGTTGAAGCACTGTAGCCTGTGGTTATACAGACTAGGTTAGTGTCTTGCCAAGATTCAGAAAATCAATGGAATAAGTGCTAAAAAGGGGAATGCTGCGTACACCAGGAAAAGCTCTGGCATTTCCTCTTGGGAAGAAAGGGAAATAAAACACTGGTTTAGTGCTAATTTTTGCTGTCAGAGGTAAAAGTAAGACTGTAATACTTAGAGACAGAAGAGAAGTTGCCATTTTCTTCTCAGAAATGTGGCTCTAAGCCCCCAGGTCCTGGCCCAGTTGTGGTTTGGGGAATCACATTTTGTACATCAACATTTCCATTGATTTTTCAATTATCCGAAGCTATTGATGAGGGTTATGAAGTTAATTTTCATTTCAAAATGCAAGTGAATGACACTAAATATCTTTATGTTCTTGCTATTGTGGTTGCAAAATTTGGCATGGAAAGAGCATGGCAGGAGTTGGGAACTGCTGTGGTGGAGGGGGAGCTGGAGAGAAGACAGAAGTGGAGTCTCATTTCCTTGTTTTTTTTGGTTCGCTTGCTTTGTTTTGAAACAGTCTCATCAGTTCTCAGTTGTCTGTAGTTATTTGTGGAACTGAATAAAAATTTATTTATTCACTGAAAAAAGTGAGTTATTGTGTCAACCAGAAGTAGTTACATATTTAGACCATTTAGGCTATAAATAAGGAAAACCATTTGACCCATGTTTTCTCTAGACCTTGGAAAAACAGATGGGTTGTTTTTGTTTTGTTCATTTATTTTCTTTTTAATGTCCTTGTTTGAAGTTGTTATTTTATTTTAAAATATTTTTACTGTGGCTTTTTAAAATGTACAGGCTCTGACCTTGAAAGAATGACATAAAATTTTTAATTGTGGTTGGTCTGCTCTGAAGAAATACTGCAACTTTTCTCTTTTTCAGATTCAATCACATTAAAAAAATAAATTCTTTGCACAGTTCTCTGTAGTTGGGACATTTATGGGTCTGTCTTCAGAGAACTGAGCTTAGGAGCCATCTAGGCAAGAAAACAAGGGCACAACAGGAAATGGAGCACTGGTATTTCTGTCAGGTTTGCCTGAAGGGTTGGGTACAAGGAAACCTTGCCCAGGCAGGCAGGAAGGACACCTGAATTCACTCTGGCTCAGGAGCAAATAGAAGCAACAGCAGGACTAAAAATGCAAATAACTTTGAGACAAGTCTAAAGAAAAGTGCAGCAGCAGCAGAGGAACCATCCTGTGTGTCCCCAGGCCCCTCTGGCCGCCCCACACTGCTCTGCTCTTGTGGCCAGCACGTTGGACCTGCAGAGCTGCAGAAGTGATGATCCATAAAATGGATAAATATAATAACCTCAGACAGCAGCAGCAGAGCCAGAGACGCCTCATGCCACCATCTCCTGCCCCCCACTGTTGAAGACGTGTAGGCAGAGCATTGTTGATCTGCCTGGGACAATCAGAGATGTTTGCATGCTGCACTGAACATATGCTCGAGGTTCTCTCCACAGGGGCTGGCAGATTGCTTCCTCTGTGCCTTCATTTGTGATGCTGCGGCTGCGATTCTCCTGCCCACGTGCAGGGCTCAAACCAACACAGCATTTTCAGTCCTGCTTGGAGCGTTCCTGATGCTGGGACTCTCAGAGCACTGCACATTAAACTGGGGCAATTTCTTGGGCAGCCCTAAAAATGCCCAGGGGTATAGGGAACCCAGAAAGTTTTGGTTCTTTTTCATTATTTTGGGCTAGAATTTCAAGAGTGTATCTTAGCAGCTGTTTGAGTAAAAATTCAACCTAGCTCTGGTGTGGCTTAAACCCTGAGTTCTCCCCCAAAACTGATCTTGATGCTGAAGACAACCCTCTTTATTTAGCAGCACTGTGTGTGATATCAGAGCAGTTTACAAAGTGTGCCCTTTGGTAACAGCTTGATGAAAAATTCTGCCTTACATAAACAGCGCCACGAACCTGGGGTGCCTTTGGCCTTCAGTAGCTGTGTGTGAGCTGCTCAGATCTGTAAGGTGCACTCTGTGATCCCAGCAGGGCTCCCAGGTCCCTCCGTGCAGGAGGCTATGCCCAGAGAGGGGAAGGACAGAGGAGGGAGCAGGAGGAAGTTGCTGTGCTGTGGCTGTTGAGCTGCTCTCCTCTGCACTGCACAGCAGAATGGCAGAGACTGTGTTTACACTGCTGAGGTGTTAACCCCCTTCCCTTCCAGCAGAAACAACTCAATATTTTACTCTCCTGGTTTTTTGTCTTTCCCACTCCTTTTTTTCCAGTGGCCATATGGGCATTTTGGCTTTGAGTTGAAGCACAGGACACTATGGTGCAAATAAACAAACTTTGCATATGGGCTGCTGCTTTGTTTCAGCAGCTAATGTCTGTTCAACTGTGAGCAGAAATCTGTTTGAAGAGGATATGAGGCAGGAATAGAGCTGGGTAGACAAAAGTTTCCACCTCAGAAAATGCTTGAGAAGAATGGGGTAGGTGCCAGAAGAACAAAAGAAATGGAGTAGGTGCCAGAAGAACAGAAGAATGATCCTAAGTGACTTTGTGTAATTGGGATAAAATCACTCTCTGGTGATGATGGATGGGAAGTGTACACGACATTGATCTGCACCCTGCATTGCCCTGGCCTGGCTGTTCCCTGCCACGAGGGTTTACTGCTGGATTCCTGAGCAGCTTCTGCTCATCTGTGGGAGGCACAAATTCCACCTACACTGAGACCCTTTTGCAGTCTTTGGCTTTGTGAAAGGATCTCTGTCTGGCTCAGAACCAACCCCAAGATCTTTGTGAAGCTCCTTTTCCTTTCCTATCCAGCACTGAGCCAAAATCAGGATCTGTAATTCCTTCCTTTGTCAAGTGCCAGCATCTGCTGGACCTGGGGTGAGTGTCCAGTCCCTGGTGGGTGGGGATGGAAAGGGAGCTTCAAAGGCACAGAAAGGCGCTGAAGAGCCAGGCATGGCAGGGGATGCTGTGTCCCCCCTGCAGGAAACAGGGCAGCAGCAGGAGCTGAAAGCAGATGAAACAGCAAGAAGTCAAAAGCTTGGTCTCTCTTTCCTATTCTGGAAGTTGAGTTTTTTTCAAGTAGGGGTTTTTTAATGTCTTTTGAAAAATTATTTGTATTTTTCTGTTCCTTTTGGAGGCCTAACCAGATGATCCCAAAGATCATCAGGATTGTTTCTGTTGGAAACAGGAGCCAGCTCTCCCAGTACAGAGCATTTCGAAGTTGATTGTCTGGGCTGTGGATCAGTTCCTTTTCAAACAGACTCTTCTATATCTTCCAAAAATGGCTACAGGGGACTAAAGGATTTCTTTTAACTGATATCATTTGGATATATTATAAATATTCCAGGAAGTTAAGGGCAAATTCTTGGGTACTTTGCTGAGCACCACAGAAAGGGAATGTGGAACACATCCAGAATGTGCCAAATCTGAATTCTTTGTCAGATTTCTGCCTTGGCCACCTCCAGGAGAAGCGCTGCCCTCATCACATGAGACTGAAATAATCCATTGAATTTTAAACAAATCCTGGCCTTCGGATTGTGGCTCTTGTTCAAGTGAAAGGCACAATTATCTCCTCTATTAAATATGCTAATGAAGCCAAAATGGACGTGTGGGGGGGCAAAGCCTTTGTTTGATTTTAATGAAACATATTTTCTTTTAATGAGAGATGTCCTATTAAGCTTAATACAGTCAAGCTTCTGATAAAGGCCCTTATCAAAAACCATGCCATAGGAAAATAAATTAATTTAATTGTGGCAGCCAAACAAAATGAGCCATTTTCTTGGGTTGGAAGCAAAAGTGATCTAATAGCACCACACTTATTAGTATTTCTGATATGTAAATGTAAAGCATTAAGTGAATAGCAAGATGATCCATAGCTTCTCTAGATAGAGTAATAAGTGTGAGCCAGTTTTTTTTAGCACAGAAAACTGATATAATTAGAAGACTGTTAACAATTTTTTTTTAGCTGCGTGAAATGAACAAGCCACAGGAGACCAGTTTGTCATAATAATTAAAATTCAGAAATAGTTTTCTATTACCATAAGTGAGATTTGATAGATATCTTTTTAATTTACTGTAAATAGCGGCTTCTTTTTTGTTTTGGCATTTTTTTAGGAAACTTTTTTTTTTTTTTTTTTAAATTTTAACAGAAATATGTCTCATCTTTGGGTGATGGCTCTGTTTATTTCAGATGCTCCATAGTGTGCTATTTGCCAAGGGCATACGTTAAAAATCTTCCTGATATGAGTAACATATGGGTTGCCACTTCACAACAGCAAACAGACACAACAACGTCTCTCTCGTGCAGGATGCACACTGAGCACGATATTGGGTATTGCTGAATTTCAGAATTCCTCTGAATCCCCAACGCATTCTTTCCAATAAAAGTTTACGGTGTGCTGGGGCCGAATTAACAACAAGGAAATGATACCAGGGCCAGGCAGGTTGGTGCTCTTTGGGATGGAATTATTATGTATTATTATTAATGTATTATAATTAATTAATAATACATTAATTATAATATATATAATTATTATATAATAATAATTAATAATTAATAATACCAGGGCCAGGCAGGTTGGTGCTCTTTGGGATGGAATTCCACGTGCCATTCTCGCTGCAGGATTGGCACAGTGCAGGGGGCACTTCTGCCCCCCGTGCCCCCCGAGGCTGTGCCCAGCCTGCCCTGGCAGTGGCAGTGACTTTGTGCAGTGCCCAGGGGAGCTCTGGAGGCGAGATTGCTCTTCCATCCTAAAATACGTGGCTTCTTCACCCCTGGCTCTTAAACCTATCTTCACTCATGTTCTCTGGGCTCTTCAGTCCTGTCTTTCCCTATTCAATCCTAAATGCTTTCTTGATACATTCGCAGGCTTTCTCTAGTTGTTCCTGCATGGATGATTTAAGGCCAGCAAATAACTTTTTCCCAGAGTGTGCAAGTGTCTTCCCCAATAAATAAAAACCACATCTCACATCAGTGGGCACCTTGGGACTCGTGTAACAATTCCACTCCTGTTTAGTTGAGATGGGATGGAAACAGAGTCCAATTGTGCTGCATGTTGCAGAGGCTGCTGTTTCAATGCAGGACTGATTTTCCACTTTATTGATAATGGACAATAGGCCATCACTGTGTTGGTGGGGATAAAACAAGAAGCCATTGTAATCTGCTTTAGCTTGTGGCTCCTCTGCTCTTTATAGGTCTCCAGCAGAGTTTGAGTAACTTCAGTGATGTGGTGCAAGAGGCCAAACCTGGAGTTAAAAGGATTCCTCCCCAGTCAATCAGAGCAGCCGTGGGTGCTGGGAACCCATAGCTATTGCCTGTTCCTAAACATTGACATTCCACTTATTTTGGCTTTCAATCTTCATTTAAAAAATAGATCTGTGTGTCAAGAATCCTGTTTTCTCAGTAATGCCCAGGGACACAGCTCCGGCCCCGAGCGTTGCAGGCTGCAGCAATGGGACCTCGTGCAATCCTTCTTTGTGACACTGCCAATGCTTTGAATTTCTCCAGCAGCCGTATCTCAGGGTGTCCGTGAGCCCTGCTGGGAGAGGGAGAGCAAAAAATGGCAGAGGAGAACCATAAATAAGAGAGGCGAGTTAGTATTTCTCGAGAAATGAGCATCTGGAGAAAAGGGTAAATTCAGGAGTCAAAGAAAATATTACTGGCAACCAGAAACTTTATCTGAATATATTGATTTATCTGTAGAACATAAATTAGCTGGCAGTTTTGATCTCGTGAAGCACTTTTAACTTGTTAGGCTCGCTTTTTCCTAATTCCCAGAAGAGGAGTTCAGAATTGGTCTGGGCTAAAACTGTAGAGAAAAGTTGAAACGATCTGGATTAAATCCCTGGGTCTCTTGTGGTCTTTGATGCTATGCTGAGTCCTGCTGCACAGGGCCAGGGTTTCTGAGGGGATTCAGTTGTGTTACAGGCTCAGATTTCTCAAAGGAAATTCAGAGCCACCACGCAGGATGATTTGTTGGAAAGCCCAGCTCAGGCTCAGTTTCCTGGCACACCCACTCTTAATGCTGCTGCTCCCTGGCTCAGGGGATGATCGTGAGATTGAATATTTCTTGGCATAAAGGTTTGGAAGTTTGGGGATAACAGGTGTTCTCCAATCACAGTTGTTGGGATTAAGAAGACACTTGATTGATAAGGATGTGTTTGGAAGGGTAACGATTTGCTTCTGAGCTCCTCTACAAACCAGCCTTAATTTTCATCTGCCGTCTTGAGGCGTGCCAGGGAGGGGAGTAAATTCCTGCAGTCAGACTGGAAAAAGCATTCCTATAATTCTTATTTAGCACCACTTCCTATTAGTCCCAGCCTCTCATCAGCTACACTCAGATGATAATTTATGTTTTAATGGGCAGAGCACTTTACTGCCCACAGGGTTCTAAACCAAGCCAGAATTTATGTCCCGTGCCTCTAAAATACCATATATTTATTTCCCTGGCACTCAGGGTTGGTGGAGTTGAATCTTTAAAGAGCCCAGCTCTGTCCCTGTGCTTTGCTAGGAGGGGACCTCAGATGTGGTTTTTGTTTGAACGCAGGTGCAAGAGGAGGCAGTTTAGTCCTGGGATGAGGATGAGGAGCAAGCCTGGAAGTGCTGCCATGGGGTGGTTCTGCTGGTTTAGGCACTGATTTCTCTTTCCACCCATTTCAGGGCTCAGCACATCCCAATGCCAGGGACTGGGGAAAGCGAAATGTGCCCTGCCTTGGTCTTTGATCTTCCAGTTTGCTTCTCTCTGTCCTGAGTGGAACAGAAAAATTAATTTATTGACTACCCTAAAAGTCAGAGAGGTTTTCCCTTTCCCTTTAGCAAAGAGAGGTTTGGGGGATTCTCATTTTTAGTGCTGAAATTTTCACCATTGCTCAGAGCTTTGTGAAGGTGGAGCTCGTGCAGGCTGATGCCATCAGGAAGGAGTTTGACGGGGACTGCAGTGGCACCAGTCCCTGACAGCCTGTGACGTGTGCCAGTCAGAACCTGCAGCTCTGCAGTTCAAATTGTTTCTAAATTATCCACAGGCCTCCATTTCCTGCATCTCCAATTCTAATAAGTCTCAATTAAAAGTTCCCACTCCGGCTATCTGAGCATTACTGCTTTCAGTAAATCTGCTGCTGCTTTGCAGTTAGTAAGCTCCACTGGGCATTTAATTTAGATATGTGGCAGCCAAATTTCTTGGTCTAGGTGTGGGATGGGATTCTTTTATTAAACTTATAAAGATAAGTTACATAAAATCAACTATGGCAGGTTTGTTCCATGTATTAAATGCAAAAACTTCTCCCAGCATTTGAAATGCTGTCAGGTACTTGGTGACAAGAAATATGTGTGTGCTGGTATGTGTATTACATGAAATAATTATGGTTTGTAGTGCAGAAGACTGGTTAATCTGAAAAAAAAATAGGTTTTTTTTCTTGAAAACATACTACAGCTAAAAAATAAATGAAATTTAAGAGGTTGGAAAGAAAAATTGAAAGAAAAAGAAAAAGAAGTCACAGAGGAAAACTGTAATGGTAACAAAAAATAAACATCACTGGAATCGGTATTTACAGCAGGTAGTGCTTCCAAGCCCTTGGAGAGGTGAGGAATTATAAATGACAAGTGCTGTAGAAACAAAAACGTTATCCCTACTTGGTGTGAGGCAGGATGCAAGGGGGGCACAGAGCGGGCAGGCGGGGGAGGGAAGGAGTGGGGTCGCTGGGAACACAAATTACAGCTCTCCACGGCCGGGTACCAGCGGGGGCTGACTGCACTCAGCACAACCGGAGCATTTCAGTGCGGAAAAGATGCGTTCGTTGCTGCTCACGAGGAAGAAGAGCCAGAGGTGCTCAGACCCAGAGGTGCTGGCCAGGCTGCCCGGGGCTGTGCCCCTGCTCCGAACCCCGCTTTGCTGCCGCCTCGGGGGCATCGCTTCTGTGCCGCGATGCAGAGCAGCAAACACAAATTTCCCCGTGTTGGGCACCCCTCCGTTACCCCGAGCACTGCCTGGAGCATCCCCGCTCCTCACGGGCCGCTGCCAACCTGCGGTCGGGTGGAAGGAGGCTTGGATGTGTCCCTCTGCCCTGCCCTGGGGCTGCCATGCTCCGTCCCCTCGCTCAGGGACCGATTCTCTCTCACAGGCTGTCCTGAGAGGTGCTTGGGTCGGGCAGAAGGGTTTATTAGGTTTATTACAGCCACTGAAATGATCTATTTAAAATCACTAGTCCTGTAGGTAATATTTTTTACACGTGCAAACATTTCTCTGCCTTTGCCCAGACTTAGATCTCCGATGTTTGCTTTGTGTTTCGCCTTCGAGTGAAATGAGTAGCAGGGTTTAAATAAGGAATATTAATTGTGTTCAAACTGAAAAAGGGGAAATTTAGGTTAGATATACAGAAATTCTTCCCTGGGAGGGTGGGGAGGCCCTGGCACAGGGTGCCCAGAGCAGCTGTGGCTGCCCCTGGATCCCTGGCAGTGCCCAAGGCCAGGCTGGATGGGCTTGGAGCAGCCTGGGACGGTGGAAGGTGTCCCTGCCTTCCTGATCCCGAGACAGTTTCATGTACTTTTTAATCTGCAAGCATTTTACATTTATTTACCCACTGCTACCTGAAGGAATTTCTCTGAGCATTTAATACATGTTATAGTTAAGGGGCTGTTAGAGAGGTTTAAGTCATGTATATTCATTAAAGTTGTATCACAACGGAATATCCACTTCCCTCTAAAATTACGTTGTGCTGAGCACTGGAAATCCTGGCTTGTAATGCCTGGTTGAAGGATTATTCAGTCATAATTTGTAACTTTGAAAGAAAGTATAATTTTTAACAATTTAATTTCCAACTAACATAATTTCAATTTACCCTAATGGATATTTTTCTAATAATTATTATTTAAAGAAATTTACTGGCTTTCTTCAACTGGTTTTATGCAAACTGCACTATAATCAACATATGGGACATTGAGTTATAAGATCGGGGATGCAGAAGGTAATTTCAATTAAGAGAAAAGATAAAAATTAGCAGCGAGGAAGGCAACATCTGTGTTCATCTGCAGGAAAGGGAATATATCCACTGGCATGAAGATGCCCATCTCAGTGAGAATGAGGCAGGTCTGGAGAAATTAACAGCGTGGCAGGTGAATAGGGAAATTACTGTCTTTTCCAAAAAAGAATTGGTGATATCACTTGAAACTGGCAGCTGGCGGATTCAAAATGAAAGGAGGTGCTGCTTCACCAGCTGCACACCCTGGGGAAGTCCGTGCCAGAGAATGTTGTAGATTATAAAAGTTTGTGTGGGTTTGGAAAGGAAAGGGGCATCTTTGCAAAAGAAAAAACTATGCAGTCATATTAAAATTCCCTTTTTTTAAAAGACCTTTTTTTTTTCCTGAGTCCCTGCACTGTGGGCTGCTGCTGGCTGCCCCAGTGTGTCACCGCTTGCTTTCCCTGACACTCTCCCTTAGACATCATTCCCCAAGGATCTTTGGGATCACAGTAGGACAGTGATATCTGACTGGACTCCTAACCAGAGCAGTCACAGACCTGGTGTAAGGTAAAAGGAGTAATCCCCATTCCTTCCTCTGCTCAGCATGGCCTGTTTCTTCGTTTATTCTGAGATGGTGGAATGAGCTGGGACTGTGACCTGCTGAATCCACAGTGTTTCTCCTTTGCAGTGTCTCCAGACGGAAGGAGCAGCTCAGCAACTGGGAGATTCTGCTCCATGTGGGATGTTTCCTGCCCTCCCTCCCCGCAGCCTGGCTGGGTACTGGTTATTTATATTTACAGTGTGCAGGTCACTGGCCTGCACGGGGCCATTTGGCTGCAGATTCGGGCGTTGTCCTTTACTGTGTCCCTTAGCTTGAAGCCATCTGATAAACTGCTGACACAGGCTTGGAATTTTCCTGAGGCAAAGCTCTAAAGCAGAACCCGGGTGATGTAGGCATGCCTGGGTTAGTGTTAATCTCTGGAGGGAAAGTTTAAACCTCTCTGGTTGTTGTGGGATGATGGAGTGATGGAGGCTGCAAGCCCCGAAATGCAGAGCAGCAAGTGCTGCCGGCTGTGGTGGAAGGAGCAGGGATGCTGCACTCGAGTGCAGCTGCTCATCCCCAGCATCCAGGCTGCTCTGGAGAGGAGCAGGGCTCAGCTTGCCTTTATCCCTGGTTGCAGCACTCTGCAGCCACACCATCCCTGTTTCTCACACCCCTCCACGGGGCCTGGCCCTTCAGCTGCCCCTGGGCAATCACTGTCCGATCCCGGGGTGCAGCTTCGGGCCGATCCATTCTTGGCACACAGAGTCTGTTTGAAAATCATGTTTCAATCCTTGGTGCCATCTAAATCTTTTGGCTTGATTTTAGCCTGCTTTCCCAGAGAGCTCTGTGTCCTGTTTTCATCCAAATTTGACCAAGGTAGGGTTTTCCAAGATGCTGAATTCCCGTGCCTTCCCTGAAATACAAATGTTAGAGAGAGAGGAGTGTCTGGGTTAAAAATCCTTCAGACAGAAAAGCAACAGCATCATCTCTGTGCCTGTTGGGCACCAGAGAAACCACCAAGGAGAGCCCTGCTATGAACAGCCAGGAAATGTCTCACTTTGACCTTGCTACATCCCATTTTGAAGCTCATTTTCATCAGTTCTGCTGCTCCCTGGACCTCTTGACTTTATTGTAGCAGAGATGCACCACCTTTATTTCTAGTTTTCTACGTGGTTATTTAGTGCCTATGTATATTATCTGCCTAAGTGCTTTTTTCTGATTCTTTGCCCTAGCTAATGTTTGCTTTTCCTCCAATTTAATACTGTACATTTAATATTAGACATTTTTACAGTAGAAAAGAAAAAGCCATGCTAAAGTATATTACTGATCTAACACCAGTGCTGGTTTGGTTTTCCCCAGAAAGGGAACTGGTCTTTAAATACCGACTTTATAAACTGAGGTTGAGCATCCAGTTTATTAAAGGTCTTCTACTTAAATAATTACATACTAAATATCCTTGCAGCTCACCTTTTCTTATAATAACAGTTTGTTTCCCTTTACAGTCTCCAGAAGCATCTTTATTTCAACTAAGTAACAAGCATATGTCTATTTTTCCTACTACCAACAAAAAATAAAAAGAAGAGGCAGTTTCCCAGACAGTTGCTGTTTTGTAAGACAGTTTATAGAGATCTATATTTCAAACAAAAGGGATCATGGTCTATATCTCACCTGTGACCTGCACCTGCAAACAACATAAAATCATTGCTGAAAGGAGCTCTAAATAGGTTACATTCATTCTTCAGCAAGGAATTTTGCTCTGTGCTGTATTATAAGAGGTGACAAACCAAAACATAACAGTGAGTTATTCAACCTGATTTCTTGAGCTGGATGTACAATTTGTAGCAAAAGCTTTGCTCTGCTTCTGCTTGCTTTGTTGCCAGGCTCTGAGGAATTTGACCACGTTATTGTAATTTGAAGTTATCTGCCAAGTAACTTTCACAAATTCCTTTATTCTGTAGATTTTGTGGGTAAATAAGGTACTTGGAGTTTTCTTACTGCATGGAATTATAGAATGGTTTGGCTTGAAAGGGACCTTAAAGATGATCCAGTCCCACCCCTGCCATGGGCAAGGACACCTTCCACTATCCCAGGTTGCTCCAAGCCCCGTCCAACTGACCTTGAATTCTACAGCATGGCATAAAGAGACATATAGAAAACACGATGACTTAAAGAGAAAAATGCCATGAGAATGTGTTATTTGTAATGTATGCAGAGAAATTTACTCTGGCAAAGCTCTCCTAAATTTTTAATTCATGAGTTTGTTAAAATAGAGAAAGGTAATTATCTTTTTAATTATAACAAAACAGTTTCCTGATTGCCATGGCAATAGTTAAATGGATTTCCTATAAATTTATTATGGTGATTGTAATGACTGTTAGCTTTAAATTATTTTTTCCTTTTCTTTTTAATTATAATGCACCTAATACTTCTCCCCAAGGTTAAAGACCAAAAGTGTAGGTACAGGAAGGAAATATGTTAGATGTGAGAGGAAAAGTGTGTTGGTGCTACTGATCCTGGTGCTGATGGTTCAGCTGGTAACAATTGCTCAGCTGTTGCAGAACTGGAGCAGTGACCCAGGTGGATCAAGGACAATTTCCTTATCAATCAGAAAATGATGGTTCTCCTGCCTGGTTCCCCCTCTGCAGGTCTCCTCACACAAACACTGCTGTTACTTCCACCTCTGAGTTGCTTGGGTTGGTCTGTGTGCCCAAAGTTGTAGTGTGCTCTGTGGGGTATGATCACTTCCACTCTAAATTAATGATGTGGAATATCTCGGTGTGGCTCTGAGGGGCTGATGCCTCCCCTGGTAACCAGTCCCTCTGGTGTCCCCGAGGCAAGGGGACACTCAGGTGCCAGTGGCCACCAAGGCAGAAGCCCAGAGCCCATGGGCTCAAGGTACAAAGCCCTGCTGAAGGACCCGCCTCAGTAACAGCCCTGGGGTAGCTTGAGCTGCTCAGCAACAGGATTTCCAACAGGAAACCCAGGATACCTCAGCTTTTCTGCAAGTGTTTAGTGCTCAGCCAGGATGATATCCATGCATTGCCTCATTTCAGGGAAATTTGCTCTGAATTGGAGTATTGCATTTTATTGGACTGGAACGTGCCAGTTGAAATCCCATCCATGAACCCATTAAACATTGTCATGTGAGTGGGGTCTCAGAGGGTTTAACTGAACAGGGACTTAATAGAAAGGGAATAACGTTGTGCACATCTTCAGAAATGAGAGTGGCACGGGTTCATCTTCTCTGCTTGCCCTGCTTCATGGAAAACCTCCTGCAGCCCAGGCTCTGGAGCAGCCGGCCTCAGCGGCTTCTCCTGGCAGCCGAGGATGTGAGTGCCTCCATAGAGACCATGAGCAAAGCACAGGGATCGTTCTGAAGAGATTATTTATGTCTTTACCTTCATCAAAAGCAAAACCACTTCATTAAGCACCCAGGGAATGCAAAAGCGAGGGGGAAAGTGGTTTTCTTGATGAGATAAACACAGTAGCAGTTACTCATTATACATAAAATAATAGCACATGCCACATGTTCCAGGGGGCTCAGGCTGGAAGATGTGTCACCACTGCCGTGTTCCTCTCATTTCCTGTGTATTCATCTGAAAGGTACTGATTCAGCCACTGTAACTGGCTTGTTAGACACTTAAAAAAAAAAAAAAAAGCCCCCAAAGTCTGCAACAAAACCCTTCAAACTTCTGCACTGAAAGCGGTGCTGTGCTTGTTCGTGTTTCAATTTGAATTTGAATCGGAAGAATGGGAGCTTGAGTTTTCAGTGCTCTGAGGGGGAGATGAGTAGGTGAGTGAAGAGAGAAAGAAGAGTAAATAAAAAAACTCTAAGTAAAATTAAAGGCTGGTAATAGACCTCAGTTTTGTGCACTGCTCTGGAAGCAGAACCATCTGTCCTTTTGCCTCAGACACCTTCCCTTTTATTCACGTGCTCCTCTCAATTTTAAATTAAACTTTAAAAAAAGAGAAGAGTTTTGAGGGATACCTCATTATGTGTATTTTGTTTATGGAAACAACTCCCAGAGCAACTTGATGTTGAGTTTATTGCCTGGTATCTGTGCAGGGGTGGGTGGGAGGAAAACCTTTTGGATACATTTTGCAGTTTGCTGTTTTAATTAGAGTATTGTCATCTCTTGGCTGCTTGCAGATCTCCAAAGCAGCATTGTGGCCTGCTGGGTTATTCACTAGACCTCTGTATGACCGATCTTCTTGCAGCTTTTTCCTGCCGTGATTCTTTCATTTCGGGAAGCAGATTTGTGATCCTTTCATTTCTGGGAGCAGATTTCCAGTTGGGCTTTGGATGCTTGGTAAATAATGGAATGAAATAATAACGAAATGGAGGGGGAGGAAGACATGGGCCTATTATCCATGATAATTTCACGAATAATGAAGATGAGAAAGTAAGATGCTAAAGATTGCCAAAATGAGATCACAGAATGATAGAATAGCCTGGGTTGGAAGGGACCCTAAAGATGATCCAGTTCCGAGCTGCAGCTGGGCAGGGACACCTTCCACCAGACCAGGTTGCTCAGAGGGATGTTCCCACCTTCTCCCAGTACTTGTCTGAATCCCTATCAAAGCAATTAATCAACTGATCTCATTCCCAATTACAGCCTGCAGAAGTGTTCACATAATTAGAGGTGCTGTTGTAATCCTCTGGAAAACAAAATATGGGCATGGAGCAGTGGATAAAGGGATGTAGCAGGGAATAGCTAATATATATTTTAATGTGCAGTAAGTTTAAATTGTGTATCTAATGAATTCTAATGGTATCTCTGTTTTCTTAAATTTATCTTCTAAAGGCAGAAGTAAACTTTGAACTTGATATTCTAGCCAGAATTTGTTTATATTTTGATTGTTGCTTTTTAAATTTATGGTTGTCCTCAGGAACAGGGGTTAGATTGGAAATAGATCTTCCTTTCCTGCCCACTGAAAGCAGCTTATAAAGCTCGATGGACTTCAGAGAGTTAAACCTCTTGTGTGCTCCTGCCCTGTGCACTGAGCATCTGCCTGGGGGAGGAATCTCCCAGGTAATTCTTGATCAAATAACTGCTAGGTCTTAACTTTGTGCTTTGATGTAGAAAAATGGTGAACCGGGAGGCCAAAATTATAATGCAATAAGGAGGCAGAATGGTGAGCTGGCCCTGAGACTTGGACATGAACTGCAAGAAACCTCCCAGGAAGGGGGGATGTGGAAGTGTAGGGGAGCCACAGCTTGGAGCTGGTCGGGGTGGCTGGAGCAGGGGTGCACCGGGAGCAGGAGGCTTGGGGGCATGGGGGGATCTCCCTGGGGACCACCAGGTGAGGGGCAGGCTCTGCTGCACCCCAGGAAGTCTCCAGGTTAGCTGGGAACAAGCGTGGGGGGCCTGCCTGCGGTGACACCGTGACCTGGGGGAGGGCTGTGTACACGGCTTTGATTTCCCCTCCGTTTGATCCAGTCGCTTGGAGTTTTCTCTGTTTAGTAAAGTTACATATTCCAGGTTTATTGTGATGAAATCTGCCTTTATTTGAGCTACCAAGGCTTTTGGTCTTCTTTAGGGAGCTCATTAGGAAGAAAAATCCTAGGCAGTGGATGTCAAAGCCCTGGCTGACCCAGGAGCTTATTATACCTGCTTTAAAAAAGAGTAAAAAAGTGCTCACAGCATGAGCTCTCCCTCCTCATTTTGCAGGGGTTGCACAGGCACTGGAATTTCCTCCCAGCACAGAGAATGGTCCTGTCTTTTTGGGCATCTGCATCCTGAGCCCTCTGTTCATGGTGGCTTCATGTCCCCTCTCTCCAGAGGTTCTGGGATATCATGGTTTTCCTTCCAGTGGGAAAAGCTGAATCTATTTTCTTTTCTCCTTCAGAAACCTTGCAGTAAACGCTTTAGTAAACAAATCCTGAGCAAACATCATCACCTAATTTTCCCTCTGTGGGTGGAATGTGAGAACAAGAGCGATGAAAGCTGAGAAACAAATGAATTTCATTCTTCCAACAGCATTATTTGCAGGGCTGTGGGGTTTTTTGCACTCTGCCTGCCTGCCTGGTGCAGATTATCTGGGAAACACAAGCTGAGTGGCTGAGGACCATGCAGGAGGATGCCAGCATCTGCATAGCCACTTCTCTGGTGCAATCTCCCTGACAATTAATTTATTACAGGGTTTACCTCTCAGGGTCTGCTAATTCCCATCATCCTTTTTTATCCAGCAGGAAGTGTGGGATGCTCAGCCAGGACGCCAGGTTTGCTTTACAGTGGGTTTGTTACTCGAGTGTCTTCTATCCCCTTCTACAACCAGGCTGCCCTTTGGATTATTTTTCCCCTCTTAATCTTCATTCAATAGACAACTTCAGGTTGCTCTGTCCTGGTATTTAGCAAAGATTAATGACTTTGGAAACTGAATTTCCCGGTTCAGAATAAAATTATAAACACGTGAGATAAGATTAATAAAAGCCCCAAACTGCTGGGTGGATATTCCCATTACTGTGTACAAGCTAGACAACATCCTCCTCCACCAGTTTCCTGCTTTGATAAATGCCTTGAGCTGATTTAAAAATGTGTAGGTTATTTTTAACCATGGTAGCAGAGCCATCTGTATTGTATCTGATGAAGTTCTGTGATAGAGCAAATTGATTTATTCTATCTCCTTACAAGTTATACTAAGCTTTATGTTATAAATAAGTTGGTTTGAAGTACATGATGTCATTGAGCTTGAAAGTCTCTAGATAAATTTGTACTTAAAGGGTTTGTGCCTTCTGTATGAATTTAAATTGGTGCAGATTGTTAAATCTCTTTTCTCTCTCTGTCTTGTGGACTGCAGACTCTCTGGGGTCACCACTGTCTCTATAGCTGTGTTTGTATGGAATGCACAGAGGCCCAAAACAAGGCTGGTGCTCTTATACATTACAGAGATAAAAATAAGAGCAGTCGAAAAAACCAGAGCCGTGCCTTGGATGGCAGGATTTGCAGTAGCACTGCAAGGAGCTGGGTGCCTAAATCCTACCCTTTGTTGGGATAAAATACAGGGAATTAATGAGGAGCTCATTTCACTTGAAGTAGGAGCAGTCCTGGCTGTAGCAGGGATGAGCCTCATGCTGTGGCCGGCCTGAGCTGAGGTTGGATTTGAGATCTGTGGCTCAGTTCCAGGAGGTGAGCAGGGACAGACCCGGCTCTTCTTCCCTTTGCCCTGCTCTGAGGGCACCGGGGCTTCTCTGAGAGTCCATGGGAAAGGTGCCTGTAGCTGTGAGAAGAGGGAATTAATCAAATCCTGGGAAGAACACACTAAATCCCATCTTAGTTGGCTGCTTAAAGAACCAGCAAAAAAAAGGCAGAACTTCTGAAAGAGGTGGGCTGAAATCACTGTCCCTGTGTTTAAGGGTAGGTCTTGAGAGACCAATATTGAAACTGAGATGATACCTGATGAGAGCCATGTATGGTGCAGATTTCAGTGTAATTAAAAAGAAAATGAGCAATGCTTTAATTGAGATCTGAAGATTAAAAGTTAAAAGCTCAGTATCCTCTATTACTTACTGTCAGATAGGAATTTACGCTGCATATGTGTAACAAGCCATTGAATTTTAAAAATGGAACCATAAAAAAGTTGCTGTAATTTAAAAGGAGCCAATTTACCAGGAGTACAGTTTGCAGCTATGTCACTTGCTAATCAGTCTGTTAAACATAATAGCCATTCTTGTCTGGAGGCAGTTAATCATGTTGTGAATGCACTTATCAGCACATATTAGAAATACAATACAAGATTTCCAGCAGAGGAATGGATGCAATTACTGCAATCAGTATACATTTAGCTATGGTCTTATGTTTTCCTTTCCATTCCTTTTTTTCTCTTCTTTTAAATAGTCCAGCAGTGACAGATTTTTCTCTTAGAAAAATATACAGGACACACTTGAAAGTGTTGTTAAACTCCACAGCCGTGCTCAAAGGCGACCTGTCCCACTCCATGAGAGGTGGCTGCTGGCTGCTGAACCTTTCCTGGACCCAGCAGAGTTGGAAGCTGCTGCCTTTGAGTGTTGTGCTGATGGTTTTCAAGGCCTTTGAGCATTTCCCCTGATGGGCTGGGAACGTGTCTGTGGTGGCATTCATTAGGTGCTGGGGAGCTGAAGTTGCTGCATTTGATTTAACTAAAGGAGCTCAGCATATGGATGAACTCTCTTTTTCATTTTTTTTTTTCTGTGCTTCTCTACATCTAAATCAATAGAGATGAGGGATCTCAAAGTTTTTGAAAGGCGATATTGAAAAAGCATGAAAGCTAATTGCTTCCAGCATGACTACCCAGCAGCCACGGGTGTAAATACAGCTGTCCAAAGAATGCCAGGGCTCGACAAAATCTAAGGATTTCAGCTAAACAATTTTCCAGGGCTGAGCATATTCTTGTATGGGGANAGAGAGGAATAGAAGGAGGATGATTTTGTACATTCTGCTTTACATTAACCCGTGAAGTTAGGGATGTTTTATGTAGTTTAGCTCGATTTGCAGTGCTTACAGGAGCCTGCCTTCTTTTTCTAGAAATCCTTTTATCTGGCTCTTTGTTCTTTGTGACAGCTGGTGGTTTTGCTTGGGTAAAATTTTTGATAGTAGCAAGGAAAATGAAAAAGCAAAACTGGGCCCAAATTATGTGACTATTACAGTGGGTAATAAAGCAGTCAGTGTCCACATCCACCACAGCAGGGGTCTTGCTGCTGTTGTGTTTGGGTCATTTTGCCATTTTGGGTCCCTGTTCAGACTCCCTGAGAAGAGCTGGGATGGAAATGTGATTCTTCCCAACGTGCAGGTGTCTGGTCAGCTTGGACACCCAGCCCAGGCCGTCTCAGGTTGTTAAAGGCTTCACTGCTGAGGAAATCCATTGGAATGAAGTTCTGGGATCGTGTTTTGGCTTTTAGCACCTAAACAAGGGGGCGGGACAGGCCGGGTGGAACACCACTTCTCCCCCTTCCGTTTCTAATTCTTCCTTTTCAGAGGCTGAGTGAATTAACCTCCCTTATTCCTCACTTGGGCCTGCCCCCGTTTGCTCAGGGTATGACCTTGGCTTTGAGCAATGTCCCAGCAGCTCCCCTTGAGCTGTCACTGCACTGGAAAATCATTGTCTTGTGAGTGTGACAAAGTCGTGATTGCCCTTTGGAAAGGTGACCTGGAGATGTTACAGGTGACTGTGGTGGTGACCTTACTTTCATGCCAT
The DNA here is from genome assembly GCA_013399195.1 of Dicrurus megarhynchus. NCBI lineage: Eukaryota > Metazoa > Chordata > Aves > Passeriformes > Dicruridae > Dicrurus > Dicrurus megarhynchus. Next base: position 208,914 of record VXAD01010627.1, read on the forward strand.
TAAAAAATAATTGTGGAATGATTTTTAAAAAGAGAAATATTAAATCCACCTCTCTGCGTTATTATTTGGAGTTGTCTTTGTGTGTCTAGGGAAATTCAGATTCATTTTTAGGACAAAAATAGTCTTTTAATGGGGTGACTTACATTAGAACCCTTTGTTTATCTCTTGCTTGTAGTTTTGGTGTGAAGATCAGGACTTTAAGCTCAGCTAGCAAAGGGTGGAGGTACAGAGACTCACTGCACATGGCTCTTTCTGTTCATACACTGAATGCAGCCCCTGATCCACCCTGTGTTTGCTCAGCTGGATGAATTAATCTTGTTTATTAATTAAAACATGGGAAACTGATGTTTCTGTGCCAGTTTCACTTTCATGTTTTTACTGTCTGTTCAGTTGGTACCAACAGCGAGAGGAAGAGCTTAACTCTTTTGTAAAACATAATTATCAGCCTTTAAAATAAAACAATTTTGTGCACACCCTGTGTCTGTCAGGGAAGTGGGGAGAGAGGAGGTCCTGCTTGTGCTGATGTTAATTTGCTGCCCTGCTCCCTGCCCTCACTGCTTTGAGGATGCTGCCATGGGCATTTATTTCTTAGCTCAAGTGTGAATTTGCCACAGGACACCCTGCACATTCCCTCTCCATCTAAGAGTGCACTGGATTCAAAGAAAGCCACGTCTGGTTCATTAGGTGCTTAAACCTCTTTGGAGCTGAAGAGAATGTAGGAGGCATAAAATAATTCTTGCCATGCCCCTATTTTGTTTTTTCTTTAATTGTTTCATGCAGGTGGCATTACAGCAGCCTCTACAGCAGACCTGTGAGTTCTGTGCAGCCTTAGGAAGCTGTAGAAAGGAATATATGGACTGGTTTTTAACTTGCCATTGTCTTTGCTGTCTGGCACTGGTTATTAGTCATTTACACACTCTGCCCATTAAGCAAAGGATTAAGTTCAAAAGTGCTGAATCAGCCTTTTTGAATGCTCAGGAGGAGAGCCCCATTTGTCACTGTTCCGTGTATCCTGCAGCACTTTGGGTGCACTTTTGGGTGTCACAGGCTGCAGCCTGGCTCCCTTTTGCTTTCATTCATAAATTCCGTGCCTGGGGAGTTTGCGTCTCTAGATCCCCTGTGGTTGATTTTTCTCCCCAGGGAGATTCAGCTGTCAGCCTCAATTGTAATTCTGAAATCAAAACAGCAACTGGATTGCAAGGAACTTCCTCCTAGTTCTAGTAGGGGTTTTCTTTTCTCGTGGGATTGGTGCTTCTGGAAAAGTCCGATCACAGAATGCTAATGTCACAAAAATAGTAAAGTGTTTAAAATGTCAAGGAATCTTGCTGGAGATGTGGTCTGAGCTGTTAGGGTGTCTCCAGGTCACTCTCCCAGGTCTCATCTCTGTCTAGGAAGGTGAGGAAGCTGTGTGAGTGTTTGTAAATACAGAACTCCAGAGCCTCACGTGATTGTGCCCGTTCAGGAGCTGCCATACAGGATCACTACTCCTGAGGCTCACAATAAATCTGGAAAAGGTACAGATAAATTAAACTGTTGCATGTCTCCATTTAACAGTTGGCTGGGGAAGAGCAAGAGCCTGAATGAAGCATCTTCAGCTGTGCTGAGCTGAAGGGTGTGGGGACAGTGCAGGAGCTGGGTTAAGAGTGGCCTTTGTTTTGTGCTTTGTTACCTGCAGGAAACTCATGGATTTGCCCGTGTGGTGGCAACATGGACAGCCCAGTGTGTCACCAAGCATTTCCAGGGAATACTTCCTATCTCCAGCCTCTGGATGCCCCTGCCCCTCCCCTGTGTTTCCTCTGAGCTGCAGTGAAATGTTTGCTGCTTTAACCTCGCACTCAGCTTGGCTGAAGTTCCCTGTGCCTTGGGGTCATCCGGGCTCCCTGAGCTCTACTCTGCTTCTTTTAAAGGCCTTTGGAGAGTCTGCAGAGATCTTTGGATGTGAGCTCCTGCACTGCAAAGAGCTTCTTATGCCACTGAATTTATTATCTTTAATTTTCAGTCATTGGTTATTTAAAAACTCATCTCTGCTTTATAATATATTTCAGCTGCTTTCACAGCAATGTTGAAAATAGACCATGTGATTATGGCATGTAAAAATGTAAGAATTTCTCAATAGTTAAAGAAAAATTATAAGCACCATTTGGGCTGTTGATATTTATTAACTGGATAGGTTTCAGCAGAAGTCTTTCATCATAAAATCATTCTTATTTTTTAAACAACAATAGCTCCCTCTATATTTGCATCCAACATCAGCTAAACCCTGGCCCCAGTTTCTTACTGGATGTGTTTGTTGTGTTTCCCAACAAGACACTTCCTCCTGACAGAGAATCTTTATTTTAAGAAATACACAACACAGCAATAAAGAAGTTCTAAATAGTAGTCAGAAAAATATTCCAGTGCAATCAAAATGCTTTTTTAAGCCCCAAAAGATTGCACGCTGTTCCAAAAGGAGAGAGTAATGACAAAGGTACAAATGGGCTCCCAGTGCCCAGCAATGTTACCAGTGGAGCTCACCAATTACACCCATCCTGAGTTCAGTCCTAAAAGTTGTTTTGTTAAGGGTTGGCTTAAAGAGTATCTAAGGACTCTTTTACCAGAAGCATTTCTGTGCACTGTCACAAGGGTGCAAGCAAATAAAAAGAATTGAAGCAATTGTCTCAGTTGTCTCCAGGGTTGTCATGATGATGTTGATAAAATCAAATAAAGTGGAAGTTATTGCACATTGTTAGTGAGCAGCACAGTTGTGAATTGGCAGTGGAAGAAGCTGAAGAGCTTAAAAGGTTTGCTCATTATCTAGATTTATTGTTTTCAGTTGTGGGAAAATGTTGGCTAAGCAAAATAACATAATAATACCTGGTCTTGGTGGTGTGTTTTGAACAAAAATATTTTCTCATTGTTTTTATGGCTTTTACTGGATTATTAAAACATGCTGTGTCAATCCATACATTCTTAATGGATTTAGCAGCTTGGGTTTGTCCTCTGTAGCCATTTTCTTTGCCCATACATCTCTGAAGAGCATCAACTTTTATGGCAATGAAAGGAAACCAAGATGATGCACCAAAAAATGTTTGGGAAACTGTGGGCAACAAAAGCAAGTTCGACAGCAGAGCAAATGGTAAATTGAGTTTTTGAAATGCATCATGAGAGGAAACCAAGCAAACCTTTTCCATCCCTGCAGACTTCCCTTCCACTTTCCATCCATCCTGTCTTTGTCTGGGACTCCTGCCCTGCACTGCTGTGCTGTGGCATGGACAAGGCACGAGCAGGGAGCTCCTCAGGGTTTGTGTCTCCCTTGCTGCCTGGTGTCCCTCAGAACAAACCCTCTGGGGGCTGTGCATGAGGGGACAGTGGCTCTGTGCCCTCTGAACCTCTGCTTGTGGGTGCCAGAGCTTGCAGGAGTGCTCAGGATGTCTGTGGGGTTTGCCCCGGCTTTTGGGGATGTTCATCCTCACTGCAGCTCTGGCAGGACCCTGCTCTCATCTCTGCAGGGCTCCATCTCCAGGGCCCTTCTTCAGCAAAGCACCCTGGCAGGAGAACAGCTCCGAGTTCCCACACAGCTCTGTGTCCTTACAGCCTCATCAGAATTATTGATGCCGGGAGAAAAGGGTTCAGGTTTTGACATCCTTCAAAAATCAAAGCTTGTGTGAAACACCAGGTGCTTCACCTCAGCGAGGTGTTGTAAGGATGCTGTAAGGATGTTGGAGCTGTGGGAACACACCCAGGTGTTCTTGGTGGCAGCTGCTGCCAGCTCCTGTTCGGAGGTGCCCCCGTGCAGGAAGGCAGCACTCAGCAAGGTGGAAGGGCTGTCAATACGCAAATCTTCATAATTCAGAAATTTCATGCTGCCCTTGGTAGGTATTTGCTTTCATTTCCTTCATCTCAGGCTGCTAGGATCTTCATTTCCTCAGGGGGAGAAGGTCAGGACCTTTAGTCTGGATCTTTTCCCTGAGAGGTCCTGGCCATCTGCTGCTTCATTTGACTTCGGCAGGAAATTAGGGTCTTGAGCATTTTCACTCAGTTTTTGAAAAGCCTCCTCTTGTAAGTGTTTGCTCTTCAGTAAACCATACTTACAAAATTAATCCTCTTGAGATCAAAGAAGTGAGACCTTTTTTACTGAAGTATTTTATAAACTAATGTACCTTGTTAATGTAAGGTCACTGAATTCTTACTGAATTTGGTTCGTTTGTCAGAGTAAGAACTGGCCATTATCAACCCCGAAAAGACTCTCAAGCCACACGATACCACACATTTATTATTTTCCAATACCTCATGTCTGCTCCATTTTTAGGGTATTGTTTACACTGCTGTGGGTCTCATAAACAAATTGCCATCTAGTGAAAACATTCTTTTATGAGTGACTGGAACTCCTGATTTCCTGTAACAGCCAGCTGCAGTAATGGAAGGCTCTGACTTTTACCAACTCAGCTGTTGCTGACCCATGAGTGTGAGCCAGCAAAGCCTCAGCGAGGCACTGCAGAGTGCCCTGAGCTGTCATCCTGCATCTCTCCTTCTCTCCCCCAACACACAGGGCACGCCCTTCAGGTTGGTTAGCAATGCAAATCTTTCTTCATAGTGATTCACAGGCATTTGTTTAGTTCAGGTAAATAGGAACCAGTTGTGCTGTTGCTGCTGCCGTAACATCAGTCACTGAGTATCATTCCATTAATTCAATAATTCCATGTTAGGCTTGGACAAATTCAACTCGTTGTTATTTCAGTGTCAGGTGATTTCGTGGTGCTGGTTAAAACCTCTCACTTCAGAGCTATGCTGGACCCTCACAGTGATCTAGTGTTTTGTAAAAATGAGCAGGGCAGCTCCATAGAAACACTTAATACTGCCCACGTGGATGTGTCTGTTGGGAAAGTCCTGGGACTTAAACACTTTCCTGTCCCCATAACTCTTTTTATTCTGGAGCTGGTTGGAGCTAAGGCTGGCTTTGTTGGGAATGGATTTGCCATTCTGTGCTCAGACTCTGCTCCACACTGGGATCACAACCACGGCTCCCAATGGCTGGGTGTGGAATGAGGTCTGTGGGTGACACAAAGCGTGACTGGGCTGTCTGGGACCTGGTTTAAATGCATCAGAAAGATATGAGGCCAGACAATGGGAGATTGTGCAGAAATCCCAAGGATTTGGGGGTTCTTCCAGCCCCTAGCAGAGGCAGGATTGTGAAAGTACGCAAATAGGATTATAAATCACCATTTGAAGAAGAGGACCTACTTACAGGAGTTTGTGAGAGGAAATAAATCCAAAAAGACCCATGGGGTTTTTTTTCCTCCTCTCACCAGAGAGAAAAATGTGTAATGAATGTCTCATGTCTGAAACACTGGGCTGGATTCATCAAAGGGAGTTAGTAATTACCAAATTGAGAGAATCATGAAGCGCTTTTCTAAATTTGAAAGGCTCATCAAGAATAGATCAGGAGCAGGCAAAATTAATAGTTATGAACTCATTTCCATAGAAATGGACTTATTAGCAAGCATGCCAGCTGCCTAAAATTATAAGGTCTTTTCCTTGTGCTTGCAGGAAATAATCTTTTTTTATAAAAGTAATTTCGACTTTTTATTTTTTATTGCTTCTCTAAACTAGAGTTTGGCAAAATCCTAAACCGGGAAAAAACTTCACTGGACAATAGAAATATTTAACTAAAAAGAGAGGAAAGATGTGAAAAGGAGAAGTGATTTATAGTCCTTGGATTCCATCAGACTCTCCCCAAGAGCACAAACTTATTTAAGAGAAAAATGAAATAAGTCTTCAGGAAAAGCTGAAAAATCTTGATAGGATAAAGTTTGGTTTAACGGGATTTAATGGCTGATAACAGCATGAGTTACAGTCCTTGTCTTCTCTGCTCGTGGATTTTCCCACTGGCGGCATTTTGTCTTTGCCAGGCAGTTCCAGATCGACAGCGGCTACAAAGACCAAGGCTCTGAGCCCCAGTTACAAATCAGACCAAAAGCTGAAGGTTTGCCATGGCAGGGTGGAACAGCTGCTCCTAAAAAGGGTTTCAGTGATGCGTTGCACAGCCAGGAGAGACATTTAAATGCAGGTGTTGGGATGTGAATTTATCAGCCAGTGGAGCTGACATAAGTAAATGCTGGCATTTGAGGTCTTGATTATGGTTTAAATTATCTCTGGTTTTACTTTAGCAACCTCCATCAATTTCAGTGGAAAAAGGCAGTGGTCTCCCACACGGCATTACAGAGGGTGGTTAATAAATTGCAAGAATTATGAATGTAATACCAGTCTTTCTGCTAGGAAACCTCTGTAGGATAAGAGATGCAGCAGCCAGTAGGTGAGCTCTAGTCTGAGCATGAAAGAAATTCACTTTGCAGGTTTTATCATGAGTTGGTTACAGCTGTAACCAGGGAAGAGGCTCAGAACAAAGAGGGTGAATTCGTCCATGGGGTACTCGGTGTCCCAGATACTGCAGCACTTGGCATTGCTCCAAGGCTGAATCTCTAAAGAGAACAAAAGGAGACCTTAATTTTAGAGAAAATTCATTCACCTGCTGGGGAATAAGAGTGCAGAGGGCTGAATCCTGGTTTGCTAAAGCTGTGCACTCAGGGGAGGCTCTGTGGGTGAAAGATGATTCAAGGCCATCTCTTTCAGCAGAAGCCCAAGAGAGCAGTGGAGCCTTCTTTAATCAATATTAACATGTCATGCTACCTAATTGGCTTCTGAGACAAAGCAGAAAACCTTTGGCAAACATCTGACGTTGTTTTTCCAAGTGATGATAAGGATTCTCTTTGGAGCCAGGATCGACACCTGGGGGAGCAGCTTTGTTTTAATTCCCAGTTAATATAGCTGGACCTGAGGAAGGTTTATGTGTAAGATATAAACCCACTATTGTGGTTTCTTTCTGGATGTGTAAAAAGAAAAACAGGAAAGGAATAACTGAGGGCGTGGTGGACTGAACTCAAAGAGGTGCCAGTCAGTGGGACCTGTGGAAGGGATTTGTCACTGCAGACTAACCTGCCCTATTATTTAATTGGTGGATCTGTACCCAAATCCTCCACTGGTGGTTTTGTTCTCAATTTGAAACCACTCCTGGCTGTTTCTGTGAGTGGCACCTATTGACTTGAACAGACTGAAGTGAAATTGCAAACCTAAACATACCTTGACAGGCCCAATATCTAAATCCATAGTTAGTGTAAAGCTCATATCTAAATTTTATTTCTGTGTTGTGAGCAAATTAATTTTATGTAATTTAGATAAAACAAACTGCTGGAGGTAACACACAAAGAACTATGAAGTTGAAGTGGTGCCCACAGTGGTTATGTTTTTAACAGAAATGGTTTAATTACATCCCTATTATTATGTAATAAAATTTATCTTAAAAGGTTTTTGCTGGTTGTCTGGTTGGCCACACAAAAGATGCCTTAATAGCTTCTAGTTTTGCCTGGAGGTGGATATTATCTTCTGTCAGTGTGGAAAATATTTATCCTCCAGGCATTGAAGCATATGTTTAGGTTGTTTGTTGTCAGAAAGAAAACACAAAAATCAATAATTCCTGCTCAGATTTTTTTTCCTTTACATTGCTCCTTCAAAAACATATGGCAAATCCAGATTCTGCCTCTGTGCATTTGGGAAGAGGAAAAGGATGTTTTGAGTCTCTGTTGTCTGCAGCAGCTGCTAAAACTTTCTGTGAGCACAGCTCTTGGAGTGCCTGCTTTGGGGAAGGGGCACACAGATGATGAATGTGCCACCAGCCTGGCATACAGCAAATTCAGATTTCACCCCCAAATTCAGCAGTACTGATAAAATCAGCTGTTTCTCCAACAGAAGAAGCAGCTGGCTCTGCAGTCAGAGCTGCATTTCCATCCCCTCTCCATGCTGTGTCTCCACACTGCAGGGTCTGTCTGGGAGGAACTTGTATGCTTTGTAAATATTTGTATGTAAACTTTGTGTGATTGGTAAAACGACTCAGTTTTTGGGGAAAGATGAGCAAAGGTCTGTTTTCTAAACAGATCCCTGCTGTGGATATGCTGAGTGCTGTTGGCTAAATCTTGGTGTCTGTTTGCTTCTCTGTAACACAAAAACAAGATCTGTTTTTCTAACCTGAGGATTAATTATTAATATTTACATAGTTTTGGACCTGAGGAAAGGGCTAAGAGTTGTTGTTAAGAAAGGAAGCAGAAGTAATTCTTCAGTTCATTTCTGAATGCTGTGCATTTATATCCATTTCTTTACTTTTAAACTTTTATTTCCAGATGAGAAATACAGGATTGCCATATAATTACAAGTCTGCACCACTGATGAGGAGAATGTTGTCATGCATTGAAAATAGGGATAATCTACCCCTTGTTTATTGTCATGTATAATTTCTGCAAATCCATTTTTTCACTGAGATAAAGACAAGTTTGGGTTCAAAAGACTTTTTTTCCCCCCACAAGAGCTCATTTCTGGTACAACATGAGGCATGGCCAAGTATTCAGTCATTTTGCAGCATCAAAATTATAATAATGGTATATTAAATAATTCAGCAACATCTGTGCAATGCTTTTCCAAGGGTTTGTGGCTTATTCTGTAAGTTCATTGTGATTATGGAGAATGAATGCCTGAGTTTAATGGGAAAAATGCCTCCATTTCAGGAAACTAAAAGATTCAGTTTCACCTCACTTAGAAAGTTCTGCAGTTGCCCACGTGCAGTTTTATTTCGGTTTCTGTCGGTGTCTCAAGCCTGCATGTTAAACTAATGGCAGATCTTCGGGTGAGTAGGAAAGAGAAATGAAAATCCGTCGTGTTACCAACATCCTCATGACGTTGTGGGGATTTTTGCCTTGTTCTCCAGAGCAAACACGACCTCCTACGAGATCCTGCAGATGGATTTTGAGATCGACAACGGCAGCAGCCTGGCGGGGGCGCAGCAGATCACCTGGCAGGTGGAATACCCGCGGGACGACTCCGTCAGCGAGCTCGTGGTGTCCGAGATCTTCGTCAGCCGAACCATGTTCGTGGGAATCGTTCCTCTGGCCACGGTGAGAGCCCGCTCCTGCTTCCTTCTGCCCAATGTTTCCGTTGATCCTCGTTAGTATTCCAGGGAATGGGCGCCTTTTTATTATGAGCTGCTTCCTATGCACCTGCTGCCAGTGATTTAAATGCAAAAAAATCCATTTCAATAATATTTTATTTACCTGATGTGCCGTAATGGCTCCTTGGAAAGCGTTTGGGTCTTTTGTGAAAATCCTTTACCGTTTGTGGGTTATTGGCCTGGTACATGGAAATAGCTCCTCTGGAGCCGTTGTCTTGTGCTGTATTAATGGCACTGCCATGCCTGTGCTCTGAGGGTAAATGTTGTAATTAGTGGGGACATTTTCAATGAAATAAATTAGCATTGCATGTGTGGGAAGCTCCATTGCTAAACCAAACAACTGGACTGTTTGCTGCTCTGCTTTTCCCCAAAAGAGCCCAATAGTCCAGTGAGCTGCAAAGTGTCAATTTAATAAAAGGTCTGGTTGGAGTTACACAGAAAGGACAAAATACTTTCTGAAGATGGAGGTGTCCAGCAGGTTTGAGGTGTACGTGTGCAGAAAGCCTGAAGCTGATGATTTATTTAAAAAATGCAAATATCTCCTGGTAAAATCAGAGGCACCTTTTCTGGGAGGGACCTTTGGCCTGTGTTTTGCCTGATGGACTTTTTAGTACCAGAGCTTTACACATGAACAGGGATTTCAGTGGGGAAATTCGGGTGTAAAACCAGAGAAGCAGCCAGAGAGTCTGGATGTTACAGCACTTCCCTCAGAAACACCCACCCTGTTTTGCTTGCTTCCTCATGAACATTTGCCCTTCCTTTCTCAGTTGGTCTGTGCTGATTTTCTTTCTATTATACCATACAACCCCCAAATATTGGTGTTTTCCTCTGCATGGCCACTGGCATGACCAGAAGCAAGGAAAGATGCTTGTAATGGAAACAGGGCCCCAGATAATTTTAATTTCCAGTTCCTACTGCCAAAGGCTACACTTGACAGCCCAGTGATAGGGCAGGAATTATGTACAGAAAAGTCAATAGAGAATTTTCTTCTACTCCCCTTTTTTTTTTTTTTTGAAGCATGTAGGAGATGAAACAAAACTCTAATTGTGTGGATGGAATATTATCAAGCAGTACTGGTGAATCAGATATAAAAATGACAGAATGTGGTGCAGGAACATCTTGCACATGGCACTGTGGTTTCAGGTGCAGGGCACAGAGTTTGTGAGGTGCAGAGCACCATGGATAGAAAGGAAAAGCAAATCCAGAGCCAGGTTCTCATTTCCCTCATTCCCAGCTGCTGGGAGGAGTTTGGAGAGGGAAGGGACCCTGGGAGCCACCAGCCAAAGCCACGTGGGAGGGATGGGACATTGGGTTTGACTTTGTACAACTTTGCAAATCCTTCTAAATGCATTTTCTGTGACCTGGAACACATAAAATCCATGAAGATGCATTGTCCTGTAGCTGCTAAAGTAATTTCTACTAAAAAAGCTAAAAGGGATTGGATGGGCCTGCTTGCACAGAGGAAATAAATAAATGCTAATTCCTAAAACTCCATGCAAATTAACAAATGAGCTTTTCCTTAAGTACTCTATTATTATTTAGTATTTATGTATTGTTTTATATTTTCAGAACTCTTTGCAGACATTAATTAATCAGACCTGAATAAACTAAGCTTGATGAGAGTAGAAAATTAAATGGAAATGAAGTCAGTCTTATTTAGTTTTACCTGTTTCTGAATGACTTCTAAGTCCCTTTTATATTCTTAAATGTACTTTTTAAAAACACTTAAAAAATCTTACAGTGCTCTTGCTTATTATCTCTAAAAACTATTTTGGTTAGAAAAGAGGTGGAATTTATACCTTTAAGAACAACTGACAGCAGGGATGAGTGGCTTTGAAGAATGGAAATGCTGTTTTGTCACCTAAACTCTGCATAACTCTTTAGGCTGATTTAATTCAGGTGAGAAAGCATGGATGGGAGGATTACTCAGGAGATGGAATATTGGACTCCTGGAGGTTTCTTTGGAGGAGAGTGGAAGGAATATTTAGTTTTATCTAAGTTTTTTGTCATAACCTCTGGAGATAAAGAGTTGTTGAGAGATTTTAGCTCTAGAAATGGGTCTGAAATGTGCTGAGGAGGGAAGTTTGGAGATGCACACAGGTTTCTGGCTGGAGCACCATCCTCCTGTGGGGCACAGACGTGTCCCTGAGAACCTCTGAGGATCTGGCCGTTCAGTTTAACATTCCAGGATCCACTGCCAGGTGAAATCATCAGCCCCTTTGCTCCTGGGAGCTTCTCTCCTCTTCTTGTTGGTGACAAACACCTCTGCTGATTGATTCTTCCAGCCCCTGGTGTCCAGATTAACACGTGGAACTCGTGTCCCCCAAAGCAAAGGTGATCCATTCCCATCCAGTGCAGCAGGCTAACAGATCAAGGGGAGGAGAGCACAGCCAAAGCTCTTTTTGGCTCCTCTCTTTGTTGTGCTGCTGAATATCAGGGGAGGAATCTGCCTTCTGCTGTGGAATTGCTGACCCTCAACACAGCAGATGATTATTTTAAAATAAGGTTTATGGCATTAAAGTAGGACAGGAGTTGTGAATCTGGTTGATGTCTGATGCAGCAGAAGGTGTTTTAGGCATCCAGAAGGTCCATCAGAACATTCTAAAGTTGGATCTAAACCTTGATTTGTCTTAATATAAAAATGTGATATAATAATCTTGCAAAGTGGAAGTGGGTGCCGTGCTAATTACAGAATAAATCCACAGATAAATCTGTTCTATCCAGTGATGATACATTTCCATAATTCTCAGTTATTTCTCTTGATCTAAGCAGACAGAATCTTCAATTTCCATAGTTGTGGAAAGTTGCTGGTAGCAAGGTCGTCAGTGGAGTCTGGCACTCCTGGGATGCAAGAAACAAACACTTCCCCAGCTTTGAGTCTGTCATCCAGGTTTCTGTCACAAACAAATGGGATTTGATTAATCTGTTATCTAACTAACAGTTGGCAAAAATATAAAGAAAAAGACAAAAAATTAAAATCCAGGTCTTTTAGAGAGTTTCTAGGCAACCAGGAACTTAGTCAAAGTAAAGAATAAGACATTGAACAGATGTACTTTAACTGTTTTTTATAAGAAGGCGTCAGTTGGGGCTGAAGGCTTGAGGAACAATAGATTTAATAATAGAAAAATACCTGGCCTTGTCTTCTTATCTGGGAAAATGATGGCTTGGTCTGTGACTGGCAGCACTGCTCTTTTAGATGTCCATGCTGCAGATCCTTTCTGGGGCAGTAATGGAACCCTAAGTCCCAGACTGTCATTATTCCAAAGCGTTTTTCAAATGCAACAATCAAGATTTCCCCAGTACTCTGCGCCCCTCAGCCTCAAACCTTTCTGTATTTCCTACAAGTCTGAACTGTCTTCAGGAACTTTGTTTCCTCCCCCAGAAATGTGAGCTGTTGGTTGAGTAATGGTTTCCTGACGTTGTGAATCCCTTACACAGATGGCTGTGTTTGCTCTGGTGAGGTTTCCTTTACACAGGAGGTTGGATAATTGCATTTCTGGTTGCTGCCAGACAAGAACACCCAGCAAAATTGTCCTTAGAGGTGCCCATTTCTATAACTCAGGCTGAAATGGGGTTGCTGAGTGCAACACTCGCCTGATTTATTTGAGAAAAAAACTTAGAAGAATTTATTTTTCCTACAGAAATCATGGTTTGCTAATGGGACTTATATTCAGACACCAATTAAAGGAGCACACTCAGTCCAAGGTGGAAGCTGACCCAGACTCAGAAAGCAGCTTACCTTCCCTTTAAACTAAAAGGGAAAATGTCAGGCTTTAGCAGCTTTTTCTTTCCTTGCTCTGGGGTCAGAAATAAAAACCAAACCCACTTAATCCTGATGTATAAAAAAACCAGGACAGGATCAGTCATTTCTAGCGAACCCAGATGATTTACATATTTTTTAGAAGTTGGTTAAATGCATTTATGTGCAAAATCGTCCCCTATGTGTTTATCCATTGCACTTAATGCATATTTCTTACTTGAAATCACTTTGACCTTTGGCCTTGCAGTTCCCTTTTAACAGTGCCTTTCTGTTGTACTTTGCATGCAAAGGAACCTGCCCAGAATGGGATTTTGTCCTTCCCAACATTCATCATTTCATAGAAAAAAATATTTAAATGTAAATTCAATATAGAGTAGATCTTCATCCCAGAAATATTAGGGATTATCAACATTGTTTTTAAATAAAACTGGAATCTGTGGCTCCCAGATCACAGATTTCAGTGTGAATTTTAACACTGATTAATGGCAGCAGGATTGAAGCCTTGGGCTTTCCTAAAATCCCACATTGGAAGGATTGATTTTAAACTCAGAGCAAATTAACTACTGTGGAGAGAGTAGAGAATAAGAAAAAAGAGATTTTTCTTTTGTATTACTTTATTTCCCATGCCCATAGTGAGTGTTTTATGTCTCTGTGGCAAGAGAGCTTGTGCAATTATTACCATCCCCAAATTAATTGTCGTAGAGAATTAAATGGTTTTGTTTTGTCAGGCTGCTCTGAAAACCACAGGGTGAATTTTATGGAGAAAGATGAAATTTTAAAAGATTTCTTGAAACACATCAGCCAAAACACAAAGCACTGAAGATGTTATTAAGTTTGATCAGGGGAAGTTTCTGACTCTGAAACACGCTGGGAGAGAAATGTGTGGGGAGCAGATGTCGTGAGCAGCGTCCACATGGGCTTGGTCTGACTGAACAAGGCCAGGGCATTGCAGCTTCCATTGTGCTCAGACTCCCTGAAAAGCCATTCTGGAGTGATCAGAGCTGTTTAACAGCACAACTTATTTCCTTGTAGAACGGAGGTGTTTGATGCAACTCGATTAAATCATAGACTCAGCGAGCGGGTTGGGTTGGAAGGGACCCTAAAGCTCACCCAGTGCCACCCCTGCCATGGGCAGGGGCACCTTCCACTGTCCCAGGCTGCTCCAGCCTGGCCTTGGGCACTGCCAGGGATCCAGGGGCAGCCCCAGCTGCTCTGGGCACCCTGTGCCAGGGCCTGCCCACCCTCCCAGGGAAGGATTTCTGCCTCATTTCTCATTCTGCCGTCTCTCACTGGGAAGCCATTCCCTGTGTCCTGTCCCTCCATCCCTTGTCCCCAGTCCCTCTCCAGCTCTCCTGGAGCCCCTTTAGGCCCTGCAAGGGGCTCTGAGCTCTCCCTGGAGCCTTCTCCTCTCCAGGTGAGCACCCCCAGCTCTCCCAGCCTGGCTCCAGAGGGGCTCCAGCCCTGGAGCAGCTCCAGGTCCTTGTGCTGTTGGCCCCAGAGCTGGATGCAGCTCTCCCTGTGGGATCTCATGAGAGCAGAGAGGCAGAATTACCTCCTTTGACCTGCTGCCCACACTGCTCTGGATGCAGCCCAGGATATACACAATGATGTACAAATATTTTATTTTGGGAGAAAAAAGCGCTTTTATTCCAAAGTGAAAATGTCCCATTCCAAATATGGCGGAGTAGGCCCATTTTGGTAATGTCAGCATTCTTCCTCAGTGTTCTTCCAAAAATGAAATTCCAGACAAATCTCCTCAATTTCATCAAGTGTTTCATTTTTAACTGGACTGTGTTTTCCAAAGGATATCACATTTTTTCCCCTTTCAGTCTAATTCTGGGCATCTGAAGTAGGTTTTGGAATGGCTCAATGTGAACCATTATCCCTTTTTTCCCTCTGCTCAGTTAAACATCCTCTACCATTTAATTTTGAGAGTGAAAAAGAAAGAAAGAAACTAAAGGAAAATGTGCTATTGGTGGGACAAAAATAATGGCATTTTAAATGTTTCCATGAAAGCAATGTGACATGACAAATTTTAAGGAGCTCTGTGAATACTATTAATATTTATGATGCACTCAAGAAAACAGCTATTGTGTGCCACATCCATCAAAGATAAGAATTGTATTCAACTGTGTTGGATGATAAACATTGAATGACAATAGCTGGAGATTATACGAGGTTTTCATCCTCGTGTTTTATGCCTGCTTGACTAAAGCACCATGTTATTCCACTGTGAACCAATAATTTGCTTTCATCGAATTAGATACACTTGCCGATATTCGTTACAATCATATCCAAAATATTAATGAACACGCAGGGAAGGCTGATGCCAAGTGCTCCAGATCCTTTAGGATCAAGTCCCACAGGCAGCATTTCCCACTAATCCACCTCTTGGAAGTCACTCTGAAGCTCCCCAAATTACAGTGATTTGACCACACGTTATCAGCTGTTTGCAGTTGGGATGAATGCAGGTGATTACCCCGTGGAATGAGGGCCCTTCCAGCATGGCAAACTGGCTTTTTGTATCCCAGGTTTGTCCTTAAAGCATTCCCAGCACAGCAACGGGGCAGGATTGTCCGTGCCACTGATCTCACTGCAGCACCTGCCTTTGGATGATGGGCCTGGAGTGTCCTAAGTCTGGCCTTGCTTCTCCTCTTTGTCATCGCTGCAAAATGCAGTTTTGGAGCTAATTAATGATCACCCAGGCAAGCAACGCTGGGGAGAGACAAAGGGGTCTTGTCTTCCCCCTCCTGCTCCCGGCATCTCCTCCGGGTGGCCATCCCTGGCAGGATGCAGGGCCCTGTCCCCCCGCTCCCAGCCGCTGCTGCAGCTGCTCCTGGGGTCAATCCCTTCAGCACAGAGGCTGTTCTTCCTGCCCTGCCTTCTTACTCAAAGTGCCGTGCTCTGGGGATCGCTCTTTCTGAAGATCAGACTGATGGTGCCCCAACTCTGCACCACACAGGCCTGTTTTTGAAAGAAGCTGTGATTCAGAATTGATTGAGGAATATCTGGAGCAGATTTGGTCAGGGGTTTCTAAATAAAGCTGTGTTTGGAAGAGGTAACGTGCTGAACATATATCAAGGGTAGGAGGACATCCAGGCATTCCTGCAGCCAGAATGAGCTCAGGTCTCTTTGATCCATGTGGACAGTTACTATTCTTAGAAAATCCTCTCCAAGGGTGCTCAGACACTAAATCCTTGTTAGGAGTAAGTGTTTCCAATAATAAATGTGCAGAGGGAAATGCTAAGAGGTGTCTTCTGCTGAGCTGGGGATACCTCTGCTCCATTAGGTTTGCTTCCTTTTGTGACAAATTTTCCAGTGGGAGTTCAGTGCAAGCTGAGGGAGGCATCCCTTGACAGAGGATCAGGAGTGGTGGGAGCTCCTGCAGGGCAGGAATGAGGGCACAGTGACCCTGCTGATGGCCAGAGGGACGAGCTGAGCCTGCCTGGAGGGGCTGCGAGCAAGACCCAGGCTGAGGAAAGAGTGTGCTGGAGGGAGCTGCAGAGCTTTTACTTTATCTGCTTTAAAAACTCTTCGTGGTCCTTAACAATTACCCAATAATTTGGCTCATCTGTAAGTTTTTCCAGCGTGCTCACTCTGGTTTTATTGCCAATTAACTTAGCATTCTAGTCTGGGTCCACAGCTGATTGGCCAGTAATTCAAACCAAAGCCCTCATCAAAAGGGCATCATTTGTAAAACAGAGAAGAAATCTCCGAGATACTGAAATCACTGTTACTTAAATCAGCACATGAATACAATGGACACACATGAACAGAATCATGTTTGTTTTTGAGCTGTTCTGCTAGCTGGAGAGGAAGCATTATTAGGAGTATTTGGTAGTCAGCCGGCATTTATTAGATGTACAGCAAGATGAGTCCTTTCTACATAAATTGACTTTGTATTGTGTGGATGTATAAATAAATATACACTATATTTCTTATGTACATGCTGCAGAGAATGCTTTCCTTTTTAAACAGTCATTTGTGTTCTGCACAACTCGTGTTCAGAGCTGCCACTGACCTCAGCGTAGTTATTCTGATTTACATGGCCCCTATATCAGTTTGGCTTAGCAATTATTTCTCATGAAATTTCTATTTTTTAAATTAAATTAAAACAGCGGCATAAAGATGGAGCAGAGCAGCGATCCCAGAGCTTTAGAAGTTGTAATGGAGCCTATAAGCAGCTCTCGTGTGCGAAGAAATTCCTTCCAAAGGTGCCTCATCTTCACTGAAGATGCTAAGCTGCAGCTTTATTAATATAATCAGGATACTCCAGCGCGGTGCTTTGGGACAGCTTTGGAATATTCTGCCTTGCTCGGTTCTGAAGTCTGTGAATTCGCAGTTCCCCAGCTCTGCCTCCTGTGGGGCTGGGAGGCCGAGCTGCATTTTGTGCTGGTTGGCACTTTTTTGTGAGCTCTTTCAGGATCCATCAGAGGCAGAAGAGGGCACTCACTCGTGGGGGGTGGGAGAGAGGCACTGGAGGGCAGGGAGAGCAGGCACTGCAAATTCCAGGTGTTCCAGAGGGAATAAATGCAGTCACTGCTGTGGCTGGAGGGGAGGAAATGGATCCAGAGAGTTTCAAGGGGTGAAATGTTGGCATCACACAAATGTGGGAACAAGGACAGGGAGAAGCTAACAGAGTTTTGCATCATCTTTGGGACCTTGGAACTCTGGGCTGGTAAATGTACTGGGATGGCAACAACTCTCATCATTCCAGCTGCTTTCCACAGCTTCTGGGAATATCACTGCCCAAAACCTCGGTGCCATGAGAGGAGTGCTGGTGAGGCTGCTGTGCTGGTGCTTGGCAGAGCCCGAACCCGCTCTCCTCAATTCCTGCCCTCCTCAATTCCTGTTCTCCTTAATTCCTGCTCTCCTCCATTCCTGCTCCCCTCAATTCCTTGCCCTGACTTCCACACTGATCCCAGGCAGTGTTTGCTGTTGCTGCTTGTGCTGTCTCCCTGTAAGGCTGTTGTGAAGAGTGTAAGGAAAAAGGCAGAAAATATAATCCCAAAATCAAACTTCATTCATCCCCATTCCTTCACAAATCCTTCCTCCTCCTCTTGTTTCCTTGTGGTCAGGAGCAAGATAATTTCTGTAGTGTTGCCTTGGCCCTGCAAAAGGGGAGGAGCCACAAGAATTAAGTTTAAAAGAAAGAAAATGTGGGGCCGTTTGGGCCCTGCAGCATCCTGGAGTGCCAGGCATGGGTTAACAACCCTGGTGCACTTCATATTGCTGGAGATTTAAGTGGCAAACAGAGCATTTGATCTCTGTATCTCATTAGTGTGTCATTTATTCCTGAGTGTATGGATGTCAAAATGCATTTGATCTGCTGCAGAGTTAAAGCCCCTCATTGTTTCAGGCTCCGTTTTGAAGCTCACCTAATGAAGAGCAAATTTCAAAGGGAAAAGCATGCTATTGAATTCCATGTCAGAATAGGGAGCCGAAATGGTTGTTTAGTCTCTTGCCTCCAGATTGCCAGCTCAAATCCAGCTCTGCCCATAGAGATCAGAAGAAATGTTTGCACTGTAACATTATCTGCTTTCTAGGGCCCAGCAATTTCTGTTAAAAGCAGCCCTCCAGCCCTGTGGAGCGATGGCCCCGTGACAGTGAAGTCCTGCAAGTCATCTCTTCCCACTCTTCCCCCACTTCAGCTAGTGCTTATTTTCCCCCCTTTGCTTGTGGGCTTTTAAACCCAAAGTAAAGATGTTGGACTTCCCACCTCATCTGTAGTTTAAAATTAAGCATTAGCTATTGCTTATAAGTTGCATAAGTTTTCTTAGTTATGTAACTTAAACAGCAAAATGAGCATCAGACTGTCTGGGTTCTCTTTTTGTAAAAGCACTTTAGCACTGCTGCTATTCCCATGATGATCTGCTAAGCAAAAAGGAACAGCAGTCCCAGTGGTCTCCATGGCTTCTGTCCCATAATGCGAATTTCAATCCACAAGTAAGAATAGTTTGTTTAGTGGAAAAATGTTCAGGCTAAGAATTATTCACAGGAAATTACTCTGATAAATGAGTACATTTTCAAGTTTTCCATGGTCATGATCAATTCACGAAGAGGAAAAGGAATGCAAAATTAATCAAATAAATTATTCATTATATTCGCTCAACTATAGCTAACAGTGAATTGTCTAGACAGTAATTACTAATTCTTAACCTATGCATGTTCACATAACACTATTGTGTGAATAGGTTCAGTATACAGTGGCTTGAGATAATAGTAATGGATGTAAGTCAACTAGCAGGTGATTTTAATTGGGAAATTATATTGGATTTTTCTATTGAACTTCCATAAAACATTACATAAATATTGAATCTCCTCAATGGTTTTCTCCAGTTGAAAATACAGGCACACAGAGTTCTGTGCTAGTTTGATCAGTGCAGAAGCAAACATCTCTTTTTTATTATTATTATTTTAATTCTGCTGTAAAAATCTCAAGAAAACCATTAAGTTCAGAATACAGCAAGGATCTCTGTGGAGATGCAGCAATATTTTCTGTTTCAGTGATGATTTTCCACTAGCAAGTTTGGATCCTTGAGGAGGGCTGTGCCTGTGCTCGGTGTCAGTTTGCTGTAAGGTGCTCCCCAGGGTGCAGGGAGCAGACCTGAGTCCTCCCACTTTACTGCTGTGGCAAAAAATCAACATTTTGGGGGAACTCCTTGCATTTCCCAGGCAATGCAGAACCTCTGCAGTGAGGGATCTCCCCCCTGCCTGGGGACTGTGGCTGCTGGGATCTGCTGGGTGGAGCTGGTGGTCACTTCTGTGGGTGTGATAATGAAGAAAACAGGGATTTATATTCCCTTGACTTCTATTTTTTTTTCCCCCCAGAAATCTCTGTAGCTATTACAGTTAATTAGAAAAGAGTTAGATTGCAAATAAAGTCGAAAAGTCATAATTTCAGTTGGATTTGTTATTGAAGCTTGTGCCCTGCAGACTAATTGCAAGTTGGGAGTTTTGTGGTTCTCAGCTGCTCTGAGTTGATCAGAAACTGTCATTTTTAAAGCTCTTCCATCTCGCTTCGGGTGACTTGCCTGAAGAGGAAAATAGCAGGAAACCCACACAAACAATTGGAAATGGTGCAAAAACTAGGACACTGGGAAAGAATATTTGCATAAAGTGATGGTTTTGTGTATGTCAGCTGCATCCTTTGGGCTCTGGCTGCTGGAGAGGTGCATTAAAAACTACCCACGTACAGCTCCCATTAACCCCAGTACAAGCTCTGATTCTGACTTCCTGTGTGCTTAATGTTATCTTAATGCAATTTGATTTGATATTTAATTGCAGTAATTTAATTAATGGTTCTGTAAATAAAAAGGCCAAGTTGTGGCCTCCTACACGCACAGATATGCCCAGCAAGCAGCTCTAGGCTCCTGTGAGACTTGAATTTATGTGTCTTAGAGCAGAGTTTAACCCTAAGGATGGATGATATAATGCCCAAATCCCAAAATAACACTGTCATGGTGTTTGCATTGGAAATGTTACAGTATTAGTTCAAGCTTATGGGACAAGAGTGGCATTTAAAACCCCAAGCCACAGATTTCTCCCTAATGCTTGTCACGGGACAGGTCACCTCACACACAGGAATTGCATGGAATTGCTTCCTTGTGTAATTGGATTACATTTAAAATAGTTTACATAGACTCAGTTATTAATGAAACTGTTACTAATTGGATAATTTGCTATTAATGTTGTTACAGAATCCTCTTGGCCCAGTGGGTTATTTTCAAGTCAGAGCTCATAGGTGTTTCTAACCCTGCTATTGATGTGCTTTTGACCTTCTCTAACACATGCTGCTCATGTCTGCTGCACACTTAAAATGTCTGTTAAATATTGATTGTTCTCCCTTATAAACCATTTATAAATAGAAGCATGTAGTATAAATGTAACCTAAAATCATTAAGGCTACACGGTGTGCAAGTTAATAGTAGCAATGTTGAAAAGTTAGGGAGTGCATGAATTAAGGGAATTGGGTTCATAAACTGTTTTTTTAGTTCAGGCTGGTGGAGATCCCATTGAACTCAGGGATTTCTCATAGCATCCACTGCAGGTTTTCCTCTTTTTAAAAATTTATTTACAAACAAGAGGTGACATAAAGCTCAGTTCTTTTTCCAGAGTAGAGCTGTGTAAAGTACAGCTTCAAATCCTTATGCAAGGGAGGAGGAACATCCTGTATTCACATATGGAAGAGAGGTCCAGGTTCCCCAGTGAAATGCAAAGGTGTTCTGCTGATGTTAATGGCATTCTGCTGCATTCCCTATACCATAAATCACAGCTGGCTGTTTCCAAATCAACCCCCAAACTGAACTGAATTCAGTATAAGCAGCGTCCCATTTCAGCACAACTGCTGGCTGTTAAGCTCGGAGGTAAATCACATTTATGTCCCTTCAAATCCTTACCTGGTATAAGGAGATGAGAGTGAGCCCCTTTGCCTGAGCTTGCCTTGCCCTGAGTTTGCATTGCCATGGGATTTAGTGTTCCTGCAAATACCCCTGAGGTGTGCTGTGCAAGTGGGTTTTATTTTGGACATGGACCTTGACCCCTAAGGAGAGACCAGAGTCTGTTGTCATTAAAGGGGTATTTGGATAGGCAAGAGCCAGCTCTGGCTCCAAGTCTGATGTGCTCTGAAACCCTACAAAGCAGAGTGGGGATGACAAGTCCAACTTGCCAGGCAGTAACAGGAATCCTCAGGCCTTTTGTATGCCAAGGGAAAAGTCAGGTAGATGGGAACAGCAATAAACCAACAATGGTTCAAAGTGCTTTCTTTGAAAATATCTCTTGCCATTTCCAGCTGCCTCCCTTCTCTGTCACATCTCCCTTCTCAGACAAACAGCAGAATCACTCAGACACGGACTTCGCAGTTCTCACTCAGCACTCAGTGTCTGTACCTGACCCCCCACTCTTAAAAGCAGAACAATTAAGTGAATCCCAAAGAGGATTACAATTGAGAATTAGAGGGTATAAATGTGATTTAGCACGGAGTGCTGAGCATGACAAATCATTTCTGTGCCTAGACCTTACTTGTTCTGAAATGAGTTTCATTTGGAAGCACAGAACTGGTTCAGCCTGGTCCGGTGCCAAGTGTCAGGTGCAGCCTCTGCAGCTCAGCTCTGGCAAGGCTGGACAGGCTGCAGAACCTCTCCTGAAGCACAAAGTCACCATTTTTGTCAGCTCCTTATTCCTGGCAGGGAATCCAGGGACAGGAATGTGCTAACGAAGCTCCGAGGTCATTTCCTTCTCTTTGAAAGAGCTTGACTGAAAGAGCTTGATTGTAGCACAAGGGCACAGCAAGGTGGGCTCAGGGTTCTGTGTTTATGTGGCTGCAGGAGACAGGAGATCCTGATGCAAAAACTTTCCAAAACATATGGTCTGAGCGTACAGTGAAAGGGAAGAGTTTCTTGAATGCTTTCCTGCTGTGAATTACTCTGTGAGAAGTTTGTCTGAGGCTTTCCCTCCTACAGAAGCTGTCGAGCGTTTCATTGATAAATGAAGATATTTCCCCCATCCAGAAGGAATATTAATAGCATGCACGTGTGTTTGCGTGTGTCTGTGTTTTGAGTTGCCTTGGAAACAAGGAGAGAAAGTGCCATGAACCAGGACATGCTTTCCATTTACGGAACACTTGTGCCATTGTAAAACCACATACAAAAATAATCAAATTCATTCATCCACTCCGTGAGGATCTTGCTGCAGGGAGCAGCCTGAGAATGCAGATCCCGTGGAAAGATGACTGAAAGCCACTTGACTCTGGTTCTGAGCATATTGTTGAGCAAATGAGTTGACATTGGTGAAGCTGCTAATAAGGTGGAAAAAAAGAAATGTATGCAAGTTGTGCAGAACCTTGGCAATGCTCCAGGTGTACGTTGAAGTCACTAAACACGAGACAGGCCTTGAGTGTTCACATTGCAAAACAAAGTGGACAATTTTACCTTATGTGTAAGAACAGCTGTTTCAGCATATTACCCCTCAAAGACAGCATGTTGAAACAGCTGTCCAAGTGTTTTGGAGGTTAATCTACTCAATTAATCATTGCGTATTTTTATTCAATGTATAATCATGTTTGTACTGTTCCTCGTGGGCACGTGAACAAAATATTGAATGTAAAGTTTTAGTCATTGGTGAAACGCCTGTCAGAACACTTGGTGTGAAAAACTCTGTCTGCAGAGTGGCACTGGCTCTTGGGGAGATTCCCTTGGAGCAGCTGGAAGTCCCACATTGACCCCCTTCCCGTGGTGCTGCAGAGGTGAGGACAGGATGTAAAACTCACACAGGTGTGGTTGTTGTAATACTCAAACAATCTCCAGTGAGTCTGCCCTGGAGAGAGGTGTGTTCCCAGGAGTGTTGTGCTCTGAAAATCATGCACACAGGAAAAGGCTACAGCTCCCACCTCAGCTGAATTCGTTTTGCAGCATTTTATGAATGAAATCCCAGGACCTCGCACATTTTCTGCATATTCACTGCCATGGAATTGTAGACAGCCACTGTCAGAAAAATCCTCTGGCAATCCATTTGACCAGAAATAAATAAGATCTAAGCATCATTTCCAACCTTTCTAAATATCACTGCACATGTAAAAATAGAAAAATCTTTATATATCATATCCCAGTCCACCTTTCATGTCGATGTTTTATCAGTCAAATGCGGGGTTTCTGGCTTTGTTTACCCCAAGAGACCACGCAGAGTAAGTGGGAAGAGTATCACTAAAGTTGGTGAAATACAGACTGCAGCAGCTACACACAGCTGTGCTTAATAGCATCTGAACTCTTTTCCTCTGCCCTGATTTTCCCAGATTATAGGTTTATTCCCCTCTGGACTGAATTGCAGTGCATGCTGGACTGAGGCTTTTTAGATTGAAACTCTGGTTTTGAGATTCTTCTCCAAGAAAGAAGAAAAAACAAGCCAAACCAGACCAGGAATGCTGCTGCAGAGGAGGAGCTGCTGCCAGCCCTGGC
Organism: Dicrurus megarhynchus; assembly: GCA_013399195.1. NCBI lineage: Eukaryota > Metazoa > Chordata > Aves > Passeriformes > Dicruridae > Dicrurus > Dicrurus megarhynchus. The sequence goes on from VXAD01010627.1 coordinate 232,657, forward strand.
TGCCCCCTGAGATGCTCCTGCTCTGCTCTCCAGGCTGGGTCTGTCTCACGCTGGTGCTTCTCAACCTCATCAGTGACACAGCCCAACGTGACCTGGCCAGGAACCATCATCTCCTCTTCCACTCCTGTCACAACTTGTCTTTAGGAAGGAGTACAGATGCAGTTTTATTCCAGGTTGTTGTCCATAGTAGCTTTTGTCAGATTGCATTGGATCTGTGTGCCAGAATTAATTGCAACACTGCCGGGAGAAAATCCCAAACTAAATCAACAACAACCTGCACAACTGCCTTCGTTAACAAACAGGAAGAAAACCAGCATTGAAGTGCCACATTTGAGAGTGTAACTGGCAGGCAGGTAGCTGAATGTCAGTGTCCTTTAACAAAAGAAATTAAAAACAAAGAGAAAGGCATGTTTGATGTAGTTGCTGTGACTTCAGAAGCTTGGCCCTGGTTGATCACTTTGTATCATATTGGCCGTGAAAACAAACTTGCAATAACACAAGAGAATGCAGAGGGAAATGTTTGGTTGCCTTGCTTTGCTTTTTGTTAGAGGGGCCTTCTGGCAGCAATTTTTGGGCTTTTGGAAAATTCCTGCATCGTAACAAAGGAACACAGATATACAGAAACATGATTTTTGTTTTGAGGTCCAGTTTATACATTGTCAGATCGTTCCTGTTGCCTGGGGAAATTGCAAATGTGGTAGTTTAAATGAGATACTTTAATCACCATGTTTAACTTGGTTCAGGTGAGCACCTCCCTTTTTGGAGGAACGCTGAAAACAAGCTGTCAGAATTCCTGCCCCACATCTGTGCCGAGCGCGTTTCAGCACCGAGCAGGTGAGATGTCACCAGGAGGGGAGGACGTGGCTAAATATTTCAAGGTGGGGGAAAAGAAGGAAAGAAGCCAAAGTGATAAGAAGTGGAAGGTGAGGAGAGCTTGCTCTTCTCTGCGTGGTAATTGTGCAGAGGTGCTTTCGACTGAGAGCACTTTGCAGCTGGAATTTTGTGTCATGTTTATGGAATCCTTTCAGTGCAGCGCTTTCTCCACCTTTGTCAATTCTTTGCTAAAATGATGTGTCAGAATGCCAGAGAACCACGTGTTTTCTTCAGCTGTGTTTTCTGCAAAAAGCATCTTCTCCTGTGCTCATCTGTCCACTCAGCAGTGAGGGCACCCCAGCAGCTGCAGGACAGGAAAGGACACGGCCTCAGACCCGGCCTTCCTCCCACCTTGCAGCAGTAAACTATTTGAAAATGCTAGTGCAAAAGAAGAAATAAATGGATTATCATTTGAAAACCTGCCAATTTTTAGAGGGAAAGTAAAGAATGAATGGTTAACACAGCCAATATTAAGGAAGATAAATTTACTTAATGGAGGCAAATAGCAAATATTCCTTCTGTTTGAACAGTGCAGCAGGGCTGACCTGATTTGTCTCTGCAGCTCAGGGTGTGCATTTTTGTGTCTCACAGGAGGTAAATGGCAGAAAATGGGAGAGGCTTTCCGTCACTTAGATGGTTCTTGTAGGTGGGTCCTTCAACACAAATTGGGTAATTCTCCTTTTCCTCTCTTGCTGTACCCGGTTTGTCTTCCTGGAAAATCGGTGCTTTTCCCATTTCTCATAATGGAACAGGTTCTAAAGAAACAGATTGTGAGGTTTGCATTTAAATCATGTCTTAATGACTTCTAAAGGCTAATTAGGAGGATAATACCTTGGACGAAAAGATAGAAGTCTTCTTTCACTTTCCTTCTGTCCTTCAGTGTCTGTTGTCGGAAAACCAAGTCAGCCACTCTTTCACATAGTTTACAAACAGTTTAAAATGAAAAAAATTTAGAACTACCTTGGAATCCTAGCCTGGTCTGAGTTTGGTGCTGAGGGCTAAGAATGAGGGACCAGTGTTAAAATCCTTTCTCAAGGAAATGTGCTGTGATTTTGATATTTACTTGCCTTTATAGAATAGTCAGTGGAAGACCTTTGTCTGTTTACAGAATACTTCTATTGAAAACCAGTAATTCTGTCACTTTCTATTCCTGAGAAACATTAATGCCATCCCCCCCGCCCCACTTCAAACCACCTGTGAGATGACATTGGAAGTCCAAGTGGAACATTTTGCAACAGTTTCATATTAAGAGATATTCTGTGATTTTCCCCTTGAACTCATGCAGCTGCCACTGGCACTATAAACTCATAGGCCATTATCATTTGACACTTAAAAAGGGTGGCAAGTCGTGCTGTATTTCTCCTTTCCTTTCATCTGTTCCTGCTTGCTGCATTTGGAGCCCTCTGTATTTCCTTGCAGCCGAATTTCAGAGAAGCAGCCAATAAAATCAGCGTTTGAGGAGCCGCACGGTCAGCATTTACTTGTTATGCTAAAAGGCCACTTAGTAGGGAAGATGTGGGAATTGGGATTTAAGTGGGTCAGAACCAGGAGCCTGAAGACAGCAAGTTTGAGTGGAAAAAGCATGGACCTGGGACTGGGGAATATGGAATTGTTTCCCTGATCTGTCACTGGCCTGGTGGGATTTCTTCTGCCTCAGTTATTTTAGATGTGTGGTGAAAATAACTGTCCTGGTGTCTTTGGCAGAGCTGAGAACTGGTTTTGGAGTGTTGTGGAAAGACTAGATACTGGAAGCTCTAGTTTAAATAAATCATTCTATATCTAATTCTTAGAACAGCTGAAAGAGGGATGGGAAAAGATGAAAAATTGAATAGATTGATGCTGATTTCACAGCACTTTTACATTTGTGTGAATACTTGGTCTTTATTACAGTTACTACCTCCAGTCAACCTCTGGGGTTTTTTTATTACCTTCTCACAGATTCTTAACACATTCTTTCATTTGAGGAACTGTGTTTCCTAAAAGCTGATGGACTCTGGAAAAATATTGATGTTCTGACAGCAGTAGCTCAGCTTTTGAAACACAGATGATATTGTCCTAGTCTGCAGGAAATAAATACACTGCATAAGAGTTCACTGAGAAATTCAGTCATGGAAACAAAAAAGGGATTTTGTTCTGAACTTGAATAAAAAAGAGGTTGTTCTTTGTAAAAGTTGAGCAGAAAAAGAAACAATCAGACATAGGGGCATGTCAGAACAAGGTGGAGCGTCACACAAGGTGAGCAGACAGACAAATTAAAGTGAAGAACAAAACTCAAGCTGAGAAGAGGCAGAGGAAGGAAGTAAAAATCCTCCAGTAGTTCTTAGATTAGTCAGAAAACTCTCAAAAACTCACCTCAAATAAATCAATGTTCTGATTTGAAAAAAATCCCCTTTTTTAATTTCAGGGTTTTTTTCAACAGAAAATATTCTCAAAGTTGTCTTCTTTACACTTTTCGATTTTGTCAACAAGCTAATTTGTTTTGTTCCAGCCAAGAGTGTTCCCAGGCAGTGCCAAACACAGACAGGTGAGATCTTCTCTAGTGTTTGTTTAAGTAGAAGCTCAGTGTTGAAGACTTGAGAGGCACTTCACTGGAGTGGAGAGCAGTGCCAGGATGAGCAGTGTGCAGTGGGTGGATGTTCCCAAAATCAGTGAGAAAGCAGCAGGGAGCTCTGAGCGTGGAAGGACAGGAAAGGCTGATGCTGGACTGGCTACAGATGTGTTTTTTTTATCTTCCCTGCATCCCATACAGAAGTGGGAAGCTTTATTAGGTGAAGCAGATAAAAGGTGCATCATCCGTGAGTCTGTGTCGGGGTGAAAAAAATTGTTTGGAGCACTTTTAATTCCCAGGAGTAAAGGAACCAAGAGTTGTGTGTAGGTACTGACTGCTTATAGTTTTGAAAGCAGGGAGGGATAGAGATTGTCTCCCCTAATTCTTGACATCGAGTATGAAGAGACATCGGAGCCCTTCAATAGNCAGTCCTGCAGGGGGGAGTGTGCACTGCACATCTGAGAGGAGCCCAACGCAAGCCCGTGAAGTTACTTAAATAGGTGACATAAGTAAGTACAGCAGCCTGGTCCTGACAGATAAGACAGCCCCTCTTCAAGAACAAAACCCAGTAATTCTTTGGGCAAGGCACAGGTCTTTCCTGCTGGATCCGTGTTGTTCAGAAAATGAAATCCTCCTTTTGCAGGACAATGGATGTGAGCATCTCGCAGACCTCTATTCCAGTTTAAACTCCAAAATGCACTTCTCAAACACAGTTAATGTGCATCCTGCTCTGGCCAGCACTTCCACCAGTGTTTGAACTCTGCTGAGGGGGAAGATCCATAAATTCTTCTGACCCCCCTGCCTGGTGAATGCTGGACACCTGTCTCCTGTCAGGAAATCTCAGAGGATTTTGCCTAACATTATGGTTGCTTTCCTATGGATCTTGTTCTGCTCATAAACAGGTTTTGCTAAGCCCCAGAATGGAGTAAGCTGCCGTGTCCAGGGCAGGGGAGAAGCCACGCTCCCCCCGCGCTGATGCTCCTGCCGCATGTTGGGATGTGGTGTAGACATGCTGTAATTAATTTGTGCATCCTTCTATAGCATTAAACAGCTGTTATTGCAGAAGGACATGGATTTCTGCCCAGGTAGTGCTCGTGGAAGAAGATGAGCACACAGATTGCGGCGCTAAACTCACGTGATCCACAACCTTATGTTCCAGTGTCTGGAGTTTTGCACTTGTGAAGCTGCAGCCTTTTCAAGCCACTGAGCTGCCAGCTCTTCCATTGCACCAGTGGTATGGAATTCCCTCTAGAAAACCCTCCCTCCAACCCACTCGGAAAGAAACTGTCAAGACTAGGAAAAGAGTTAGAGAAGTGTCTGAGGGAAACTTTTCAAAATGGCCATCCCCAGTGTCGTTAAATTTTATTAAGTCTGTGGAACAAACATACAGAGCCAGAAAATTGTATCTTTGACTACTGATGGTACTCAAATGGATCTGATAATTATGTTCCATGGCAAGGCATGGCCTCCTTAGACTTCTCTGTGCAGAAAACAACGCCTTTGAGGAATGTTCAGATTAATTATTTCATGGCCATTTGAAAGCAATCATTAGTGTATCAGTTTGGACACTCACTGCTCTTGAGTAGAGGACTCTGCCCATTTTGTGTCCACTTGCAGGGGGATATTGTTTGATTTCAGTTGGAGAGGAGCCACAATTTTATTAAGTCAGGACATGATTACATTTTTCTGGAACAAAAAGAGAAAAACCAATATCTTTAAATGAACTGAGAAACTCTAAATATGCTTTAAAATGGTTCCCAGTCATCTGCTGTTGAGAAGGACTGGCTTGAGTGTGTCAAGAGAATGTTCAGATCCTACACAGATTTCTGAATACAGCGTAAATTCCAGTGTGAATGACTGGCAGAGTTTACCAGACCTTCAGGCTGACTCGAGGCCCTGCGTTCCTTGGCTAAAAGGTCCTGAAGCTCGAGTCAGGAGCTCTTCCTGTCTGTCCTCTGTGCAGACAACTAAAATCAGGTACACAATAGTTGTTCCCCAGCTCCTCCAGCCTCGGGGGTGCACTTGAGAGCAATGGTGTCACAAAGCAGGTTTGGACAGGATGTACTGAGGAGAGGGAACACGAGCCCAGGCTCAGGGAAGGGCGTTTGCTCGTGCAGAAAGCACAGTGGACACCGCCTGACAGGTTGCAATTACTTCTGCCAAGTGCACCAGGCTGTGTTCTGAACCTTTGCTTAATGGGGGCAGATCTGTTCTGAGTTATGAAAAAAAACCCAAAACTGCCTCAGGTCACAGAAGTGACAGTCTCTGTGCCTCTAATCAGGTTTCACCTTCAGCAGCAGGTTTTGCTTATTCATCCTACATAAACCTCAGAACGAGCTGAATTTCCTTCGTAAAAAAACCATGAAATGGAGTAAATCTCAGCTGCAGTCTCCATGAACTCCAAGACAGAATTACCACTCCCGCTGGCTGCGTGTGCCAGGTACACTCTGCTACGATCAGAGCTTCCCTCAGTGTCTCTATGGCAAAAAGACAAGTTCTGCAATGAGACTCTACTTTGGAATCTCTGGATTGTGCTTTTTTGTGCTAAAGCAAATTGTTTTTGCAGCACTGATACACATCTAGAATAATATTCAATTAGGCTAATGGCTGCTGCTTACATTGTTCAGTGAGAAGCAGTGATTAGGAGCCTCTCTGTATGGTTCATTCTGCACTAATTCCTCCTGCAGAACACATGCACCTGCCTGTCCTTCCTTGGGGATCCCCATCTGAAATAAAATAAAAGCCTTTGTGCAGGTAAACAAAGGAAAAGAGGATGACCTTTACCTTGGACACGAGAGGCTGCAGTGTTTGTGATTGTCCATCTGTCAGAACTGATCCCTCCTAGCAGAGATAGGGGATAAGAGGCTGGGATGAGGAGGCAGCCAGAGATGGGAGTGTTGGAGGGCAGTGGGAATGACCTGCTAGCAGCACAGGAGCTGGGCAGGGCAGGGCAGGGGGACTCGTGCTGGCACCTGAGAAGTTGGGAAATAGGTGATTCCACAAGTGGCTTCACTGAAATGATGTTTGCAGAGTAAGGAAGTAGCTGAAGTTCAGCCCTTTATTAGGAGGGAGGAAGGAAAGGCAATGAGGAAGGAAAAAGGTCAGAGAAGGTAATGTCTTTGCAGGATTGTTTATGTTTTGTCATGTTTCATAAACACATAATCCCAGCTGTTTGTCCTCGCCTTTGGGTGACAGAAGGGTGTATCTTACCCGATATAATGGTGGAAAATAGAGATAGTTTTCTCACACCCAGGCTTCATTAATATGTATTGGAAACCCAAAATGGTATTCAGCCACAAGGGGGGAAAAGTACAGAACTGCTGTGGGTTATAATAATTTCAGCAAAGCATCTAATTTATATATTGAGTTTGCTTAATGGATTTATATTGCCTTGCTCTTTGATCTGAAGCAAAAGGTGGTGAATAATTTATCAAATAAAGAACCCTCCCCTAGCCCAGCCCACACGTCACAATCTGCCCTGTAATTTACAATTTTTAAGAGATGCCGTTTCCAGGCAGAAGAACTGGTTCCTAAAAGACTCCTTCTAATATTACAAATGTATTTTTGTGAGCTACACTCTGGGGAAAGAAATAATAATGAAGGAATGCAATTCTACAGACAAATGTTCCAGCTCTCTGCCTTCCTCACTAAAGACAGTCATTTCAGCTAAATGCCAAAAGGCATTTAACTGTAGCATTTGTCAGTGGAATAGGGTTGGCTTTAGGTTTCCCTCCTGATTTACAATTGAGTGTTTATTGGGTTTAGTGTACTGTAGCATGTTTTGTTAACCTCTAGAAAAACACAGGCAGCTCGTGCATTAATCACAGGGATGATATCTGTCACGGGAACCTGGGCTGGTGTGGGACTGCAGTGCCTGCCAGACTTTGTGGGGAGGATGCTGGCTGCTCCCACAGGGGCAGCAATCAGGCACTGGGGTCTGGGTAACCTGGGCCCAGCTCCTGGCTCCTGAGATGAATTCTTGTGAGATGTATAATCTATGTCTCCATGTCTTTATTTTTCAACGCCAGAGGGTGAAGAAGCTGCGTGGTGTCAGCCTAAGGGAGCTGGGTGAGCTGCCATAGAGTCAGCACCTGCCTAAGGAGCATTTAGGTCACTGTGGTGTTGTTTAAAGCATAATTGTTGGGAACTTTGTGCCTGGAGTGCCTCAGTTGATTTGTGCCTACCCATTGGAGTCACTCCTCAGTAATCCCAGCTTCAGGCCACGTCCATGGGTGACAGCAGTGCTTGCAGTCAAAGCTCTCTCGTGACTCCTGACACATCTCCCATTCACTTTTCCTCCCCATTTGTCCAAACCCACCAATTGTCAAACATTTACTACGGCTGTGTGCAGCATTTATTCATATTTAAATAAAGCCATTATCCTGGCCTTGAGTTTCAGTAGTTTTCGGCTCTTCCTCTTGAGTATTTCTCTCAGTAGTGCCATCTAATCAGCTTTAGGTTTTAATTAAACAGCTGTCATTTGCTTCCTAGTTCTGTTGCGACCTGATGTTGTATTAAATTTTAATTTAGCCTGGGCTGCATAAGAAGTAGATTCCTTCAGACAACAAAGAAATGCTATTAGCAGGTTACAGTTGTAATTAAGAAGAGCTCTGCTGAAGTGCTAATGCATTCAGGTACAGAGAGAGCTGGAGATAAACACACACATTATTATTTTTCAGGGATGGAGCCTGTGATATAAATACGTAGCTCCCACCCTGGCTGCTGAGCTGAGGGTTTTGGTCAAGGTCTGACAGCTGAAACCCTCAACAAAAGAGATGGGAAAGGATTCCCAGCTTTTCACCTGGGACCTTGCAGTGCCCACAGCTGGAGGATTGTGCTGGTGGTCCCCGGGTCTGATGTTTCACTGTGCCACCTGGGAGGACCTACCCATGTAAATCAACACAATGACCCCTCTCTACATTTCAGGTGCTGTTAGTGATCACCAGCACAGGTATCTAAAGTTTAGTAGCTCTTTTTCTGCAGTAAACCCTACCATGGAAATGTAAACCAAGCTTTACAGAATTTAGATGAAATGTTATGACTTGCTGAAGAAGCTCTAAAAAGTCTGTTTATAAATCTACTGGACAGTCAATTAGTTCATATTTCTTCCTCAAAGGAAATATATTTTTGCAGTCTATAAATAGCCAGCTCTTAAAAAGGCCTTTACACAGCCTATTATATTTGTGTAACGCTGACTCCAGGCATCAGGCATGTGAAATATTGATTTCTCTGGTGGAATTGCTCCCCAGCGAAGTGCAGGGTTTGTGAGGCTGCACCAGCTAATTAGCACGGTGGGTACCTGCACGTGCTGGGAAGCAGAGAAAGTTCAGGACAGTTCTGGTGCTCGTGCTCATCTTCACCAGGAGTTTATGAAAGGAATGCAAATGCCTTTATAAACTGTGCATTGTCCTTCAGTGCAGCAAAGTCTGACTGCAGCTTTGGCAGCTAAGCAGCACTTAAGGGAGGCTGGAGCTTTGTTTGTGCTTTGCCACACACCATGGTCAACACCCAGGTGAGAGAACAAACAGCACAAAAACAAAGGAGAAATAGATCAGGCCTGATGAGGAGCTGGTTCCAAGTCCACCGAAGTCCAAAGAATCCTTTAATCCATATGGATTAAAGGTATGGAGCTTTGGATCAGGCTGTGATTGCACGCCAGCGCTGCCTGCCTGACCTGGAGGAGTTCACAGCTGTGCTAACAGAGAGTTTGGAGGTGGAGTTTGTTGTGTGCTCATTGTTTGTGACCTTGGCCAAAACAGATTTTCCCCAAACGCACTGAAGGAGACCGTCTGTTGTTGGTGAATGTTGGAGAACTGCTCCTTGTGAGCCTTTTGATATAGGACCACCAGGTCTTCATCAAACGTCTGATATTTGATGGCTTAGGATATATGGGATATTTACAGTGGTGAAATCTAACTACCTCTTCTCTGACTTGTGGATGAATTACCTTCAGTTTCTCTTTGTCTGTCTTATAAAACCTTTTTCCACCTGAGGTGCACCTAAGTGCTTTCTTTCACCTGGCAGTGCATTTTCTTCTGAGCTTTGTTCAAATCTCAACCTTTGTAAAGGATTTCCAGTTGTTTTTTCACACTTCCATTTCTGTCACATACTTCTCTCTTTGCCAGTGTCCCTCTCTCATGGCTGGCAGCTGGTAATAAATGAGCCCATTCAGCAGAAACAAAAACTAGACAGTCATTTACTGTGTAAAACATCTGGTTTGTGCCTCGCAGAGAACAGAACAAAGCCTGTACTTATTTCCTGAGGTGTTATTCGGAAAAGCATCTCTGCTCAGGATGGCTCTTAAATCACATTGAAGTCTGAGTGTGAAGTTGAGCACATCCTCTTAGTGCTGTTCTGACCAGAAATGGACTCGAGTGTGCGCTCGATGCTTTCCTGGGCTGTGGCTGCCCATAAACATCTCGTGGGCTCTCGGAGGTGGCTGCACTGCTGTTATTAGTGCTCCAGCTCATTTAATTCAGGCTGCTTTTTGCAGAAGGTTCTGAATATTGATTAATAATACATCTTAGTTGCAAGTATTTATTGGTCTTCTCCAGCTGTCCTTAGCTTGTGGTCAATGCCCATTATTCTCTATCAATCTAGCCAGCAGCCAGAGCAAATGATAGTGAATATATCTCCCTATACAAGCTGCCATCAAATTTTTCACTAAAATCCATTTCTTCTTCCACCAATTCTAATAATGGAATTTAAAGTTAGATTAGTTTGAAGCAACTTCTTTATCCCCCCCCCCCATCAACTGGCAAGCAATTAGTTTTATGGAAGTTGAAAAATGAAAAGGGGATTGATTCAGAGCAGTATTTCCTATCGCAGGCTTTTCGAGACGGCCGGAATGAATCCCTATGAAATCCCAGATCATTCCTTGCCCCACTTGTGTGTCAGCTTTTGGGCTGGCAGTCAGCACTGCTTCTGCAAAGGTTTTTCCCCTCCAGTCTGTACCTGCTTATGCCAGGCAGGGGCCTCCGTAGCAACTCATTTGGAGTAATTAATCAAACTGCAGCCATATGAGACACAGAGGAAGGCTGTGCTAATGGAGTCATTAGAGTGCCAGCACTGTGAATTCATCAGGATTACAGATAAATGTGGTTAAGCATCTCTAGGTGGGATTTTGATGGGGAAAGACTAAAAAAATTGTATACGGATGCATAGTTTTTCTCGTAATGTATTTATGGAATAAGTGGTCAACTCACAGCGCTGTTAGCTGGAGCAGCAAGGAGGAAATGCTGTTGTAATGGTGGATAATCACCTCCCAAATCACTGGCACTATTTGGGGCAAAGGAGTGGGAGGAGTTGCTGATGCCCTGGAGATCCTACTGAGCAGTGCTGAGCTGCAGGCAGCCCTTGGTGCCTCATTGCCTTAGGGATTGCCTTGCCCTCAGCCAAACCTGTAAAAGGGCTCAAAAAGAGTAAATCCACGTTTGTCAAAACCAGGGCTTGGTGGTCCAGATGCAACTTTTGGCCTAGAAAGTTGCTACAACATTGCAGGGTGTGTGTGAGGGAGGGTCCCATCCCCGCCCCTGTCACTGCCGTGATCCCTGTGACATTCTCGTGGCGTTGTGCTCCTCTAACACCCATCCCGTGTGCTCCTCTAACACCCATCCCGTGTGCTCCTCTAACACCCATCCCGTGTTTGTGTGTGCCCACAGGACACAGAGATCCTCAACACCGCCATCCTCACGGGCAGGATGGTGTCTGTGCCGGTCAAGGTCGTTGCCGTGCAGGAGGACGGGTCCGTGGTGGACGTCTCGGACTCCACCGAGTGCAGATCTGCTGACGAAGACGTCGTCAAGGTGAGGCACCCACCTGAGCTGGAGAATGGGCTTTAGACCCTTTTCCCCTCCAGCATCCCCACACTGGGATTCTCCATCAGCCAGCTGTTTCCCAGTGCTGGATGGTGCCGTGCTGGAGGGTGGCACCTCCAGATGTGAGGTGTGCTGAGGAGGGAGGTCCCAGAGGTCCTGCAGGGTCAGCACGGCCCCGTGGCTGCTCCAGAGCTGCTTGTGCTGCTCTGTCCCACGGGCAGGAAGGGCCAGGGGGGCTGGCAGAGCTGCCCAGGAGTTTCTGTGCTGGCCAGTGCTGATGAGAAGGGACACATTGCTCATCTGCCACACTCAGGAGGCTCAGCTCCTTCAGAGGGTCTCTGTTCCCGTGTGGCTGCTCCGTGGCCATCGTTTCACAGTGTGATAAATAGATGCTATAATATTGGCTTTTTGCAAATGTTAAAAGAAGTGATGTTAAAGTAGCCTTTGTAACAGTGGCTCTGCCACAAACAGATGCTATATGTAAAATATGCTATATAAGGTAGCGTTGTTGTGAGGATGTGGTTTTCTTAAAAAACTTAGAAATAGCTATGCTTATGAACTATTTGCCTGGATTCCATTCTGAATGGTTACTTGAAAAGGGTTTGAATATGATTCTGGGAACTGCTGGAAGCAAGATTCCATTCTGAGTGGTTACTCGAAAGAGTTTGAATATGCAATCACCTGTGGGATTGATTCTGGGAATTACCAAAACAAGATTCCATTCTGAATTGTTACTGGAAAGGGTTTTGAATATGTATAATTGTTTATGAATATGCATAATTGTTGATAAATATGTAATACTTCAGGTGTATAAAAAGGGCATTTTAGAGGCCACAGGCGTGCTCTTGGCTGAGCGCCAAAAGCACCCAGCGCTGGGATTTTTGCTTTATTATCTTTGCCCCTTATTGTCCTTTATTAAACTTTTAAATCTTAACAGGAGAGTGAACTCCATTTTTCACAACAGCAATACTGCAGAATAACTGAACAGAGGGCAGGACAGTTTCCTTCATGCTCTGGCTGCATCGCCAGTCAAGAGTTTCTTATCATTAAAGATACTGAACTGTACCAACATCTGGGGGAGCGTGACAGGAATAGAAAATAACAACAATATTGCAAAAAGTCTTAAAGTGAGAGCTGGGAGCTTTTAAATAATGCTGTGCTGTGTTTTAGTGTTGTTTTTTTTTAATATTATGTTCAACTGGTTCTGTCTCCCTGACATTGGGATGACAATTGTGTTAATGTGACTTTATCAAGACTCTGCCTGCCTGACTTCTGACACCATTGCATGGCTTTCAGCTTTTAGCTCATTATTATTATTTTTAGGCATAAAAGAGATGCTTTTGAATATCTTTAATGGATTAATTTGTTTTATTATGTGGTTTGGGGGTGTTCTTGTTTTAAATGAACTTAAAAATTGACCACAGAGAATTTGGTATGGGATGGGGTTTTTTTTGGTATTATTTATGGGTTCCATATTTTCCCTTGTGTATCAGTAGGGAAAGAAAAAATCCCATTTTCTTTTTCTGGAAACCAAATTTCTTTGAAGGTGCTTCCCAGAGTAACATGGATGAATATCTTTGTTTAGGACTACATTAATTGTCAAAGGAAAAGACTGCCTTGATAAATGTTGCTATTCTTTATTTTTTTCTTTGTGTAGCATGCAGCTGTTATCTGGTTATTATTTATCCGTTGATAAATATGAACAATGAATTGTTCATATATAAACTCAAGCACCAAGTTTTATATCATCAACATATTGCTGAGCCTGTCTTCTTTCTGCTCTTCAGAAAACCAGATCCAGGTCTAAAAGATGGTGTGTGGGGACTTTTATTTCTATTAATTGAGTTTCTAGGACTTGCTGTAGTTTGAGAATACTGGACTGAAACAGATGGGATTTGCACTGTAATTTCTATTTATTTATTTATTTATTTATTTATTTAGGGTTTTTTTGATAGTGACTTGATATAAATCAGGTCTTCATTTGCCTGCTTTACGAAATTACTTGGGTCTCAAATCACTGACAGAGGCAATGCCTCTGGGACCCTCTCCCAGACCTGGTGCCTGTCTCTCTCATATCCTGACACAATGCAAAAACCCAGGAAGTCTGAATGTGGTCTTTGTTGATATTGCCTCATCCTGGTGATATAAACCAGAGTAATGTTATTTTTGTGAAAATTGCAGCACACTTGCATGATTTCAGTCACAAATTACTGAGAGGGGCTCTCAGACCGAATGCTGTTCAGGCATAATTTTTTAACTGCAAATATATGTATTGGTTGCAAGATTGAATCCATAACAATTAATTAGCTGAGTTAAAATTTAGTGCAGGGTTTATGTGCCTATATTTTTTCAGAAAAATGCATATTCCCTTTACAAGCCCCTTTGGTAAAGTCAATATTGACTTTGCTTCTGAATTTCTGTTGCCTTTTCCATATAGGTTGTGCTGCTAAACCCTCTAATGAGAGTTGTCGGGCATTTTGGATCTAATTGCCTTATCTTAAGCTTCTTTTCACTGTTAATTCTGCCTTTATTGTTTCTTTGTAATTGGAGACATATTCATATTTTTTTGGGCAGAATAGAGTGTTGCATTCTTAACCTTTTATTTCTGTTTAATAGCTAATGATTTAATAGCCAATTAATGAGACAATTCTTTGATCACTGCTCTAACATCATTATTTTCAATTAAGACACAATGAATTGAAGCTAGATTAAATAAAAACAGGCTTCCACCCAGGCTCTTATGTATTTATACAGAATGTGTTTCTCTGGGCAGCTGCCTCAGTACCACCTGACACTGCTCAGAGGTGGGCAGAGATAAAAGATGAACAAGAGATTTATTTGTATGCCAGAGATGTGAATCTTCCCTATTCTCGCCATCCATCCCCCAGCCTAACAGTTTAATAGCTTCCCAACAAGAGAATATTTCAGTGCCTTTTTCCAAAGCCTCCCTAATTAGTGCTAAATATAATAAAACACACCCAGGGTTTTTTTTCGACCTTGAATTTTTCGACCTTAGCATGATATGATCCCCAAAGGAATCTGACAGCTGAACTTGCTTTAGTTCATCCCAATCCCTGGCTCCTACAACTGGACCTAAGCCCTAATACTGACCAACCCTTCCCCTGGAGCTGGCTGCCCTCTAAAATATTTTGATGGAAACATTCCTGTAAGTCAATGAAAGTCTTATGCTTGTTCCATTATTTAAAAGGAACATTTAATGCTGTTGGCATTTGAGGGAAAAGATTGGCTTTATGATTAAGGCACTGAAATGCTTCTCAGCATTAATTTCCATATCTCTTGCTGATTTCCTGTGTGACTGTGGGAAAATCACTCATTCCCCTTTGAATCTCGCTTCCTTGTCTGCTAGCAAGGCAGAGAAAAACATCCTTCTCCCCTCCTCCCCCTACATTATAAGGTTTCTAAATCCTCCACTGACTCTGAGTGGACAAAATCCTCATCTTCACTAGCACCTCATCAGCTGCAGTGGTCTTCTGCCCCAGACTTACTCTCTTGGAGGAGTTCTCTCCCAGGGTCCTGCTTTTCCTGTGAACCCGAAATAAACACAACGGGCTGTGAAGCTGAAAAGAAAGAAATGGTGGAAACTTGGCAGAAGTTGATTACAGAAGGTTTATTGCAGAAAGAAGTGTACCCTGAGGGGCTTTGGCATGGTCAGCCTGTAGCAGAAGCTCCAAGCAAGGTTCATGCCCTCCATTGTAAAAGAGCCTTTAAAAGCCTGAGCCGCAGTAAAGCCACACGAAGGAAAATGCTGAAAACTCTGTAGTTTCATGGTAGTTGTAAACATCACCGTCAGCATCAAGTGAAGAAATTCTAATGAGGACAGGTTCTCAGTGCAAATGTTTATCTCAGTGGTGTTCAGATGAAAGCGAGGCAGCTGCCCAATTAACTCATCCTTAGATTAGCCGTATTTCCATGTCCTTCGCAAGTTACGCAGAGAGCGACTGATTGTTCCAATTAATCTCTGCAGTCACTCAATGCCTCCCACCATCAACTAATTTAGCCTAATTTTTTTGGTTTTTTGTAGGAGAAAAGGCCTTCAGGAGAACAGCAGAGAGTCAGGGGCCTCCCCCTGCCCGTTCCTGCCCACACGAGTGGCAGTAGGAGCAGGCTCCCCGTGCCCAGCAGAGGCACACGCTGAGAACAGGGGTGTTCAATAGTACCCCGTGAGCTCCTTCTGTGCCACAATGTGCCTCCCTCGTTATCTTGCTAGAGGAAAGCTCTTCTATGAATTATTTTTCACCTTTTCATAATTTCCTGTCTAATTGTAATGAAAGTAAAACTCAAACCATTCCTGCCCTCTACTTTTTGAACACAAACCTTATCTTGAACTCTCCATAATTAATGGTAAAACAATAGAAGACCTAATTTTCCTGGCAGCAGCCAGCCAGGCTTTATCTAATGTGCAGGAAAAACAGTGTAACAAAGGCATGAAAGGTAATAGCTGAAATAGATTGAATCTGAGGAGAGTTCTTCCCTCTTCCAGACAAAGCAGATGAGTGACTGAGGGCCTCATCCAACAGCCCTGGGCACAGAGATCTCCAACCTCAGCACAATAACTGCTACAAGGATCCAGGGGGAAAAAACAAACAGGGAAATGGAAAGATACTGAGCCTCTCCAATTTAGATGATACTGAATTTTTGGGAACAATTCCTTGCTGCAGACTCATAGCACATTCTTAGGACAATTTACAGAAAGAAGCGCCTGCCTGGAGTTGCTAAATACAACTATTTATGCAGCAGCTCTGAAAACAAAGCCAGAGCCTGTAATTTGCAAGTTCTGCAGCTGCTTTGCCATTAAAGTATGTGATCAAGGATGTAATGGACTTGTACATAAAGTAGAGCTAATCTTGTTCCTCCATCTATCATAGTTTTGAGTACCTATCACTGCATTACCTAAGAGCTTTATTTTGTGGTCACTCGTGCAGAAATTACCTTCCTCCAGGAGGCCAAACTCTTTCTGGAAGCAGTGAAAATCCTCTCTGCTTGTTTATATGATGGATTTACTTTGGTGCCACTTGGCTTGTTGCACAATTAATTTTGAACTAGATCTTATTTTCTAAGTGATCTTTTTCTTCAGTGAAATGGTTCAGGATTGGCAGCCCTGGAGACGTGCCAGCCCCAGAGCAGGGGCCAGGCTGGGGCTGCGTCGCTAAAAAGCTTTTGAAGTGTGAGTGTTTAATTTGGTGAGTCCTTCTCCCCGTCCATCCTGTCCTTTTAATCTCACCTGATTAGTGCCAGTGAGTCAGTGCCACCAGCTCTGTGAAATCAGCTGTGGGCAGGCACAGGTCACTGCCAGCTCCGTGCCCATCTGTCCCCGGGAGCTGGCAGGGAACAGGCTCTGCAGTGCAGGGCTCAGCCCCTGAAATAATGACTCCCCTGGTGCCTGGCAGGGGCAGGAGGTTCATGGCAGTGAAACATTCCTCAGCTGAACAGGAGGAGTACTTGGAAGGAGAGGAGTCTTTTTGGGACTGAGGACTTCTGGTTTACCTCTGTGCTTTACTGCAGACCTGCTCTGAGCTGCTGTCTGTGTCTCAGTAGTGCCGTGGTGATGACAGGGACACTCCTGGCCCGGGAGGATTTGTTGGCAAGGAACAGTTGTCTTGTCTTAACATCTTGTCTTCTGTATCTGTAGACAGATATGCCTAAGTTAGAGCAATAATGAATTATCATCGAGCTGTTTGCAATTCATCAAACTTATAAATTAGAGCTTCTTACGATCTCTGGTTATTTTGGACAAAAAACCCATTCTCTTTGTCCCCAAAGTTCATCTTTATGAGTCATTAGAGATGGGCAGGAGAGTCCATCAGATCTCTCTACAAGATGTCTGCTGTTGAATTAAGGATTTTGCTCTTTGTTGAAATATCAGAGGTTCTGACATCCAGGTCACCAGATTCTGCTAATTAGTTTTCTAGCTTGACAAAGTATGATCAGAACAGAGGACCACAGCCACTTACTGCATATTAAAGATTTGGCTTAACAGCCGCTCTTGTTACACAGCAACAGGTGGAAATCTATATTGTTTCAGGATTGTGCCAAGCTAAAACTTTGTGTTTAGAGTTATATTTGCACACAAACCAGCTCCATGTATAGCAATAACGATGCCAGCGAGGCAGTCTCACAAAATCACATATTGAGGAATTAATATTCTGTACACAGCACACGTTGTACACAGTTTATAGCAAAATATATGTGTGTGCCTTCCTGAAGCTATTTTTGAACACACGCAGTCTTCAAAGCCAGCTTGAGAAAACAGTGTTTTGTCTGGGAGAAGGAGACGTTCAGAACAGACCACACCGACATGTGCAATTACACAGATTTCGGCAGAGATGCTTATGGTGTCTTCCAAGGCACCAGCTGCTACTTCAGAGGAAGAAAACAATTCTATGGCTTAGCGTTTGGCTGCTCCGAGAGCAGAACTGCAAAGGGCATGGATCCCAGTCCTGGGAAACAATCATTACCAAACCACGGATTGCTTAGGATAAACTCTGAATATTTTATACTAAGAAATGCACAGAGTAAATAAACAACTCAGTCCAGGCTCAACAAATGCAGCAATAAGTAGCTGTTGTTGGGAGAAAATGACAAACTTCTGCAGGCTTTTTCTCCAGATTCTGTCGGACATAAACTCTGCTTTGTAAACTTTACTGTAGCTGGCCATTTAAATATCTAATTGCAGCTATGTGGACCTCATGATTCTGAGGCTTTTATACCTCTTGAACTATCATTCTGGCTGGGCAAATTAATTCAGATTCCTGTTGTCATCAGAACCCCTGGGGCCAAGCCGGGTGTGTGCCAGGCACTGGAGTGACAGAGGTGTCACAGAGGGCAGAATCTGCTCCGTGTCAAAGTCAAAGCAGCCATTAGCTGTCAGCTCCAGCACGAGAGCAAAGTCTGGATCTGCTGCCCTCTCCCCTGATGTGGGAGCTGAGAGAACGGGACTGGGCAGCACAGGGCGCTGCCTGGGTGGCAGAATCCCATCCTGACCCGGAGCAGGGCTTTGGGCAGCACCCACGGGTGTTAAAGTGCACCCACAGCACTGAACCCACCCCCAGGTGGCTTCATTTCCACAGAACTTTGTGCTGAGGCAGCTCAGCAGCGATTTGCACTGGCAGCAGCCCAACCTTTGTGTTCCCCCGCTCCGTGGGTCACAGCTGGATTTGGAAGGCAGCTTGGGCATTTATTTTTGTGGTTTAGCTCACCCACACCTGTGTTCTGAGACGCATTCCCCTGAGATACGGAATTGGAGTTGGAGATGGAGATGAGGAGGCTGACACGGCACCATCATTTTGAAGTACAGTTAATTTATTTGACAGAAGAAGCACCTACTGTTGACAGTAACCAGCTCCCTTTCTCCTCTGTGGGCAAAGGCAGGCTTTCTCTTGCTAGGTTTTTAATTATTTATACATTTGCATTCTCGTTATATGGAACTGGAATTCAGAGTGCAAACTAGTTTGGTGTTCTTCAGAGGATCAGGAACAGGAGGAGAAATAACACGTGGCTTGGCAGATCTGTGCCCTTGTACATCAGGACTGGGGGGTGTGTGGGATTCTGAGGGAAACGGGGAAAACCCAGCCCTAAAGAATAGTAGTTAATGGTGGATTATTGAATCAGACAACTCATTAAATGAGGGTCAAAGTACAAAGTGAAGTTATAAATGGATTTCTTTTTCCATTTGCCTGAAGTATGGAAGAGTTGCACTGGGGTGTGGTTTTTCTCTTCTTCCAAGTAATTACACACTCCAGTGAGAGGCTCCCTCAGCTTCAGTGGGAGCAGGGGCTTCAATGGTTAACGAAATGTCAGGATTTAGCATTTGGTTTTGTGTTGTCAATTATTAAAGTCTGACTTATACTCATGGCACCCTACCAGGATTTAGTCCCACATTTAAGACTTCTTGAATTGCTAGAGTTGTTTTTGTGAGTTGAGCCAGGCTATTGGAGAATGGTCCAGGTATATCTTTAAAAATATCAAAAGTGTTAAGCAGGGATTAAACTTTAAAGTTTGCATCTGTTCAACAAGAAGTTGAGGGGCAGATTTGGAACTCTGTGATGCTTGGCTGGGGAATTAAGCAGCTTTCCACCGAATTCACTGTGAAAATGAATCACTTTTTGTTAATATTAAGTTGTTGAATTTTACTCCTTTGATGAATTTCTCCTGAGGAAAAGCACTGGAAGTGCTCCACGATTCCAGAACAAACAGGCATCTTGCTTGTGTTCTGTTGAAGCAGTCAGCTCTCAGCCTGGGCTCTGGCAGTGCCATCTCCTGGAAAACAAACAGCAGCTTCAGCTGCCTTGGTGTTCCAGACAGCTGATCAGCACTTTTATTTTACATTTGGTACAACTCCGTTCACAGCTGAATGGCAAAAACTTGATTTCATTTAAAATTGCTGTAGTTTAGATTCAAAAGCAAATATATGGAACAAAACCAGAGTCTGTCAGCAAAAGGTGAGGTGCTAAAATGTTGGTACACCCAAGGCCATAGGCACAAAAGAGAAGTTCCTAGCAGGAAATGCTAGCTCCTATTTATATAGTTTATTTATTTGTTCTTTCCCAATTGCTGCTTCGGAGATTACTGTTAGGATTTCATTTGCAGTCCCTCTCTGGTGGCTCTCAGGTTTTCTTCTGAAAACGCAAGAGGAAATCCTTAAGACACACAGTTCTTCCTTAGATTGCTTACACTCAGCATTATGCACTGCAGAGCCAAATTAATGTATGCCCTTCCTTATTGTTTTCCTTCTTAATTCATTTCTTTCCATAAAGGCTCAGCAAGCACCAATTTTCCAAGAGAGTTTTTAATTGCCTGAGCTCAGCGTGATTACTGTCTCGCAATCTAGTTGCTATCTGATGCAATCAGTATTTCAGAATACAATAATCTTCTTTTTTCCCCCAAAAAACCGAATGTTGCATGGCCAGCTGATAACACTCGGCTGCAAAGAAACCTGGAATACTTGCAGTGCTGTGGGAGGGAATATAACCTGTGACTGCGAGGTGTTCCCCAGCCGAGTGCACGGAGGTGATGTGAAACACTTCGGTAAGATGGGGCACAAAGAAATTTATTATTCCAATGCTAAGAGCACAGGCTGGGGAGGCAGAGGGGGAAGGAAGAGGAAGATGGGAACACGACGTGCTGAAGTATTTCTTACTGCTGGAATGTTTGCTTTGAAAGGGCCTTTCAAGAGTACATGTTGCCAGGGGAGATCTTCTCTCCACATCTTTTATTGCCACCCCACAAATAAAAGATTTCAATACACCCATACTGGAAATCTGCAGACTTAAATAGTTCCTGCCACACAGAAGCTGGAGACTTTTAGATTTCCCCAACCTGCAGTGAGTTTAGCGTGAGAGATTATCAGAGTGAAATGAGAAAATCCTTGCTTGGAGTAAATGCTTCATTGCTGTGTTTTAAAGCACATTTTGTGCACTATAAATGCCAAGTAAATGTTTTCAAAATTTCCAAGTGAAGATCAGGATCTGAGTACAAAAAGCAGGGGCAAAATGAGACTGAAGGAAATCAAGGGTAGAAGGGAAACAGAGCTGCAAATGCGGGGCTGTGTCCGTAGAGCAGAGCTGTGTGTCCTCCTTGCAGCCCACCCTGCAGCACCCCCAGAGCCACCCTGCCCCTGCAGAGCCCCAGCCGCGGCTTTTGGTCTCCTTCTGAAAGGCAGCACTGGGAGAAACCCCCAGGGGCACGGCTGGATCCTAATTGCACATACCCGGGTGGGATAGGGAGGATGCAGGCAGCCCAGCACAGGGGCACGGCTGGATCCTAACTGCACATACCCCGGGGAGATGGGCAGGATGCAGGCAGCCCAGCACAGGGGCACGGCTGGATCCTAACTGCACATACCCCGGTGGGATGGGCAGGATGCAGGCAGCCCAGCACAGGGGCACGGCTGGATCCTAATGGCACATACCCCGGGGAGATGGGCAGGATGCAGGCAGCCTAGCACAGGGGGGAGCTGAGCCCCTGGGGCACCGGGAGGCTCCTCCTCTGAGCTGTCACTGAGCAGGGTAAAAGCCCACGGGGCGTGGCTGCTGCCAGTTGTGGCTGTGGGTAGCGTGCCACTGGAACTGTTGGAGCCGCAGCTCGTTTGTGTTGTGCAGAGCTGTTGGGGAGTTTGAAGTCTCACAAACAGCCATGTGCTGAGACCTTCTGTTCCTCACCAACTTGACAGTGGGGCTTGTTTAATGGCCTTCTGTTATTATTGATGTTTTCATCTCGTGTAACCAATCCTGCTGAGGAAAAATATATTATTGCCAACTTTGATCCCCTTAACTCTTGTAAGAAGGTGCCTCCAGCTGTGGCCCATTTGAGGATGGTTTTGTACAGGAGTGTGGCTCCTGGGAGAAGGCTGCTGACCTTGTGTGACTCAGGGCTCCTGTTCAGTGAGACTGAAGACATTCTGGAGGGGGCTGCTGCTGCCTGTCTTTCAAATAATTATTTTTCTGTCTGTCACTGGGAGTTCAGGAGAGCTGCAGCAAGCTCGGGGAAAAGCCTGAGGTACCTGAAAATGAAGGTGATTCTAAATAAAGAAGGCTGGGATTGAGACAGGCAAGAAGAGAAATAAGGAAAAGAAACATAAAGTATCCTGAAAAGCAAGAACTCTACCAGAGCAGCTCATCCCTTCCCAACTCCCTAACTCAGAACGTTGGTGCAACCTTTCCTGAGCCCTTGGCTGTAGCTGCAGGCACCGTGCATGTGCTGCTCTCCAAGGAGCAGGAGATGCCAATGGGTACAATCTGTCACGACTGGGGTGGCTCTTTGACCTCATAAGAAACAGATCCTTTGCACCAAATGCTTTCCATGGCTTCTCAAGGCTCTTGGAAGCTCCTTTCAGGTACTGCCACGTGTGTGAGATGCACCCTCAAAGTGCCAGTGTGTTTTCCAGCCAGCAGCTCCTGGGCAGCACGGGAGCACAGAATGAGCTTTGGTTATTCTGGTCTGAATAAAATATTTCCTGCACAATCCCCCTGAACCCCAGTGTGTAGCCAGAGATGAAGTGCACCATGGATGAGCATTGGAAGGCAGAATCCATCTGCATGAGGATGGCCCCAAATGCTGAATCAATAAGTGCAGATGCCCTGCACTGAACACAAGCTCACTGAGCACTGGTGACCTTCACCAGCTGCAGGGGCTGCAGTGTTGGGCAACAGTGAAGGCAGCAAAGTGGTGAAAAACAAACATCTCACTGCCACAAAGAAGGGTCCTCTCTCAAGTGAAATCAACAGGGCTGCATCTCTGACCTGCATGAAACACGAGCCTTTAATAGAGTTATTTCTGAGAACACGAGCTGATAGCTCCGGTCACCACAAACTGACTTCAGAGCCGCCTGCTGCAGGGGGTGTTGTGCCATAAAGATGAGACTATTGGCAGGCAGAGAGAATTTCCTTAAAACTCATGAGCTCTCCCTTCCTCGAAGTCCTGAGAAGAATATGAAATTATCTCAGAATAAGGTGAATGGACAGCAAAAGATGTATGGGCTTTGGCATCAGGTGTGGTTAAATTCCCAAACAAAACTTCACCAAACCCTCCTTTGCCACAGAAGTGGGAGATCAAGGCAAGAAACTATTTGAAGATTTCAGGATGAAATAGGAAGTGAAGCTGTAGAGGAGGAGATGACAGCTGTCCTACCACAGCCTCCAAAGTGCACCTGCAGCACAAACACTGGGAAAAAATCCATGTGATGTCAGCTGAGAAGCCACTATTAAGAAAAACTTAAAAGAAGAGAGGGAGCATGAGTTCCTGAAAGAAAATAAAGGCAAAATCTATTCAGCCTTCAGTGCTGATTGCACAGAGTGTGAAAGCACAGTGCAGCACCTGCTACCCTGCAGCAGGGATGCTGGGATGCAAATGTTGCACAGGACTTGTGTTCTGCTGGGGCAGAAGTGGGACAGTCCCAGCACTGGTTTGCACTGTCTCTGTTGGGTTTGGAGGGATGGGGGAGGAAGTGTCTCCAGAGAACAGCAGTAGGAAAGAAAAATGGTGCATTCATTAAGAAATTGAATCTGTTCCTCACATTAACTCATTCTTTCGTAGCTTCAGCAAGTCAGAGATGAAAGTGAGAGGGACCTAGGATTTCATGGGAAATTAATTTCTGCATCTGTGCATGGAATATTCACGTCTGGATTGCACCTCTGGGGTTGTTCTCTGATCATGCCCCTCTGAGCAAAGCCTCTTGGTGCTGCCAATGTGACTAAAATTTGTATAAAATCTCTGCTACTTAAACCAGTTTGGGTGGCACCCACAGCAAAGGATTCACCTTGGGCTAATGGACCCGAGCCTGCAGTACATGGACAATTGTAACCCATTTTTACCAGACCCAGGCTGACCAATGTCCAGCTCATTCAGGTGCCTTTGCTGGTGCTCTCAACCTGCTCTGTGTTCTGCCTACCTGGCTACTTTGTTTTCATTTTGCTTTCCCTGCCTCTTCTTCTAGGCATTTTTAACATAGGCTTTTCCTATCTGTTTTCCTAGGGATTTTTAATGGCATCGTTTCCTTTCCAGACACAATCTGTTTGTGTGGCACCTGGAAGTTTTCTAGTTAGGAAAGAGAACTCATAATTTCTAGTAAAAGAGCCAGATTCATTGGCTTTTGGTGACTCCAGGGACATATTTTTATGTCGTACATAGCTTTTACATAAACTTCTCTTGTGATGAAGTGAAGAGAAAGTAGAAACCTTTTCCCACTGTTCCCATGTTTTCCTGTTCTTTCGCTGCGGCATGTTTTTCTGTATCCACACAGCCCTAAGGGAAGATGTTGAAAAACAAACAAAAAGAGAAAAACCCTAAAGTACAACAGAAAACTTAGGGCAGCACTCTGCAGTTTGTTTACCTTTCATGCATGACTGGGAATGGTTGTTTCTGCCCAGATGCAAGGGGGAAACTGAAGAACTTTACAGATCTGTCTCGGCATTTAGACAGAGGCTGGGGATGGCAGAAAGACTGACAGACAGGGAGGCCAGCTCGTTTGTAGCTGGATTTGAACAGGGTGTTATTCGATGAGAGGGAAGCCCAGTCCACCCGTGTCATACAGGCTTTGGATCAAAAATGACCCAGTGAAGAGCACAGTGGAGGAATCAGGTAGCTCTGCACTGATTTTTCTGATAATTCAATCTCTGCCTTTAAGGGAAAGTCAATAGCAAAGTATTTATTTCAACAAGTCATGGTTTCTGAAGAGCTCTGTGAAAAAAGGCAGATTTTGTGTCATCCAGAATGTGGCATTTTGACATTTGTTCTCACTGTGATTAGTGGCTTTTAAAAATTCTCATCAAAAGAGGAAAATTGTGTGGTGTCTTACGTTTTCTGCAGACCCTCATAGCCCTGAGGTCTGCAGCCTCCAGCAGAATCATTTTGCTGTGCTTTTGGGAGTTTTGGACCTGCCACCCCCGTGTTGCCAGTGCAGGGCCACCTGCCCAGAGGCCACACATGCCCCTCTGAGCCACCCATGGTGTGTCCTCAGGGCTCCTCTTCTGCTCGAGGGGTTTGCTAGGCTGTGTTCCCTTGGGAAAAAGAAGGATTGTGCCAGTTAATTCTTTTGTGAAATACACTGGGATGAACCTCCAGAGAAACAAAAACACCGCTCAGTGACTCGTGGCAGGTGTGTGGGGCTGGGTGGAGGGGTTTGGACAGCAATGTGCAGGGAAAGCTGTCACCCTTGGCAAGGCCATTTCCCCAGCACCGTCCCCTGCAAGACACCTCAAGGTTGCAGCTGCAGCCTGCCACTGCAGGAGGAGATAAAGTGGGAGGTGTGAGGAGATGTCAGTGTCCCCTCACGCCTGCAGGCTTTGGGGTGGGGGCACACACAGCATCGGTGCAGTGACAGAACATTCCCAGCTCCAGAGCTGCTTATTCACTGCTGTCAGTGCAGCAGCCAAACATTTGTATTACAATTGCAGCAGGCATTTGTAATTACGCCTGTATAATTACATTTATAATTATAAATATATATAATTATAAATAATTGTTTGTAATTATTAAAATATTCTGCTCCGCAGAGGCCGGGATGTGCTTCTTTGACCCTTGTTGGAGTTTGGATTTACTGACACAATGAAAGGGAGAGAACAGAGAGAGCAGAGCAGAGGTCACCCTGAGCTTTGTCCCCAAATGGGGCTGTTCCTGCAGGGTTTGTTCTGTTCCACTCTCTGCTCCTTCCTGCCTCAGAGGGACAATTCACTCCTCTCCTGCTCCAGGTGCAGAACACAAAGGCAGCTGCTGGCGTGAGCTGATCAGATTTTCCATATTTTTGATACATGGGGACCTTTTCTTTTCAGTGCTCTTGTCCAAAGGATCTCTCTGTGTTTCCCTGTGGAATATTCTCCGTGGTGCTGTCCTTGGAGCACAGCTCGGGGCAGGCACTGAGGATGTGGCCTGGCACAGGCCAGTGGGAAACTCCCAGAGCCCTTTTCTGAGCAGGGAGCCTCTCCTGAAGCTGACCTTGTGTGCCATCGTGCATTAGATGAACAAGGCAGGCCAGCATAGTCCAGTCTCATAGGACTAGAGAAGAAAAGTAATTTCTTAGGTAAAGACTCTTGACATTCTCTCCAAATAGTTCTGTTGAAGCTCTTGGCTGAATGAATGCGGTTTAAGGGCTGCTTTTGTTGGCTCTCTGTCCCATTTTTCCTTTTTTAATTAATGAATTATTTGTTGCTCAGAGACTAAAAACTAATGGGAAGACTTATGAATGTCAATGCAGCACTGTCTAGGCATAGGACCAGAGTTTTCTTTACAAAACAGAAGTGTGCTGCTGTGTATTTAAGAGCTTTTTGGGGATTTTTTCTGGTTTTCTGTTGATCCTTTGAGATAAGGATGGTGTATCCTTGTTTTACTGGGAAAAGATTAAGGGCTAGATTAGTGTGGCAAATGTTCATGACTTAAGACATTCCTCTTAATACTGTTAAGCTCCCAAGCTTTACAGCTTGTCTGTCTGCTCCTGGGGGCTTTGCAGTGTTGTTGTTGCCATCTATTCCCATGGCATCCCTCGGGAAGGGAAGCACTGTCCCAGGGTGGGAGGAACAGCACGTGGAGCTCCTTTTCCTCGAGGATTAATCCAGGAGCAGCCCAGGGGCTCGCTGGGCTCTGGCCCTGCTGTGGCAGCCCCCTCTTTGCTCCACACGCAGCTGGGGGAGGCTGAGTGGCCGCCGTCGTGCACCAGGGCTCTGCACCCTCGGTGTCCTTGAGCTTCCTGCACTCTGTGTTGTCACACCTGTGATAAATGGATGCTATAATATTGGCTTTGTGCAAATGTTAAAATAAGTGATGTAACAGTGGCTCTGCCACAAATAGATGCTATATGTAAAATATGTTATATAAGGTAGCGTTGTTGTGAGGATGTGTTTTCTTAAATACTGTTTCATTTAACAAAAAAACTTAGAAATAGCTATTCTTATGAACTATTTGCCTGGATTCCATTCTGAATGGTTACTTGAAAAGGGTTTGAATATGATTCTGGGAACTGCTGGAAGCAAGATTCCATTCTGAGTGGTTACTCGAAAGAGTTTGAATATGCAATCACCTGTGGGATCGATTCTGGGAATTACCAAAACAAGATTCCATTCTGAATTGTTACTGGAAAGGGTTTTGAATATGTATAATTGTTTATGAATATGCATAATTGTTGATAAATATGTAATACTTCAGGTGTATAAGAAGGGCATTTTAGAGGCCACAGGCGTGCTCTTGGCTGAGCGCCAAAAGCACCCAGCGCTGTGATTTTTGCTTTATTATCTTTGCCCCTTATTGTCCTTTATTAAACTTTTAAATCTTAACAGGAGAGTGAACTTCGTTTTTCACAACACCCATGGAATATTTGCACTCCCCAGGAATGCTGAGAAGCCAGCAGGCACAGAAGGGTGGGCTGGCTTCAGCAGGATCTGCTGGGTTTGCTCAAGTACACAGTCTGTAGAAACCTCTGTTTCCCCCTGTTAAAATTTCATTGGAAAAATTGAAGGATACGCAATACATGAAATTGAATGAATATGCATGTAATTGTTTCTTTTTCTTTAATTTCATGGAGCCTTAGGTCTTAAATTTCAGTCACAGGGATTAGAGCCATGAATCATGAACACTAAGTTTACTTAGTGCTCAGAAAATTACTTTTAAGGCCCATTATTTTACAATGAACGTTACATCTGATGCTGCCTATTTTCCACTCTTACTTTTCTCACCTCTGTGCAAATTATTCTGTCAGTTTATAACCACATTTGTGAGATCAATTCAACTGGGGGAAAACAGAGAGGGAGAAAAACCCACCTTAGCTTATAGCCCAAACATATGTGTTGTTTTCACCTAATTAACAGCTTTTACAGAACAGGTTCAGTGTTTGCAATTAGATGGGTGCAAGAAAGAGCTGGTACCATCTGCTGGGGTTTCACCAGATAAACAGCTCTTAAGCCCTTCTGGGAGAGCAGCTGATGAATATGAAGAATGTGGATGTTTACAGGAACTAACAAGTGCTGGTAGTGCCTAATCTGCAGAAGTGGAAGGATCAAATATTTAAGCAAATCCACCTCAGATGAGCGTGTGCTTGGAATTTGTGCCGGTGCGAGATCCCTTATCTCAGTGCAGAGAATGAAGATGTCTGTCTGGAGATAAGCAGGGCTGGCTGGGAAGGATGCTGGCCCAGGAGAGGCACTGCATCATGGTGACAAGGAGAGCAGGAGCCTGGCTGACTTGCATACGAGATTGCTCTAAAGAAACAGAAACTCGTGGAGCGAGAATGGGACTGACATGATTTTGATCACAAGTGGATAAGGAAGAAAGGAGATCCTGCTCTAAGCTCTGCTCCATGTGTTCTCATTATCAACAAAAGTAGTGATGGAAAAAAAGCATTCCTGAAGCTTTCCCCAAACACAAACTGTGCCGAGATTGAAATGAGCTTGAAGCACACAAAATAAGTTTCATGTGCACCTGCTCTGCTGCATCCTGGCAGTGGAACTGCTGCTCTATCAAGGGATAATTGCAGTTTGTCCAAACAACTTGAAGTATGACATACCAAAGAACTTGAGCCTCCAGAAACACACTGCCTCCAAGTCTTTGTTCCAAGCTTGTGTCACAGTTGGCTGTCACTGCGTTACAATAGACAGTGAAGTCCTCACAGCCTTGAAATCTCCTGGTCTGGGGCCAGTTAAAGCAGTAGAAAGTCTCTCACTTACTTCAACAAGGGTTGGATCAAGTTTCCAAAGGCTGTATCCCCTCGCAGTTCCACCCTGTTTCTCTTTCACACCTCAAAGCCGATTCCCATCTTGTTCCCAATCCACTGCAGAAATGCCTGAGCTCAGACCCACTGCAGCACAGCCACCTCTAGCATTTAGTTACTGGCATCAAGCAGCATTCCTTCTGCTGCAGGGGAGGTGGCATTCCTGGGGGACCAACCACTGCCTTTTCCAGGTGCTGTTGTTAGCGTAGAAACACATAACCACGGACAGGTTATATGCCAGGTGCTTTTATTTGAGGCGCCGGGAAAAAGGGGCACAAACCCAAATCAATCCCCACTCATGGATTTCCAATGCCCACATTATATACCCTTCTCATTACATCATTATATATTAATCATTTACCCAAGCATGATTCTCAAGACCTCCTAAATAATCATCTTCTTCATTATTGTTTCCACTCAAGCATAAGTTTCAGCCCCTCTTTCCCAGGTGCAGCTACACAATTAACCCATCTATCCTAATCTTCTACACAGGTTTAGGCTTGCCCCTTATCATCTTAGGCAGATACACAGGTTCAGGCTTGCCTGAACAGAATGTCCACCTTGCTCTCAGGGCCTACTTTAGCTACTGTGATTTAGAAACATTTTAACCCTATGCTATCACTGTAAGCAAAGGCATTCTCTTATCCTCCAAAGACACCAGCATTTAACACGGCCATGGATTTAACCCAGTGAAGATCTCGCTTCCTCAGTCTGCACAGGGTGATGATAAATCAGTGGGCAGAGCAGAAACAGTAACTTTTAATTCCAACAGAATTCCTCATCTTGATTTTTTTTTTGTAGAAAAAGTGCAATTAAAAGCTCAGCTGATGGGTAAAGGATCTCATTACGTGAAGCAGAGAACATTTTGGCAGCCCCCATGTCCTGCTTTAGCTGCCCCCCGCTTGTTTTCAGTATTTCCTCTCCATAATCAATAAGGAGGAAGCACTGGAGCATCTGCCCTTGCTCTGCTGCTGTGGGTGCTCAGTGG
Organism: Dicrurus megarhynchus; assembly: GCA_013399195.1. Lineage (NCBI taxonomy): Eukaryota > Metazoa > Chordata > Aves > Passeriformes > Dicruridae > Dicrurus > Dicrurus megarhynchus. The sequence goes on from VXAD01010627.1 coordinate 262,092, forward strand.
TTGTTGCTGAGCGGGAATTCAGCAGCAGGCTGGAGTCTGAGTGCACACCCACCTTCCCTGGCCCTCCCCTCTCAACCTGTGCCCCTGCCAAACCTCTCCTCTCCAGCAGGAACGCCCCTGCACGATGCCAGGCAGGGAATGGGAGCAGCTGCTCTGCACCTGGGACTGCAATCCTGGCACATCTCATGTGTTGTTTAATAATTGTGCACAGATCAACAGTTTTTGAATAGTGCACACTTCATTCTGTTCAGCAGGTTTTTAAACTCTCATCGTGCATTCATGGATCACTGCACCTTTTCTAAGCCTCAGCAGCTGTCTGCATTGTTAAACCAAAATGTTAATGTCTGCCATGCTGTCCTTCCCTCTAGTTCAGTGCATTTCAGTGGGGGTTCAATGCTAAAACCACTCTAGAACTTTAACACCCATTCACATCATCACCAGCTCACCGGGCTCATCTCCCTCCTCCCTCAGTTTCCTGCTTCTCTTCCTCAGCAGTGTGAGACAGGGACCCACAGAGAAAGGGAGCTGAGGCTTCTTCACTGGAACAACGAGGTGTCAGTGGCTCTGTGGTGCCCTGAGCTGCTGCTCAGACGGTCCCAGGGTGCCCTCATGGAGCTCTGTGTAACTGCTGCTCCCCCTCCACAGACCCGTTGCTCAGACCACTGTGGTTTTCTGGTCTCTTGAACACACAGGACTTCAGTAAATTATCTGGTTTTCCAGATCTGTGCTTTCCTGGATGAAGGATTTTCCTTTCAGTCTTGCTTCTAGCTCCTCGTCATTACAGTCAGGCCTGAGTGTAAATCACAGATTGCATTCTGTACCCCTGCCAGAAGTGCTCCTCAGGACAGGCCCTGGCTGGCAAGCACAGTTATGGTGTTGTTACTGTCTGTATCTGCGATGTTCTTGCAGCTCACTGTAGCCATGGGGATTATTTTGGGGGCTTTAGACTGGGTCTGTGTTGGGCTGTGTGCTCCCTCTAACTCCTGTCAGGGCGAGCAGTGTCCAGGCTGTGCTTCTGTCTCTAATGAGAGACACTCAGAGTCCAGATACGGGTTTTGGATCTCCTGCTTTACTCCTTTGCAACAATAAAACTGGGAAGAAAGACCATTACAAAATGATCTTTTCAAAATGGCCTGGACTTCCCAATGGATTTGATTGTGTAGTTTTGGAAATGCCTGCTCACCAGTGAAAGTCTGGCCTCTGATGCTGGATCATCCTCCACTTGATTCGTTTGGATTGACTTCAGCAGTTTTAAGATCAAGCCTTTGGGTAATTAAAAAAAGAGCAGATGTATCTGAAGATAACCAACCCAAACACAGCCCTGTTCCTGTGACAGATGATGTGACCAGCCTGTTTTTACAGGGTACCACAGTGCTGACGGGGCTCAACAAACTTCCCCGCCTCCATCCAAATTTCTTGTTTCAGTGTGAAGTATGTGATTTAATTCTTGGTGGATGTTGCAATTAAAGACCACTTAGGATGAAGAGCTTCGGGCTCACCTTGACATATCTCATTCATTTTCTACCTTTTCTCCAGTGAAAGCTGGTGGTAGGGAGGAAGAAATCATTCTAATCCTGTTTGTGAGTGTAGCTGTTGGACTGCACTGAGTCAGGCAGTTTGTACCCCGTTTCTGTGTAACGTTATTATTCCATGATAAGATGAAAAACAAACACAGATCGAACACATGGGATGGGGAATACTCGACTTAAACTCTTGCTATTGTTTCTAAGTAGGAAGCAAACCTTAGAATGTATCTCAGGGGATTCCTAAAGCCAACGCTTCTATCTGAAACTACAGCAGCTATTCCAGAGAACAGTACTTGGAGAACTGATTTGCCAATAAAAACAAATTAACGGGAAAAGGATGTTTCAAAAATGACATTTCCAAGACTATTCTGCACATGTGGAAGATTAAAAGGGAATAAAACCTGTTGTTTTATTAGTTTAAATTCCAGCATCATGTCATTTGCTATCCTTTACTCTGTATATTCTTTAATCTACCATTTGCCTCAAATTGCTTGCAGACAATATCTGCAGACCCCAGTGCACAAGATGAGCTGGGGCAGGGGGAGGAAGAACTATTGTGAGAATGATCTGCATGGAAAAATCCGTGCTTGTGGAAGAGGCTGAAATAGATCCCTGTGAGGCCTGGCAGGCCACATCCAGGGCTTTGATCCTCACTGTTTGCCAGGGGCACGGGGTCCAGGACTGGGTGTGAGGGGCATGGGGCATGGGCAGAGGTGCCAGGGCAAGGGCAGTGCCTCCTCAGCACACGGTGCCCCTCACCTGGCTGGGTCCTGGTGGGCTCTGGGAGCCCCACTCGCTCTGTGCCACCCGTGCAGGTGGGACAGGAGCCCCAGGATCAGCCCAAGGAGCCCCAGCAGGTGCCAACAGCACAGGGTGGGACAGTGCACCCAAAGGGGACAGTATGTTTGTCATCTGTGGGCAGAGCTGTCATTCAAACATGGCCAGTTAGCTTTAACTTTAAAAGGGTAACAAAACCTCATGAAAAATTTTGATTTTATCACTGGACGCAGGACTGCGGGCGAATCCTGTGCACTGGGATAATTGTCATGTCGTGACATAACACAAGCTGCAGCCAAAACAAGAAGCCTGGCAGTTACTAGACTGACTGCTGGCAGGCATAATTCTGAATTTCAATAAACCCAGCATTTCTTACGAGGCACATCCTTCTGCTTTAGGAGAGACTGCAGCAATGCCTTCAGGTGCAGAAAGGGCAGGAGCAGGGAAGGCATGGGGGTACCAGCTGTTTGATAGAGGGAGAAATAAAAGGATGGCAAGAATAATGCTTCTTTTTGTCTTCAACTACTACTCAAACACTAAGACAGATTCCTCAGGCTGAGGAAGTGATTTCAGAGAGTGTGCTTCTAAAGCAAACATAGCAAAAATAAAAATAAAACAGAGAATTATCCAAACCAGAAAAAAATATGATCCAGCCATGCTGCAGACATATGAAAAGATGCAAGAGGCAAAAGATAAACACAGTGAAAGGGTTTGAAGGAGCAAGCAAGTAGGTCAGCAAGTCCTTCCTAATGTGGTAACAACAATGTCAGGAACAATGCCACAGGAAAGGTGGAAAAGGCAGCGTTCAGGAAATACCACAAAATTACAACTGTGAGATCATTGTGAGAATGAGCCATTCACTCTCAGCACCGTTCTCTATAATCTTGTTACAATTGTTCTCCTTACAGCCTCAGCCACTAATGAGCCTTTGTATCCCCACACTTGGGCTGTGCTCTGCTGCTCTGCCCTGCCCTGGACATCCCAGCTTCCAGGCCAGTCACTCCTGCCTCTGTTTCCACAGAGCCCTGCTGGGTGGGCAGATGTGCAGAGGATGGAGGTGGCTGCAGCCAGAGCCGCTCTGGGCTCTGCCTCCTGTGCTGGGCAGCAGAAATGGCTCTGTCAGGCAGGCACTGGAATGAGACGAGTCAGGGTTACAGCACCGAGGTCTGCACGCCCATCCCATTAAGCTCAAGTATTTTTAAAGACAGGTAGATCTTGACTCCAAGCAAAAAACTCCTCTTGTAAATCCAGTGTTTCTGAAGCGCTGGTGAAAGCTCTTTTGGCAGCAAGTGTAACAAGGACCTCTTTTCAAGGGTGAATTTGAACTTCAAATTTAAATCACTCAGGGACCTGACTGGGTAACCAAATGGCTGTGTCTTTCAGCTGAAAAGGCTCTGTGTGAGACCAAATTCTGATACACATCGTGTATGCCTCAGTCTTCTTTAAATGGATTGTAAAATACCACCATCCCTTTGGGGTTTGTGTGTCAAAAATTCACAGAAGGAAAGTGCCACAGGACAGCTTTGCAGTGTGCTTGGTCTCACACTTACATCCGCTTGGTCACTGGTGCTTTGTGCTGCATTAAGCAGAATTCCCTCCTTTGGGTAGGAGTTTCTCCTTTATAATTCATTATCCACGTCCATACACAGCTGTATGTAAATATCAGTGAGAAGTGTTTGGCTGAAGGTGAAAAAAGATGAACTTGGAGATGAGGTGGGGGCTGGGAACGCCCTGAAGTGCTGCTGGCAGGAGATGGATGCCCCTGTGGCCGGGTCTCTGCTGAAGCATCTCGCTCTCTCCTCCCACGCAGAAGTGGAGAAAAATGGTTGTGCCAAGCAGGGTTTCAGCATGACCAAAAACCTCCTGAACAGTAAACAGCCACAAGGGCTGTGACCGTCTTCTGTCTCATGAGGTCTTCTTACAAGCTGACGTGCAAGCCGAGGGTGAGCTATGAGCTTGGGAACTGACCCTGCATGCAGAGATGAGCCACGAGCAGCATTAGTTGTTTTCCTGTCAGTTCACATTCCCTCTGTTTTACCTGCTCACCCAAAGGGTGCATAAACCTTTGTGACCTGAACATCAAATGGTTTCCTAATTATACTCCTCCTGAACTGCTATCTACTTCTGTTCTGGATTAGCCTAAAACGAGGAGGCTGTGACAGACTCTACAGGGCAAATTGTGCTTTTTTACAATTACTTGTGGGGATTGGAGCCAACCACCTGCTTCAAAGCCCAGAGAGGTTAATTGCAGCTCTCTTTCTCTTGACCTGCATATGGGAGACCATCGTGGCTGGCCTGCTCCCCTGCAAACTGTCTCAAACAGCACTTTCTGGTGCTGTCAGGCAGCTGACAATGGATGGTGACAGACTGCTTTAAACAGCCTGGCTCCGTGCATTTTAGATGAGAGGGTGGCATTCTAAGCTTTTGCTGATTCTTCTCGCTGTGTAGTGTTTGCAGGAGAGATTTAAGAGTCTTTTCCCTCTTTGTTCCCTCAGAAGCAGCAGCTCAAAAGAATTCTGTGTTAAGTCACCTGCTAAGGCAGCTCTGCCCGTGGCAAACCCGTGGACGTTCTGCTGGGAGCAGGCAGGTCCTCCCCACACCCCAGCAGCACTTGGACAAGTTCCCCTTCCAGCAGCATCACCAGCCAGCTCTGACAGTCAGAGTGTGGCTGGAAAAGCATGGAGGGGACTAAAAGGGGAGGAAGAGCAGGGGGACATTGCTGAGGCCACTGGCCAGAGAGCACAGCTGGCACCGAGTCCCCAGGGCTCAGCGTGTGTTTCATTCCCTCTTCAGAGCAGTGTCCCAGTGGGGTTGGCGTGGAATCACAGCTCCCATGATGGAACCAGTTCTTTGTCCTGGGTCTGTAGCGGGTCCCAAGTGAAACAGGGGTGCTGGACATTTTCTACCCATGCTCAGGTTTCTCATTTCCTTCAGATGAGCCAAATCTACCTTCTAGTACCAAGTGTAGTAAGGTTAGTGAAGGAAACACGGCAGTCATTAACTCTGTGTGAGTGAAACAGAGGCTTCCTCATGTGAGCTTTAGTCTGTCCTGCTTTATCACAGGATTCAGATGGATTTCCCTTTGAATTACCTGGTACCTAATTGAGTAAACCCAAATTCCAGACAGAGAACTGAAACAACAATGCCTCTCTTCAAGTTTTGTTATCCAGGCTGGATTATTTTCTGGAGGATACACTTCAGTGGCTCTGAACGCTCCACGAGACCACCGGGTGAACTATAGCACAGTTCTATATCCTGCTTTGCAGTTACCTTTTGGTCAGTGTATAAATGACTGGATGTCTCTGTCTAGACATAAAATCTGTGAAATTTGTAAGCCTAGACTGATATTTTTATAGCTACAATTAATGTCCGTCTTTCAGTTCCCTAATTTAGCACCTTTCTTGCCTGCTGACAAGAACATTTGATGCAGCAAGAAGAGAATCTGAAAAATTAGCTGCTGTCTTGTCAGATATTAGTTATTCCCCTGATCCGGCCTTGATGTTTATCCCTCCCTCTTTGAGTTTTCTTAATTATTTCTGTCTTGTATTAATTCTCACATAACTCCCTAGATGTAAGCTTTATGGCTTAGAATCTCAACTGCTCATTCAATTAATGGGCTTGCTTAATGTGCTTAAACTTTCCAGAGACACTTGTAGCACATTACGAGGGAGGGAAAAAAAGATTCCGAGTATGCTCCATCTCATTTGTGGTACTCCTGAGCCTCAAGTCCATTTTAAGCTCTTTATCAGATTATCTAGATTTATTATTTTTATATTCTCGTGCTCATTAGGCATTTACGTGGAGGAGTATTCCCTGCAGAAGAGTGACTCAGTTTCCTCTGCCCCACCCCTTACCACCTGGCTTAGCCCCTCTGTAAATCAGCAATTGTTGCAGTTTCAGTAGACTGAGAAGGATCTGAGAAGCTGACTTGAAAATGGCAAATATGGAAGGAGAGATCTTTTACTTCGTATCTGAATATTGTGTATTTTTTGAGCAAAACAAAGCATCTGCCAGAGATTTTCTCTAATTTTTCTTGGCTCAGTAACCCTAATCCCTGTTAATATCTGAAAAGATTTGAGGTAGGTTTGCAGAGGGAAACCAACCCATGTTTCAGCATATTCCCCACTGAAGCCTACATGAGTTATCTCAGTAATTCCAGGAAACCAGAACTTAAACATGGGCTTAGCCAGGATCCCTCTGGATCTGGGTCCCAGCACCTTGCACAGCGTGAGACAGAGCAGTCCTGATGGGAGAGCAAAGTGCATTTCAGGGACACAGCCACATGCCAGGAGCTGGGGGTTTAAAAAACTAAAAACCCACTACATGGACTCTGTGGGAAACGATCACCTCTCTCTCTTCAAAGCAGGATGCCAACCTGTATATAGATAAATTGTATACAGATAAAATGTGTATAGCTAAATGCAGGTATGCAGGTATATAATCCATGGTATACATGGATGTTGTACATGAATCATGCACATAAATGTTATACACCACTGTGTGTTTGTGGATATCATCTAAAAGTACACACACATATATTTCTATTGGAAACCCCTTCCTGACAGAGAAGGAGTCCTGTCTTCCAGCATGAAGATTCAATTAGTTGCTACCTCGTGGTTTTATATAAATAAGGTCTGTGCTCAGGACCTTGATCTCGTGCCAGAAGATCCCTGAACCCAAGAGGGCAGATGAGTTGTAGTACACAGCCCACATGCTCGTTTGAGCAGTGATTTCATGGAATGCCACAAAGCAACTATGAATACATTTTGTTAAAACAATTACTGAGATGTTCTAAAAAATAATGCTTCTGCTGCTCTTCTGCTCATGAGCCATAAGGGGATCTTTGTCTTTCAGCATTACAGTGCTCAAGGAAAAGGGAAAGGATTCTGGTTTATGGTTCTGAGTCAGTCTTTTTCTTACTAACATATGGCCCCATTTTTCCCTGGTTCTTTAAGCAAGTTGTAAACATAAACGTTGATGCACATGGAGTTTGATTCATGAAGAGTTTAATTTGCCTAGTATAAAAGATTCACACAGGTTATATAACATCATTAAATTATTTTTGTAGTTTGAGTAGTATCCTTTGAGGAAAGCAGAACTCTTTCCCTGGGGTCCATTTATCACTGTTTGCTTCTAATTAGAAAACTGGAAATGCAATATGCATGACTTACATTTTCAGTGTTGTCTTAGGACTGATGTATCATCCTTGTTCTTCCTCAGGAACTTTTATTCATTTCCTAATTTTTTATAATTTTTTTTGAAGGTTTCTGACAGCTGTGACTCCATCTTCGTTAATGGCAAGGAAATGAAAAGCAAAGTGGATACTATTGTTAACTTCACTTATCAGCATTTTACCACCCAGTTAGAAGTGACGGTCTGGGTTCCCAGGCTCCCGCTGCAGATCGAGATCTCTGACACGGAGCTCAGCCAGATCAAAGGCTGGAGGATTCCTGTCACCTCCAACAAAAGGTATGTTCACAGCACTGCCTCACGCCAGACACGTGCCCAGGGCCTCTGCTTTTAGAACACAGCCATTTTTAGAACATTCCTCAGAGTCTGAACTCTCCTGTTTGCCATCAGCTTTACAGCCTGCCTCAGCCTTCGTTAGAACATCCAACAATCGCTGCATTTTATCCTGATCTGTACAGTTTAAAAGTCAGTGGCTTTGCCTGGAGCATTAATCAATTCCACACAATCTCAGGAAATTGTATCACACATTCCGACGTGCAAAGCTGAGGAAAAGGACCTGGACCTCTCCTGTTGGTGTAACACAGCTCTGTGTGTGTGTGTGTGTGTGTGAGACATTCAGCACTGCCAGACTCAGTTCCTGCCTGCTGGGACCGATGGCAGGGCCAGGGAAGGGTTCAGGTCCGTGTCACTGCCACGGCGTTGGAGTAGGTCACCAGTCAAGGTCTCCTCCAACCCAAACCTTCTGGGATTCCGTGAATTAGGCTGGTTGTTCAGTCTGTGCACATGCACTGAGCAGCAGACCTGGCTGCAGCATTACTTAGCAGCTCTGAATTAAGTAAGAAACAACTGACACTCCTACTGAAGGCCATGTTCCACCACGAAAAAAGGAGGGGGACGGGAGTGGGGATTTTGAGCTCTGATCCCATCATTCCCTACTGAAAATGCCCACTCTGTAATAACCATCATTTGCACAATTTGCAAGATTAAGAACTTCCAGGAACGCTGCTGTTTTGGTGGATTTCAGGTGAAGTTGAAAAATATTAGCAGGGAAAAGGCGTGACACCAGCTCAGATTTATAACCCAGTGAAAAAGCCTTGCTGGCAGCTGGAAGTGGAGTGCTGAACACTGGGGCAGTTCCAGCTAAAGCTCTCCAGTGCCCAGGAGAACATCTCAGCTACTGAAGAGCCTAAAGAGCCCAGAGAGACAGCAGTGGAGGAGAATTACCCAACACTTTATGAGGGCATAAACCTAAGGGCAGTGGGACACAGTTTGCAGGATACTCGGATAATGAGCTCCAGAGAAGGGGAATGACTGACCTCTGATTATGTGGATGTTTTTTTGGCTATGACAGAAGAGCTGATGAAGATGTGGCACAAGGGAAGTCGGTGTGTTTGCCTCAGTGACAAAGGCAGCGCTGCTGTTTGTGGTGGGATGAGCTGTGTTAGGTGAGGAATGAATGGGTTTAAGCCGACTGCTTAAATCCTCACTGAACTTCCCTTCTTCTGCCTGTCTGTCCCACCCCTGAGGCACAGACCCTGCTAAAAGCAGCGGGGATTTTGCTGAGCAAACGGCTGCAGGATTAGGCTGGTGCTTATTGCAGGAGCAAACTCTGCAGTGAGTGAGAGATTCAGCCGTGCTTAGCAGTCGTGGGCATCCTCAAGTTCAACCCATTAGAGGCAGTGCTGGAAATTTACCCCCTGGTGTCTCCTGATTTTTTTTGGCCAGCTGAAATAAAGAGAATGGTCTGAGAGTCTGCTCTGCTTGCAAGCTGGCAAGTTTTATAGAGTTTTGGTGCAAAGCATTTGCTGCTGCTTGGATTGTGCTGGGACTGCTGGCACACGTCCTGCAGGCATTTTCCATGGGGGAGGGAGGGAGAGAAAGTGTGGATGCTGTGCCATCCCCCTGGTAGCTCCATGCCCACGTGAACAGGAAAGGTTTCAACAGGAAATAAATGATCTCTTGTTTTATTACTTTCCAAGCAAGATTTTTTAACTTTGCAGGGCTATTCTAAATCAATAGTTCAGAGCTAGCATTAGTTGTGCTCACTCTGACATTTACTTTGTACATAAGGCTTTTACATTTCCTTTATTTTTAGATTTGGATGATTTTTACCTGAGATTTAGTGGCTTTTCATTGTAGTTCTTTTTTATTATTATGACTTTTCTCTTTACTTTTTAATCTGCTTATACCTCCATCTCCTATGTGTTTCCCCAAATCCTAAACATGGGGGAGATTTTATGAGTTTTTAAGCGATAAACTGAAGCACTCAAGACATTTGGACTGCAGTCAGGAGCTGTAGGTTTGAAAGAGAGCGAGCAGAGTGCTTTTATCTTTGCAAAAACCTCAAATCCAAGCATCTCCCAGCAGGTGTGAAGCCATAGCATTGTGTTGTTTCAACTTCACCTTCATGTAAGAGCCAGTATTGGCAATTTGCATGAGGTTTTTGATATCTGCCCTTGAAGGAAAGTCAACAATTCTTTCCAAAGTCCCTGACAACAGCCTTAGGCAGGCTTAAACTTAGGTTCAGCCAGACATAGCCCAAAATCAGCTGAAACTATGTCACTGTTGAGGTCATGGCAGGATTGCAGTGTGGCTTCTTCATAGCTCACCTCACCACAAACAAAATAATTTTCCACTTTCCTCCCATCCTCTCAGGTTGGTGTCCTCACAGCACTCCTCGTCTTCTCAGCAGGAACTGAACATTGCTATAAAGTTATTCATCAATATACAGCAGGTCAAATTTTGGAGCATTTTTATAGGGATTGTGCAGAGACACTTCAGCAACCTCCAAACTTTCTTTCATCTCCTCTGGCTGCCCCAGGGCCTCATTCCCACACCCACAGCGTGGCTGTGCTGGTTCAGTTGTCTGAGGGGCTGAGCCAGATGGCAAAATAGAAGTGGGTTTTACAATAATCTTTTAAATGGTTTTATTTGTGCTGTTAACAAAAGAAACGTTTGTGAAGCCAGTGTATCAGCATGGCTGTTCTTCATCTGAATATAGCTGCTCATTCAGACCTGGAAAAGAATTTATGTGCCCCAAATCACATCTGTTCCTTCCAGTGATGGTTGTTGATCCGATAAAATGCCTTGCTTCTCCCTATAAACCCTGTCATGTTTGTAATTGTAAAATACATGTGATTACAGACGTGTTTTCTTATCTGACTTCTTGAATAATTTCCACAAAGCAATGGAAAACCCAGTGTCTTTACAAACCCTTTACAAATGCATCATGCACAGTTTGAACGGGGTTGGTTTTCAGCTGGCCTGAGCTGCTGCAGGAGCAGGGACTTGTTAGAGAACAGAGAGGAAAAGACAGGCTGGTTTTATGCCAGAAACTGGAAATAAACCCAATTCATCTCCTTCCTGTGTAAGAGCAGCAATACAATTTACCAGACCAGCCTGCAAATATATAGCAAGTCCTTGATGTTATCAAGAGGAGAACTTGATCTCTGGTGAGTGCTGCTGCAGATAGGAAGGGCCCCCCTTGGCAGGTGAAATTCAGCTCCACCATCATCTCCTGACTGATGCAGGTGCCTGAGCCAGCACGGGCTGCACAAACCCCCTGCCTCAGCAAACAACAGGTGGATATTTAAATTAAAGTCAAATATTAGAGTGTAGAAGAGGTCCAGGCAGACTCTGCTAGTCTAACAAGAACATTTATTTCTATTCCTCGTGCATCTGCAAAATAATTACCTTCTTCTTGAGGTTCCTGCACCAGCTCTGTGCACACAAATTTACATGGGATGAGTGGCTTCAGCTTGCATTAATAGGAATTGCATGGCTAAAGTCTCAGAGAACAAGCTGGAAATTTAATTTCAGTAAATATTTGCAGCTGGGATAGGACATTGTTTTCAGGAGGCTCCCAACACCACCAGCACGGGCTTCACTTCAGGCACAGGGCTTTGCCCAGCTTTGCTTTGGGCCTGTCCAGTTCTGGAGACAAAAGTTGGCCTGAGTTAAACCAGGATGAAATAAAGTGCTTTAGTTAAACCCTGTGGGAGTGCTGCCCCTCAGAAGTAAAGCTGCACTTTAGGGCAAGTTCAGCAACACTGGATTCAAACCATTCCCTTTGTGGGTAACAGCATCTGCACAGAGCCTGAACACGCTGTAAATTTGCTCCTTTAGTTAATTGACTTTAATGTCCTATGGAGATAAGGCCTCGGAGATTTTTGTTAATAGGTAGGCTGTATTTTCAAGATCTGTAAAAGTACCAAATTACATTTCTTCTTGAACTGTGAGTGGAGTTATGTGCAGCTTATTTCTGTAGCTTCCACTAAATCAACTTCTAGTGGTTTGCAATTTGTGTCTGGAAGAGATTTTTTTTTCAATTAGGGGTGTTGCAAATGCTTTTTAAATATACAACTCTTTGTAATGAGTATTTCAAATTCAAACCTAGCAAAACTGATTTCTTTAGGGTGTTTTTTAAAACAGAAAATTAGCATCTGGCCCAAGAACTGATACCTGGTTTGAGAGGGGTGCAGATTAAAAGAGACACACTTCAACTGCTCAGAGACAGTGTCTGTAATGTCGAGCTGACAGATCACTGATGAGATCAGTGCTCGCAGGCACCCTTGGAACAGGGCTGCTGGTTTAACTCAGCTCTCTGGCAAAGCTTTTCTCTCTGTGAAATGTAAATTAAATGTAATTCTGGCAACCTTGGCTCGCTCCAGCAAAGCAAAAAAACTTTCCAAGCAAGTTTGCCAAGCAGCAAGAAATAGGCTAAGAAGGATTCTGAGAGGTTTTCAGAGATGACCAAGAGGAAAAAAGCACAATATGCAGCAATAGCTTATATTCACCAGGACTTGTCTTAAGCAGAAAATGAGCTCCCTGCTTAATGAAGGATTTTAAGCTTACTGAAAACACTGTAATGAGGAGTTCAAAGGGAACCGTGCAATTCACTGGATCTCAAACATTTTGTTGCACGCACGGAGACAAAACACTGACTTACTGCCTAAATCTTGATTTTGTGGCTTCAGAGTGGAAAATTATATCCTTTGTTCAACAAAGAGAGAAAGAACCTGAGTTGGTGCTTGGTAAAGCAGACTTGCAAAGCTTGTGCTGAAAATTCAGACACCTCCCTGTCCTCTGCCCCGACATAAGAGTGTGCCTTGCTCATTCTGTGGTTTGGAGATGCTTTTCTGATGCTCCACATTTGTTTGCCATAGAAAAGATGTTCCTGAGGAGAAGTATATAAACATCTCTAAATGTTTTTGTGCTGAAATTGAGCCTTTGCATTTGTTTGTTAAAGATACCCCAAGGAAAGGGTTGGACTGGAATAATCTTTTTTTTTGTGGTAAATGCTGGTTGCCCACACAGTCTTAGTCCTGGAGGTAAGGGCTGGGGTGCTCCCTCTGCTCCCCTCTGCAGCAATCCTTCCCTCTGGTCATTCTTTCCACAGCTCATATTTATGAACTGGGGCTGAAAAATGATTCCCTCCGGTTGTTTTGAATAGATTTGCTCTTGGACAATCCAGTGGTGTAAAGTTTTAAACAGTGAAAGTAGAAATAAACAAGCACATAAATAAATATAACAGCAACCCATTGGATCTGAATAAAACATGGAATCACAGAATGGCTTGGGCTGAAAGACCTTCAAGAGCATCTTGTTCCAAGCCCTGCCCTGGGCAGGGACAAACAGCAGGTTGTGTAACAGGAACAGAAAGGGAGCTGTGTAAAATGATGCTGGCAGGAATGTTGAATATGTGAACATTTCCTGCAAGCCACAGAACACGGGTTCTGGGTCTCTTTCCCATAACAACACTGGTTCCCATCAGTTCTGTGCTCTTTTGCCCCAAGTCCCATAAGAGCTCCTTACCTGAGCAGCTTTAGCACATTTTTCTCCAATTCTGCACAGGCACTAATGTTCCTGTCTGGATTATTAAGAGAGGGTCAAATCCCAAAATCTCTGAGCTGAACTTGGTTTTCCCAAAGTCTGAGATTGTTCAGGGCTGGGTTATGGCTTAGCTGAGTTGAAGAGGGTCAGAATGCAGGAACAAATTGAAAGTGGGAATGTTAAGGAGTTAATGAATTCTTTTACAGCATAGATGGATATGGGCCCCAAAAGCTCTGTGAATATTCCCCCTTCTAGAACTTTCCTTGGGGCTCTTTTGCCAACTATGAGCTGACTGCAGACTGACACCAGTGTTGGGAAGGAGAGAACAACTGAAAGTTTCCCTGAAATGCCCAGCTAGTCATAATCTGTGAGACAAATTTCTTTGGGAAATCCAAATCCTGTTTAGTAGCCTTGTCTTTTTCCCTAACAATTCCATTGTAATGGTGTTTCATTCAGCAAGTGATGATGGACACTTGTTGTACACACACAAAACCAAAAGGTACCAAAGACCATTTACTTGAGGCTGAATATAAATATTCAGCTACCAAGTGATGCATTGAAAATGTATTTCCAGCGGATTAGGTTCTGTAACATTGGGACTTTCAGTCATTTTGAAGAGCACAAGGGTTTTTCTTAGATGTGTTTTCAGCTTACTGGCTGCCAACTTTGTCATAAAACAATTTATAACAGAAGCAATTCTGTTTTATAATAGTTTTTCATAGCTGCTATTTCAAAGGAGAAGATAAAGGAACACAGTAACCACAAAACTACCTCCCACAATACTTTGAAAAATAACAGACTTACCCTGTATTTCCCACCCTTGATATAGAGGTGGCTTCAGGCTCAATAAATAAAGGAAGGAGGCAAATTATTTCTGAGCAATGAATCCACAGCATGGGGGCATAATGAGTAAAAGTGTGACCACCTAGTGCTTAATACCTGACTTGGAAGAGATAAGAGGATCCATGTATTTGTCCCAGGCAATGAACAAGAGCAAAAAAAAAAAAAAAAAATTAATATTGGTGGTAAAATGGGTCTTTAAGCAGACAAAACTCTGTGAGGTGTGACAGCACTGCCATCATGTACAAATCACTGTGATGCCTTCTCTGAGCTTTAGGGAAAGCTGTTTTATTTCACAGGTTCTATTTTGAAAGGGGGACAGATAGAAAATGCTGAAGGCAGTGTGTGTAATGCTGCAGGTGTAATCTGAGTAACCCATGCCCTGAGTGGGAGCCTGAGTGCCTAATTTGGTTTTTGGGAAGCCACCTGCGGTCACTGCATGACTAAACACACCAGACACTGCATGAACTGTGTGAGATTTAAGGTAAAATCAAGGTATAGTTCTCAAAAGCAGAGGAATCAATGAACCCCAGCAGGGATGGGGATGGGCATGAGGTGGGGCAGCTCTGCCTCAGCAGGGAATGCCAGGGGTGGTAGAGGAGATTTGAAGGGATGAGCACAGCGATACGAATGTTACGGGCAAAGGTGGAGGAAAGGCTGTAAAACACCTTCTCCCACCCCTGACAAGCTGCCACAGGGCTTTGTTCCACAGCTGCCCTCTCATAAACATTTCACTGCTGCCTGGAGAACAGGCACTGCTCCACTGGGATCCCAGCAATGACAGACAGATTTCCCAGCTGCTGGGAGGCCCCACACAAACAAAGGATTTACTGCAAGAAGTGACAGTAGCTTTTAAATTGCACAGCACCAAAAAGCTGCACAAACATCTCCCCGAGATTTAGCAACCTGCCCATCCATCCCCCGGTCTCCTGTCTCACCCAGCAGCAGGTGATAACATTTATCTCACTGAAAATGAGGTGCAGCTGGAGCCCTGCAGGGCTGTGGGGGATCAGGGCCCCGCAGGTAACGCAGCTGGATGTGTTCACAGGCCCACCCGTGACAGCGAGGATGAAGAAGATGACGAGAAGAAAGGCAAAGGTTGCACCCTGCAGTACCAGCATGCCATGGTGAGAGTGCTCACGCAGTTTGTGGCTGAATCCTCGGAGTTTGGAGGCCAGCTGACCTACATGCTGGGCTCAGAGTGGCAGTTCGACATCACCGACCTGGTGGCTGATTTCATGAAGGTGGAAGAACCCAAGATTGCCAGGCTGCAAGAGGGCCGGGTGCTGGCTGGGCGTGAGCAAGGCATCACCACGGTGCAGGTACAGGGTGCGGCCCCCCAGAGAGAGCTCAGGGTGCACACACGGGGGCTGATCGTGGCTTGTGGTTGGCTTGGAAAATTCAGTGAGTCCAGAAAAAAAAAAAAAAGCTGGAAAAAAAATGGGCATGCTAAACATAAAAGGAAGTTTGAATGGGTTTTCATTGTGGCTGTTTGTCACTTCCATAAAATACCCTTAGGTGAAGCTTTTGAAGGGATTTATCCATCTCAGTGTGACTGGAACACAGTGAGATTTTCCTGGCTGGTGAAAGAGGTGATGTGAGGCACACAGCCAGCTCCTTTTAACTTCAGTGGGACCATAAGAGCATAAATGTTGGGAAATTGTACCAAATATCTCCATTCATCTTTATATGCCTAAACATCTTTGAAAAATTAGTCCCTTTATGTTCCCAAAATTGATCACAAACCATGGACACAAAAGTAATCTTCAGATGCCTTTCAGAGAGTGTTGATGTTCCCCACCTAACTCTGTCCAACTTCATGCACCTTCCTTAATCAAAATAAAGGAATGCAAGCACTGGGACTCTTCTCAGGGGCTGCAAACACCTGTAATGTTCTGGTCACCCTCTGGAGTCAACACAAAAACCCAGGGAATTTTAGGGCTCTGCTCCCTTCAACGTAAAATAAATGGGATAGAGAGGTCAAGGGATTTCTGCCCTTAAAATGTCTTTTCTCTCCAGACTCTCTAAATGAGCAGGAAGCTCCAGTGCAGGGAACTGTGCTGCAAGTTTCTCCTGTTGGTTGAGACAAATCACACCTCAAGTATTTTGGGCTCAAACCAGCTGTTTCTGTCACCAGTATAAAGATGGCTCTCTGAACATGCTGGAAACAAGGTCTTAGAGCAACTGGCAGGAGGGTTTTGGCATTGAAAAATGCAGGCAGGCACACAGTGGGATTTTCAAAGTCCTTTTGCAAGTCTCGCTTCCATTTCATTCAGGTCCTCTGTCCCTAGGAAGGCAACAGGCCAAGTTCCTATCAGCCAGGCTTTGTAGACTTTTTTATCCTTTGTAGACTTCTTTATCCCCTCGTTGAGTTCCAGTGTTAATCAGTGTCTCACACTCTGTCCTGTGCTGCATTGCTCTCACAGGGAGGTTTAAAGATCCCACAAAAATGACTTTTTAAAAAAAGAAATCCATTTAATTTATTCTATATTATATATTTTTTGTCGAAATGAAGCTGCAATTTTGAAGTGATTTGTTGTTTTACTAAATTATTTTTTTAGATAAAGTAATTTAGCAGCATGTGAGCGCAATGGGGGAAACATCAGTTCTGGCTTAGACATGGACGTGACAAACCCAGGATTAATCTGGTGTGCTGGTTAGAGGCTAACCTTGCTTTACAACAGCTTCTTGCTGTTTCATGCAAGGTGTTTCCTTTCTCTTCGCAGGTTCTGTCCCCCCTCTCGGATTCCATCCTGGCAGAGAAGACGGTGATCGTTCTGGATGACCGCGTGACCATTACGGAGCTGGGGGTGCAGCTGGTGTCAGGCCTGTCCGTGTCCTTACAAACCAGCAAAGGAAATAAGAGAGCCATCGTTTCCACCACCTCTGCCTACGACATCCTGCATACTCCCAAACAGGTATGCTCCAAAAGAACAGATCCAGTTAATTGATGTGTTCGCTCTGCTTTGTCAGAGGAATTTGCTGTAAATTTTAGGCAGCAGATACAATGAATGTATGGCTGTGAAAAGCAGTCACTTCTCATAGTAAAGGCTGGTCATCCTCCTCACCAACACCCCTTCACAATGACCATTAAACTCTCCAGAGCTGCTTTGGAGACCTGCACAGCACTGGGAAAGGGATGGACATGTCTGGGAATGCACAGTGCCAAGGAAAGCATGGATGTGCCACAAAAGACAGTTTTTCTGTGGGGAAGCACAGCCTAGATGTGCAAGCAGAGCTGGGAACCCCATGCTTTAATTGTCTCACAAAGTCAGCTCAGCCAAAACGACCTCTGGCTGCAGGTACAGAAGTTTTCATGACCTGCATTGCTGAAAACTGAGCAGTTTGTGCTTACTTTTAACCATATAATCCGAGGAATTAAATAGCTTTTAACGAGACCACAGAACGAATTCCATGTCTATCTTTAATATATTTTATAGAACTGAGGTTCTACATCAGTCCAGAAAGTGTAACTATATTTTTTTGCCAGAGCAATGTGCAGAAAGAAGACAAATGGGGTTGGTCAAAGCATCCTTAAAAATGGTGTTTTTTATGAGTGTTTCTGTAGTTCCTGGAAAGACCCCAATCGCTTTTGCATATTTCAAGTCCTGCATATTTGAAAGCATGACAGAAAACATAAAGTACTGCATTGAGATGTGTTCTCATCCCAGTTTGTTCCGTGGGCTGGATGGGCTCACTGGCCCAACACATTCCAGCTCTGCTCACTGTATTACATAAGGCACTGGAACTGCAGCATTAGAGAAATTCCCCATTATAGGTCCTTTATAAACCTAATTGACCGTGATGTTGGAAATATGATTATTTTCATCACAAGGCTCTGGCATTCAAAAGAGGCTTCTCACTTCAGACTGAGAAAAAAGAATTGTCAATTGTTTTTTTCCAGCACTTTTATTAAATTTACATGAGTGTTTCTTTGATGGCTCCTGAAGATGAGGTAAATGCCTCAGTGGTCTAGAGAACACAAGCCAGCAAGAAAATGAGCAGAGTAGACGTTTACATTTCCTTCAAAAAACCCCAAAGTTAAACTCTGTATTTTTTTTCAGACTTTAACAACGGAGTGTCTGGTCTGTGCTCTCTCTCTCACACCTTTTTTCCCCTCATCCTCTCCCCACCAGGAGGCCGTGGTGAGCGCTTGGATTTTGTTCAGCGACGGGTCGGTGACGCCGTTAGATATCTACGACTCCAAGGACTTCTCCATCTCCATCACTTCCCTGGATGAGATGGTGGTGTCGTCACACCAGAACCTCCAGTCCCTCTGGCCTGTCGTGGTGGCGGAGGGGGACGGGCAGGGGCCTCTGATTAAAATTGAGATGGTTATCAGTGAGCCCTGCCAGAAGACCAAGCGGAAGAGCGTCCTGGCTGTCGGGAAAGGAAACGTCAAAGTGAAGTTTGGTCAAAAAGATTTGGACCAAAAAGGGAGCACCAATGACATCGATGACATGGAGAAAGATTTTAAAAGCCATGCAAGCAATTCTATAGAGAAAGCTGCAGAACAGGAGAGGACAGCACAAGACTGGTCCAAAAACCACGAGGACACGTCCGGTCCTGAGGACAATGCAAACAAAAGCACAACTTTCACATCTCCCATTGATCAGGAGTCCCTGGAGGATGGCCAGCTCCAAAATAACCCAACTGCCTTCACAGGTTTCCCTACACAAGTAGAAATACCAGGAGAAAACAATCCCAGTGATCTCTCATTGACTTCCAGAGGATTGACAGACCTGGAGATTGGCATGTACGCGCTGCTCTGTGTTTTCTGCTTGGCAATCTTGGTCTTTTTGATTAACTGTGTGGCATTTGCTTGGAAGTACAGGCACAAAAGGTTTGCTGTGAGTGAGCAAGGCAACATCCCCCATTCCCATGACTGGGTCTGGCTTGGAAATGAGGTGGAGCTGCTGGAAAACCCAGTGGACATTTCGCTCCCGTCAGAGGAGTGCACTACCATGATTGACAGAGGGATGCAGTTTGAAGAAAGCAACTTTCTCCTTAATGGGAGCTCTCAGAAGACTCTTCATAATCATATCCTCAGATCTTCTGAGTACCTTTGTGAAAAAGAAGTTAAAAGTGAACCTATAAATCCTTCTGGGCCAAAGCAGAAGCGAGTAAAGTTCACTTCATATACAACAATACTGCCGGAGGATGGAGGCCCCTACACCAACTCAATTCTATTTGACAGTGATGATAATATTAAATGGGTATGCCAAGATATGAATCTTGGTGATTCCAAGGAACTTAGGGACTATATGGAAAGACTGCAAGACAATATGTAAAACTACTTTCTTATGTTTGTAATCACCTTTATGCCTTCTGTTTATGGATGGTGGAGCAGTCAGTCCAGTCAGCAATAGGAACAAGACAGTCCAACCCTGGAGGTACTGAGATGATAACCTGATATCAGAGAGCAGGTACAAGAGGCTGGCTGAGTTAATCCTGTTTCACCACAAACCAGGATGTGCCCCTAAAACAGCTCCCTGTAGGTGTCGGAGGTGTCCCACACGATGGCTGTTTTTGTATACTGCCTGGTACTAGCGAAATGCTAATCCAACTGCGCTCAGACTCAGAGGAGACTTCATGTGTTTGTCATCTCTCATGATAAATGGTAAATCAGAAAAGAAAGGGATGTTTGTTTGCATTGATTTTTTCTAGTCGTCGTCCTTTATAAAGCACAGTGGACATTTCTTGCTTACAGCCTGCAAGGAGGCTCCCGGAAAAAGGGATCGGAATGAATCTCATTTTATTGCCTATGTGCAATGATGCAGCCAAGTAGTCTTATTATTTTTTACAGCTATAAAAAACCCCATGTGGTTAATTTCCTCTTATATTGTTTGTGAATTTTATTTGACTTAGGGAACATTAAATATTTTCTTTGAAGGGGTTTGGTTTTTTTTTTTTTTTTTTTTGGTTGTACCAAAGTGTAGTACGGTAATATTTATAATGATTTGAGTTTTCTATTCCTCTGCTTCAGCCCCCGGAGATACCTCCTTCATCACTGGTTATCTTCCCCCTTTCCATATGGGTGTATGGGTCGTTAGTATTTGAAACACAGAAAGGAATTAGAACTCTTACTGGGAAAGGGTTGTGTCTTCTTACAGGGAACTGTAAATATAATAATAAACCCTGGAAAATAAAAATCAAGGAGTAGCCCTGGGTTCACTTTTGTCATTGCAAATATGAAAAAATAACCTGTAAAAAAACCAGCACATACTTCAAAGGGAAACGCTGTGCTGAAACAGCAGCTTGGTTGTCAGTACGTGTTATTATCTGAGCGAGAAAGTCAAACGTGGTATTGAAATCCATGGAATAGGAAGGATTTCCTAGGAAATAAGCAAAGCTTGGAGTCACTGTTACTCTGTACTAATTAATCCATTGGTGGTAGAGTTCAGCAGGCCAGAGAGGTTCACGCTCAACAGCCCCAGACCTCGTCTAAAACATCCCTGGCCATGAAACCATTAAAGAGAAAAACTTTACACCATGTTTCATTAAAAAGGAAAGAGAAGACTCTGGGGCTGCAGTCACACAAGTGACTTCCCAATTTTAGCAAGGAAAACATGCTGGAAGTTCAAAGCTGCCATTTCATATGCATTACATGTGGTTTTTTACTGAAGGATGACTGAGATAAGTTGAAAATTACAGTTAGGAAAAACCTGAATCTACAGAATACTTAAAACCCCCAATAAAGCACATGTTCCTGTGATGGATCCTGTGCAATAACCACAAGAGCCAAATTACAACCACCTTACATACTGCAGTTCCCATCTTTTAGGTAGATCAAAGCAGGATTTGAATTTATAGTTCGGTGGTGATATTGGAACAATCCAGAAAACTGGGAATTTCTGTATTTGGGTCCTGATCCACAACTGGGAACGTGTTCAATGTAACTACTGCAAAATACGGGAATTTTAACATTGAGACCAAAAGTGAGGACACCAGGCTTATATAAGTGATTAGAGACTTACTTTTGCTGGCACTGAACTGCACAGGGAGGGGATGGCATCTGTTCTGATCTAATTTTAAGGAGAGAAAATAATAGAGCACAGATATGCCTCTGTTTCATAAGGGATGCAGCACTTGTGCATCAGATGAAGCCTTGGGTTGTTTAACAAATGTTCTCTCCCCTTTAAATGATCCAGGAAATAAGGAAAGATTAATTCCTACAATGATCCTTGTCACTTACAACATAAAAACCCCTCTTTGGAATTTAACTTCTCTTCCCAACGTGTTATTTTGTATTTGGCCCAACCATGGAGCAGAACCAAAAAATCTCTTTACTATTCTTTGCACAATTAGTATAAACTGACCACGGATAGATTTAGTCTTGAAATCAGAGGAACCAAGGTGGTGCTGGCAGCTGCAGAGGGCAAAGAGCCCAACTCTTCCTGCGTGCAAACCCCTCCGTGTGCCAGGGAAGCCGTGGCCTCACAGCGGAGCACGGCGCTGCTGGACCTGGCTCCTCATGGAAACCTTTCCTTCCACTCCTGCCGAGGGCTCCATTTCCTCATGGAAACCTTTCCTTCCACTCCTGCCGAGGGCTCCATTTCCTCATGGAAACCTTGCCTTCCACTCCTGCCGAGGGCTCCATTTCCTCATGGAGGCTCCAGCAGCTGCTGCAGGGTCCCTGCTCGGTGCCACAGCAGCTCAGGGACAGCTCAGGGACTTCCAGGTGTCCTGGGCTGCTCCTCTGCCTCACCCACGGGAACAGAGGTCAGCGACTTCACTCGTCTGGAAAATATCCCTTGGAGGGCTGCAAAGAGGAGGACCCCAAAGTTGGGGTGCTCCCTGCTGTCACACTGGGGTGTCCCTGACCTTGTCCCTGAGGCCCAATCCCCGCCTGCCCACCGTGGCTGGGCACTCCGGGAGGGAGGCCAGAGCCACGGGCAGTGTGGGCACTGTGGGAGCCACCAGAGGACACCTCCGGCCTTTCCAGCACTTTCCTGGTGCTCCCGGGGTCTGACTGATCCCAGATGTGCTCTGGAAGGTCACAGGTGCCTGGGGCTGTGTTCCGCCACCACCGAGGGGTGAGGTCCCAGCTGGGGACACTCAGGGTGGCCGTGGAGGTCCCCAGGGGAGTTTTTGGTGGCTCAGGGGCTGAATTCGGGGTGGTTTGAGAGGCAGGACTTCTGCAGGCAGAGGTGCCATCCTCTGCCCAAGTTAAATGACAATTAGAGCCCATCAGGAAGGGGCACAGCTGCTACTGGGAACCAGTTAAACAATGGAACTGGGGACAGCTGTCCACAAAATGACTCAATCCCCAAATCTTGCAATGGGGGAAAAAAGGGAAATCTGCAGGTTCATAAACTTTTGTTTTTCTTTTCCATCATGTCATTACATGAAAGCTCTTACATGGAAAATGGCAATACAACCATGGGAAAAAAGCAATACAAAAAAAGAAAAGAAGGGGGAAGAGAGAACTCTGTATTTTCAGTAAAACTGGGATAACACCATTAAAGTAGAGTTATTCTGGAGGTATCCTGGTTAAAGCATTTATGCTACTTCTCATAAGATGAAAGGAAAATATATCCCACATGAATATATTTGACGCAAAATAGTTCCGAGTTGATAAGTTCCTTTTAAATTAAATATCTCAAATTTTAATTTCAAAATTAAATTTAAGCAAATATAATTTTAAATTATTTTAAACACACACTCCCCCCCCCCCCTCACTCTCATCC
>VXAD01010627.1:284965-423951 GCA_013399195.1 Dicrurus megarhynchus
TTTTCCTATTCACCTAAATATTTTTCAGTGGCGCTGTTAAATAAAATATTTTATTCATGGAATATCTAATATTCCACTTTGCTGCTAACTGAACAGCATTTACACATTGATAAAAGAGTCTCTGCTTTGGAGAGAACAAAGCAATGGTAGCCGAGTGATCAAAAGGCACAAAATGTATGTATGTAAGTATGTATGCAGGAAAGTAGAGTTGTCTGAAAAATAGGAACTGTACTGTCAGATTAATTAGAATTAAGCTTCAGTAGGTGCCTAGGGAAGCAATACCTGTAATTTAATACCAAACAAACATCACCTCTTACTTTTGGCCTGTGTAGAGAGGACTTTGGGAGCTTCGCTGCTCCCAAGGAAAGGCGGAGTGTGGTGTGAACACATCCGACGGGGGACACCCAGGACAGCAAAGGGTGGGTTAGTGGGACACGGGACGTTGCAAACTTTACAAACAAAGCTGATGCCAGACCCGCGGCAGCTGAGAGAGCAGTGGCAGCTGAGCCCTAGCATGCAGAGGACAGGGAAGCAAGAGCTGGATGTTCTTGTGTGTGCAGAACCTTTTGTTTCGTGCATCCCACAGTGCCCAGCTCTCGGGGCCTGGCTGTGCCCCTTCCCCACCCCAGGCATTGCTTAGGGACCCTGCCCCGCTCTCGGGGCCTGGCCGTGCCCCTTCTGACCCCAGGCATTGCTTAGGGACCCTGCCCCGCTCTCGGGGCCTGGCTGTGCCCCTTCCCCACCCCAGGCATTGCTTAGGGACCCTGCCCCGCTCTCGGGGCCTGGCCGTGCCCCTTCTGACCCCAGGCATTGCTTAGGGACCCTGCCCCGCTCTCGGGGCCCGGCTGTGCCCCTTCCCCACCCCACGTATTGCTTAGGGACCCTGCCCCGCTCTCCTCCCGCTGTACAACACTCACACGTTCATGTTTGGAGCTGCTGGTTCTTAACTCATCTTGGGGAATGTACAAGAAGATCCTACAGCCATACACAGTACAAAGAGTCCATTATACAATGGAGAAAACCCTTGTATTGCAAGGTGGAATAAACACCCTGTGAATGAAATGCTGATTTTTCATAGCGGATGTGCTCTTTTATGGAATATAAATCATGTGCACTACATTGAAATACACGATAGTGTATTGTGAAATGCATACATTAATTGCTGAATTATAACACTGGATATGTATGTACATCACACCCGAGATATTTATACAATATAATAAGTCTTAGATGTATAACATAATGAATTCTGTACAAAATAAACTGTAAGTTAAGACAATGAAACAGAACTTTTATATCTGTGTAATTTGTATGCTGATTAAGTTATTCAAGCTTCAGTTTTCATCTTTTAATGTGCCCTTTAAAAAAATACTTATTTTCTATAGGCAGATGTCTGAAATAAAGACTTGAGTCTTCAGAGCAGAAGCGAATGAAAGAGTGAAAGAAACAGATTTTGCTGGAGAAATAAACATAATGTTCATGTGGTTGTTTTTTTTTTTAAACTGACTAAACCTTTTTGTGTTAATGCTGGTCAGGGTGAGCTGCTGGCTGGGTTGAGGGTGAGGTGCCCCTGCCAGGTGACCAGGAATCAGCAGAGTCACCAGTGCATGGATTGCTCATGTGTCTCCTTCCTCAAAGCAACACAAATCCCTGGATTACACAGCCCAAGGCTTTGACCCAGCATTCCCTACAAAGGCTGCTCCAGCTCTGCCATCCTTTCCCTGCACCAAAAGTGAAGAGCAGAACGTCCCAAATGAGCAGTGCCTTGCAAAGAACATGTTTAGATTTAAAGGAAACGGTAACAAACCAAATGTGTCCCTTGAGCTCTCCAGTGGGAATCACCGCAGGTCAGATATTGGATTCAGCCTTCTGAATTCTCTGATGTTCCCATTGGACTCAAAGAGCCTCAAAATTCTTAAGTGACCACTGACCTCATCATAAGAGCCGCAGGAAAGTACCTTGCTAATGCTAAAAAAGGAAATTTGAGCCTCAGTCTTTTTGCTCAAGGTGTTGGAAATTCTGGCAGAGCCAGAAACCCAGAGCCCCCTGAAACCTCAGTACCTGGGCCTCCTCTGGCACTGGGAATCAGCCTCAGGAGGTGCCTCCTTCATCCTTTTCTGGTTTCAGCTGGCCCACACTTGCAATCTGGCTGTCCAAACTCACTGCAAAGCCAAGGGCTGCCTTTGTACTAATGGGAGCAATTTAGCATCACCTGCATGATTTAATGAGCACTATTGGAATTTCTAATGTATTGAAATGTGTTTTTATATAAAGCCAGTTGGACAAATGGATTGAAAAATGTGATTTAGGAAGTGCCTCAGAGAACCAACTCTTTGGCGTGCTTCAGGCACAGGTTCCAGTCGGTCCCCACTTGGTGTTTTCTAAACACTGAAATAAGAAATGTTTTTCAGAAATGACACTTTTTGTGTCCTGGCAGTTCTGGTTGGTCCCTGTTTGACCATTACTGGGACATCCATCCCCTTAGCAGCATCCGACTGAAGAGCTGCCAGGGGCTTTACTCACACCCAGTGCTCTGCTCAGGGTAACTGAAGCTATCAGACAAAGTTCTTTTACAGAAAAGCTGCCTTTAGTTATATTTTATCCACACACAAACACAAGCACATGCACACAAACACTGAACTGCCCAAAACACCCGACACAGGTACATTTTAACCACCAATAGGTGTGCACTGTGTAACTGAAAATAATTACCTGCATTCATCTGGGAAAGGAACAGCCCAACAAATACAACTGGGTTTTTCCTTCCAAAAAAAGAAGCCCTCAGGATTTGGCAGGCAGGAGACCTGCAGAGTGGTATTTGTCACAAATTAAATCGGCCAGATCCTGGAGGCTGTCTCAGCTGAAACTCCCACTGGTCTTGTTAGGAACTGGGCTGAGACAGGACCAGAGACAGACAATTACAGCCGGGTCTGGCGCCTGGGAGCTTGGAGAAGCCCTCGTGTTACACAAGCCCAGCCCCTGCTGCTTCCCATCAGCAGCACCTCTGGCTGTACCAGAGCCAGGGATGCTGCTCAGAGCCTGTGTGGCTGTGCAGGATTGGTGGGGCTGAGGAGATGCTGGGCACTGAAAATGGAGCCAGTGTGCAAAATGAGCAATTCTGCACCCTCTCCTTGCTGTCCTTGCAGCAGAACTTTGTATTCCTTTTCCTTTCTGTTCCACTGATCCATTTGGCCAGTTTCTGCAAAAGTTTGGTTACTGAGGGAATAAAATTGAGCAGTCTTATTGAGAGAGGCAGCTGGCTTAAGAAATTGAAGCAGAGTGGATGATGTTTTGAGACCTGTTCTGAAACTCTCAGAGGGTCTCATAGTGCTACTTGCTTCCAAAAACATATGTTATGCCAAAATCAGCATCAGGATTTCTAAACCAATGCAGATGAAGGCTTGTATCATTCCTTCTGATAATCTTGGGTTAGTCTGTTTAAAAAACAATGGGATCTGGTGGCACAAAAACCAAATAAGGAGCTTAGGATTTAGTGGAAATGAAGAATGGATATTTTTAATCCTCCAATTTAAACCTGTGGTAGGCAGAGCAGAATTCACTCTTTATACCATGGAATTATCTGTAGGAATTCTTTTTTTAATCAGTGGGATTTTAAAATGAAAAATTCTGGGCCATTTCAATAAAGGCTGGTGCCACTGAGTGCCCCATGCCACAGAAACAAACCTGGGGCACACACTCTCAGGTGTGGCTCTTTGTTTCTTGGTCTTTGTCAGGGGGTCTAAACTGGTGTTATTTCAGTGTCCTGAAGGTCCCTGTGTGTGACACAAAAATGGCAGAGAAGTCAGGCTTCAGAGGAAAAACCTAACCTGAAAATTGCAGCTGGCTCATGGCAGTGGCCACCAAGCAGTGACATCCTGCAGGAGCCCAAGGCACGGTGAGATCAGTCAGCCAACATCACAAAAGCTGCAGCAGGGTGTGTGCAATGACATCTCTGTCAGAGCAAGCTGCAAAAGCAATTTAAACCTGTGTTCATCTGCAGCCAGGGCTGGGTGGGTACAGGCTGTGGCTCACCACAGCAAATGCAGTGACTGCTCCATTCATGGTGTAAAACTTGGAGGGGGAGGCAGCTGTGTAGGTCCAGGAGCACTGTAATAAATGCCTCAAAGAGCTCCTTTGTCTGGCACGTCTGTTCCTATGGTGTGGGGGGCCTCTGTTCACTCCTGTCAGCTCTGGCCCGTGCAGGGCAGGGCTGTTCAAGCCCTTTTCTGGCTTTGAGCCATCCCTAATGCATCGCTGAAACTCACAAATGCTTTAAAAGCACCACAACACACATCACATCACCAAGTGTAGACCAGCAAAAGATCTCAGGCTTTTAGGGCTTGTGCCAGAAGAACCTGAGCACACAGCTAAAGCCATTTGATTTGCTGCCCCACAGAAGCTGCTTTCCTCTAGATAACGGCTTCTAAAAGCCAAAGTTTCTCAGGGCATTCCCTAATTTGAAAAGAGTTCATCCTACCTGGCTGCATTTCCTTCCCCTGACACCCCCAGCAGAAAAGTGCACCCAAAATGGGAACTTGGCAGGGTCCCTGACCCCA
The DNA here is from genome assembly GCA_013399195.1 of Dicrurus megarhynchus. Lineage (NCBI taxonomy): Eukaryota > Metazoa > Chordata > Aves > Passeriformes > Dicruridae > Dicrurus > Dicrurus megarhynchus. Next base: position 289,522 of record VXAD01010627.1, read on the forward strand.
GCAGGGATGCAAGGAGCCTTTCTGGGATTCCTGATTACTCCTCCAGTAGGCAGGTGCTGATGCCAACCACCTGCACAGCTCTGGGCATCCCCAGGGGCACTCACCTGCCCGCAGGTGTGGCTGTGAGGGGCAGCAGGAACCGGGCAGGGGCAGCAGAGGGGGAGAACAAAACCTGCTCAGAAGCACAGCAGCAGCAACCCACAAACCAGCCAGGCCTTGCCTTTCCCAGTTTGTCACTCGCCCAGGAGCCAGCCAGGCACTCCTGAGGCACTGCTGCCACTCGAAAGTAAGCTTCATTTAAATAAGGACACTTGACTCCGTATTTCTGAAGGCAAACAAGGCTCACAGCCAGGATTTCGCTGGATGTTCAGCTGTTATTTCACTGTGCTGCTGGTTTTTCCCTGTGTCTTACCTTGTCATGCTCTTGGTCACCGAACTCATGAGGATTTAGGGTGTTTTAAATGGAAATGTGAGCGATCTGAGGCAGCTCTGTGCATACCAGCAACCCAAAAAATGGGAGTCTGCTGCTGTCAATATTATGGGGTTTGTAAGGGAGCTGCTTCCCTTTACACTGTCCCCACCTGAGACACCCCAGCCCCTGGGGCTGCCTTCTGCCTCCACTTTCTACCCTTTCTAAAGATGAAAATTCTGAAGTGACTTCATACAGGCCCTTGGAACCATTCCAACTGACCATTAATTTGGGTTCATTCCCTACAATTCATCCCCTGCTGCTTCTGTTCACAGATGTTAGCAGGGATCCAGGACTCTTCCCTGAGAGAATCCCCCTCTCCCAGGACCTGGGTCAGCCTCTAGCAAACAACATCCCTTGTATTCAAAAATTCCAGCCAGAGGATGGCTTGTGCTGGGAAGGCTGCTATGACTCACATTTAAATGCCTCATACTTGCAGGTTCTGTAGCTTTTAGGTGTTTCTGCAGTTAAAGGATTGGCAATTTTATGGGATTTAAAAAAAAAAAAAAAATCTCTGTCATCATTTTTGGAAATACTTTTTGTGAAAAGTAATAACATGTAGCACTAGACAAGCTTTTTTTTTTTTTCCCTGCCAGGGAAAAAACCACTGAAGGAACAGGGAAACACTGAGGCAACATCAGCTCAGGAGCTGGGAATGGTCGGCATTTTCTGAAAAACAGCATCACACCCTGTAAATGATGCATCATGCAATCATCTGCACGGTGTAAGGGAGGAAAACAGAAGAATAGATCCACTGTGCAGGGCTTTTGGGGTGGGTGAAATGTTTTAGAGGTGAGCCAGGTCCCCTCAGAACTATGTGCTTTTTACTGAAACTATTTCTGCCTGGTTTAGTACCTGGCTTGTCTTCATGGTGAGAGTGGTTTGGCTTTGAAGTGAGGAGAAAACAAAACCTGTGGCAGTTCCTTCCCACTCTGCAGTGCCCCAGAGAAAGGTCAGGAATGGCCCTTCTGCTCTTGGAGGGGAAGGGGAGCACCCAGGGAGGGAGGAATGAGGTGGAGACCAGAGCCTGGTGCCCTGAGCACAGACAACAACTGGCTCCAGCCCAGCTGGGAATGGGCACCAGCAAAATGCTGCTCAGACTTAGAACAGTCCCTGGCACCTGCTACAGCACCCAAATCCCTTTAACAGATCCTGTGAGGGGGGAAGGTGAAACCTTGCTGAGAGCCACAGGGCCCGCTGGGTGCCGTGCCCCGCAGCAGCCCGGGGACCGATGGCCTTGTCCTGCCCATCAGGAGGGACCTGGCCACAGCTGCAGGGCTGTGCTCGAGCCTTCCAGCAGGAAAAGCTGCTCAGAGCACAGTGACAGACCTGCCACACACTTTGCCCCCCATCCTGAGCAGCACTTCAGTCAGTGACTCTGCTGTTGAGCAACACCAGCTTTGTTCTCCTTCCAGCAAAAAAGGGCACCTGTCCCTACACCTAAATCAGAAAACACATGCTCTGTCATTTCCATTGCAGGCATAACTTAGTGAGCCATTAAATATGAACCAGTTCACTGGACAGAGAAACTAAAATGATAAACAAGCTCCCATATTAGTAAAAAATTAAAAAAAAAAAAGCTTTTGGCAACAGCTTTTAATTTTTAACACCCATCTCAATGAATGCATCCGATTAGTTTCAAAGCCATGCATCTGCTTCCTCCTCATTTCTTCTCTCTCTACTGGAATGGAGACATCTTTCTAAAGTCAGGAGAAGCCCTGGTGAGACCACACCTGCAGAACTGTTCCCAGAACAGCCTGCAGAACAGCCCCACTCCCAAACAAGTCATCCTGGTCCGGGGAAGGGCTGCAGAGGTGACTGAGGGATTGCAGCACCTGACGCTGCAGGGAGCTGAGAGCTGCTCTGCTGAGCTCCAGGAGCCTCAGGCTCTCAGAGAAACCCTGACAATGTTTGTGAGTGTTGCATGGGAAGCAGCAAAGGAAAGGGAGCCAGGTTTTCCTCCGTGTCTTTCAGCAAAAGGACAAAAGGCAAAGGGCACTAATTGAAACTCAGAAAAAAATGAGGCAGTAAACACCTGACCCCCGGGGACACTGCAGACGAGGCAGAGCTGTGCTTTGTTGTGTCCCTAATGAACCAAACACTGCACAGAGCAAAGAACTGCCAGTGACCCGAGGTACAGAAGGGAAAACATCATTACCTGAGCCCTGGCCAGCATCAGCTGCCATCCATCTTGGTGCTGGGAATGTTTAACTGCAGCAAGCGCTGCTTACAGAGGGTGTTTGTGCCCTGCATTCTGGGCAGGGAATCTGAAAAAACAAGATTTGTTCCCTGAATCACCATCTCGTAGTAACAGGCAATGTAGAGGCACGGACGGAGCCAGGAGAGCTCCTGGGAGCTGAGGATGCAGCCCTGAGGCTCAGCTCAGGGCATTTTTGGGGCAGCTGCAGGGTGGTGCTGGCGAGGCCAAGGCCCTGTAACCATGCAGGTGACAGCCTGTGCACAGTGGAGCCAGGGGAGACTGAATGCCTTTAAAAATGTGCATTTGAACAGTGCCTGGGTCACGGGCAATGCTCAAGCCACCAGGGTGGCCAGAGGAAGGCAGTGAGTGCTCAGTGCTCCCAAACTGGCTCGGCACCTACCCCGACAGCTGTGTCTGAGGAGAGCTCCAGCTTTGGAAAGCCAGAGGAGCTGGAATCCTGGTGGTCTGAATGTGACAGCTCCAAACAAAGCTGGCAGGACCTGTCTGTGCTCCCCGGGGTGCTCGGGGTGCAGGTGCCGTGGGGCACATCCCACTCCGTCCGTCCCCGGGGAGCTCTCGGGCTGGCGTTCCCTGCTTCCGACAGCGGCTCCCAGGAAATCCTTCCTCTCCTGCTGCCCAGGGGAGCACAGCCCTGCCTGGCCACAAACCATCTGTCTTCTCTGGGCTCCAGATTCCCAGCAGCAGCAGCAGAGCAGGACCCAGATCCTTGGCTGGTTCCTCACAGCACGTTCTGAGCCCCGGTCTGATGTACGGGGCTTCGGGAGGGGAGGTTCTCAGTGACAGCAATTACTCACTTGGCACACTTGCCTCCCACAGATCCCACCCACATCTGGGCCTCCTTTGAGCCCGGGAAGCCCCTTGGATGTCCCTCTCTCCTTTGGTGCAATTTCAGGGTAAGTTACAGGAGAAAAAGTGCTCTGAGGTTTGGCAGTCCTGCATCGCCTGGGCCTGGAGCTGCCACGTGCCACTGACTGAGCATCCCCTGGGTGCTTCCTGCTTTTCTGCTCCCGGTTCTGAGGTGTCACCACGTCCCCTGCACTCTGCAAAAGCTCAGCAGCATTTTCAGCACCTTCTTTTTGCACTTTTTTTTTGTTGAGCTAAACCCCCTTTCCCTTTTCTTCTCCAGTTACTGTAAAAGGCACTGCAACTTTACTAATTTATGTGCAGAAACCATTGAAGATTCCATCTACTGTGATCAAATCCCCTTAAGTAAAATATAAACCGCTACTCCTCCGAATGCAAAGCCTAAATCAATAATGGACATGAAATCATCAAGTTTAATCTCAAACACAGTGAACCCGAGTAATCACTCTTCTTGATATAAAACTAATTCTGTTTGACAGTAAAATACTACTAGTCTGTGCCATAAACCAATGGAACAAATAACTTTCTTAACCCTGACAGTTGCTGTCCAAAATCATTACATCTCCTCTCCTCAGCAATCAAGCATGTCACTGTAGGACTGTTTCAGCTCAATTCCTCTCCATAAACTGCTCCTGTGCACCAGAACTTCGAAAGAATTTCATTTTAAGCAAAGTGTTGTGGTATTTTCTCTTCTTCCAATCGGCCAGAAATGCCAGGGCTGTACCAGGAACGCACAAACAGCCCTTGGGATTTTCCTTGGCACACGGCTGGCTTGTCTCGCAGGGCTGAGTGTCACTGATGGATGAACCCAAATGCAGCTGTCACAAAATCCACCAGCAGCAGCGAGGCTGAGCTTTCTCACAACCACTGGTGTGATTTTTCCAGGAGCTGCACCTTTCCCTGCTGTGCAGGCAAACAAAGAATGCAGAGGGCCAAGGCTGCTTTGGGGTGGGTGCCTAAAACGCTGCAGGCTTTGTGGGCCCACAGGAGACTGAAATCCCTGCAGCCAGCCCAGCACACAGGGGTGTCTGAGACACACCCCGAGAGCCCCTGGCCACGTTCCTGCCACTGACCTGGGCACCATGAGTTGTTGTTGTTGATAAACACCAGGCAGACACCCGAGGTCAGCTCAGCTGCCCGCTCCCCCCAGGGCTGCAGCCACAGGCAGCAGAACCCCATGGATGGTCAGGGGCATCCCAGCTACAGCCCAAAGTGCTGCTCCTCCAGGGAACAGGAGGTGTCTCCAGGGAACAGGAGGTGTCTCCAGGGAATCCCTCTCCTTGCAGGAACATGGGGAGCAGGGCGGTGGAGCGGGCACGAGGGCTGACTGAGCTGACACCTCCAGGCACAGCCAGGGATGCTCTGCAGGCGGAGGGATGGAACAGCACATTCCAGGGGTTTGCCAGAGCACAGGGCACAGGCAGCAAGAGAACCTCAGGGGACATAATTCCATGAATTTCCTTGCTCGAGAGTCACTGAATACAGAGCTTCCATGTTGTTATTAATTAACTCAGCATCACTGAAGCGTTGCTGCGTTGAGGAAGCTTTGCAACACCAGGAACTTTTGATTTAAGATGCAAATGTGCACCAGTGTCTCAATTATTTACAACAACAAGAGGTACCCAACACCTTTTGACTGTTACCATTTAACCACTGGGTTATAGATAACCCAAAGAGTCAGAAATCAGATCAGGAAAAAGATCTGAAAGAAGACCTACAGCTCTCCTCCCCACTGCTTTTTGGCTCCTATTTGCCACAGGTAGAAATGACATGAAATTAATTTTATGAACCCTCAGGTTCTGACAACACCTTCCATGCCTGCAATACCACTTTAAAGCACGAAGCCACAACGCTTTCTAGAGTAGAGCAATGTCTGGTTCCTTTTTTCCCTACTGGCAGAACGCTTCCCGTTGAGATCAGCACCAGAGAGATCCTCCAGCCTCCCAAACTTCCAAAGCTCTGGATTTTCAAGAGCTCTGCTCACATCCAGACATCACACGAGTGCAGAGCTAATTCAGGGCTCTGTGATTTACCTGGCTCTGCTCCTGAAAGCCCCACTCGGGGGGTTATTATTTTTGTCAAAACTCTTCCAGCGCATAACTCCACATAATAACAGCCAGGCCAAAGATCAGAGTCTGATCCATGTCAGAGCCATCTCCATACGAGTCACTGAAAGCCTGATTATCTCACTGCTGAAATTCTGGGGTGTGAACAAGAGCCAATGGCTGTTATCATCCTGTTAATGTCAAAGCTTGGTTTTTTTCCCCCTCTCCTTTCAATATTTCTGAAAATTTAAACCCTCTCACGGTCCTTGATAACGGTTTGGCATCTCTGAAGCTGAGAAGTTTTAATATTCTATGGGTTTTTTTCCCCAGCACCTCTGTAATTTCATGAAAAAAGGTATTTGATATGGTGGTTTTATTGTGAGAGGAGGAGCAGGAACATTTGCTATTGTGTGAGAAAAGACATTTCAAATAAGTGTTACAATTTTATAACTCTTTTTCTCTTCGTAACTATAACAGGAATGAATAGCTTTGAAACAGAATGGGCTTTGCTTTCCGTGCAGGTAGGATTTTTTAATTTCATTTTTCTCTCGGGCCTTGATATTTAAATTGGGGAAGATCTTAAAAATGGAACAACACTTGCAAATGTATTCAGAGTGACAGTTTAGATGTATAATTATAAAGATTCTGAAAGATAAAGAATCTAGTATTTTAAACAACACACCAGATTTTAAATTACAATTATAGCTTTCTGTGGTTCAAGAATCAACATGCTGTTTCTCTTCTGTTGGAGAAATATTCATCAGCACCACGATGGCATTCTGGCAGCAATTATTTAGAGTTTAGTCAGGAACAGATTTCCACTATTACCTGTGACAAATGCTGCAGAAACTTGCCCAGCACTGAGGGACAAAGTTGGAATCTTCTGCCTGAGAAATACATATTTTGCATTTCCCCCCTTCACTGGACTATTTCTCCCCAGGCTGGATCCCTTTGCAGTTTGGGTGTGGAACAGCAGAGCCCTGGCCCTTCCCATGTCCAGGAGAGCATCTGTCCTCCCAGACAGGGTTTAGGGAGGGCATTTCTTTGCTGGTGGGCTCACTGAGCCCAAACTGAGCTGGGAATTGTTTCCCAGCCCTCCAACACATCCCTATTCAATCAAAGCTCATGGGCACCACGGGACAGGGTTTGCACCCCCCGAGGATGGAAACACTCCAGTGTGCCTGGAGACACTGCAGGGCTGGCTGTGCCCTGCCTCTCCTGAGCCCCCCCTGCCTCTCCTGACGTCCCTTGGCTCTCCTGACACCCCCCTGGCTCTCCTGATCTCCTGGCTCCCCTGACCTCTCCCTGGCTCTCCTGATCTCCCCCTGGCTCTCCTGATCTCCCCCTGGCTCTCCTGATCTCCTGGCTCCCCTGACCTCTCCCTGGCTCTCCTGACCTCCCCCTGGCTCTCCTGATCTCCCCCTGGCTCTCCTGACNGTGCCTGGAGACACTGCAGGGCTGGCTGTGCCCTGGCTCTCCTGAGCCCCCCCTGCCTCTCCTGACGTCCCTTGGCTCTCCTGACACCCCCCTGGCTCTCCTGATCTCCTGGCTCCCCTGACCTCTCCCTGGCTCTCCTGATCTCCCCCTGGCTCTCCTGATCTCCCTCTGGCTCTCCTGACATTCCCCTGGCTCTCCTGACCTCTCCCTGCCTCTCCTGACATCCCCCTGGCTCTCCTGACCTCCCAGCTGCTCTGCTCCCCCTGTCCCAGACTGATTCCTCTCTGCTGGGCCATTCTCTGCTTGAGAAACCTTTCCCACAAAAAAGGTTAATTGAGACTGGAGTATCCCTGTGAGTCCCAGTGTGTGTTCACAGAGGGCTCTAAGGACAAAGACCACGAGAAGAACCCAAGGGTTCCAGGCTGTTTTCCCACCAGGAAGCTGCAATCAGCACTTTTCCATGTCCCAACAAGAGCTTTGCCTCCATTCCCTCTCCAAACTGCCCTGTCCCAGCACAGTTACACACCAGCTTTCACCATGCCCAGGCAGGAAATCTGCTGATTCTCTGCTGCCTCTCTTACTGGTGTTGATAAAAGCAATTAGTTCTGGTGGGTGGAAATTACAGGCAGCTCTGCAAATGGAGGGGGTGGGTTACTCTGCACCCTCCATCTCTGTCACATCCACCCTGTTCTCCTGAGAGCAGGGAAAACTCCAAGGCCCTGTCCTTGACCAGGAGCATTTGCTCAGGGATTTGTCACCCAACTGCCCCAGTGCCAAACGGACCAAGGAAATGAAGGAAAAAGTCTCCCCAGCTCCCAGGTGGTGCCTCTTTGTACACCAGGTTTGTTTAAGCAAAATGTTCCATTTGACATCATAATCATGATGGAATTTCACTGAAAAACACTGGAAAGGAAATGTTTTAATTAGGTTTCCTTTAGCAATGGGGGAAACAACCCCGTATGTTTTAAAGGCTTTTAGGAATTAAAGTTTTGTTTTGATTTCTGAGTGTCAGCTGGAAGTTTCCTGTTTTCCTTCTTCACTTCAACAAAATGCTTGCCAAGGGGGATATTTTGGAGAGAAATTTCTAATCCACATTGCTCTTTCCACTCTAGAGAGAAAATCAACATGGGATTGTCCAAATTTCCTGCAGAGCCTACATTCTGACTTTCAGTTGATGTCAATCAGCCCTTTTAATTCTTGAGCCAAATTCAAAGCCTGATGCTACCTGCTCGACTCTGTTCCCTCACCAAGGGAAAGAAACCAGAAAGGCAAATGTCACTTTTCCATCCTAGACTTGATGGTTTTTTGGCTGTTCTAGGCCAAGTGTGTGACCCACTGTGGCTGGAATCACAAGTGGGTCCTGACAGAAGAATTCCCAGGACCCCCACTCCAGTTTCAGCCCTGGCAAAGGGGGGCTGTGCAGGTCACCCACCTGTGATTGAGAGATTCCAGCACCTGCTGAAAGCTTTGCTCAAAACAGGATAAATTTTTAATCCCTCCAAATTGCCTCTGCAGCTGCACAAGGTTTCTCTTTCTTTTCTAAAATATTGATAAGGCAGGAGAGAGATTCTGCAGGGAGAAGAGACCAGGATTAAAAATGAACTCTCCGCCTCCTAAGCAGCTGCCATTTTTATGTTCATTGGATTATTCTTCATTGATTATCTCAAAAATGTCTGCTGGCTGTTTTTCCTCAGGAGCCTCCTGACTTTCCATGGTGGTGGCCTGCACCTTCTTGTGGTTTGTGAAAAGCTGTGCAAGAAAATTTAGGCAAAACATCTTGTGCCACAGATCTCTAAGTCAAAGCTCTGCTCTCACCTGGGGTAACTCTGGTGTAATAATTTCAAATTTTGCCTAAAGAGCATTTTTTCCTCTCTGGTTTAGCATTTTCTGCTAATCCTCTCCTTTTCCAGGGTCTTCATGGCCAAGAAACAGACACAACAAAGCATATCAGAGAATTTAACTACTGGGTTCCAGCGTTCCAGGCAAGTTTAATCTAAGTCTTTATCCTAATCAGAACCTGCAGAGATTTTTTAAAATCTTCCCCTCATAATTATTGCTTACAGTTAATGCCACAGCACCCAGAGTGAAGCAGGTTGAGTATTTTCTTACAAGATGCCTTTTCAGAAACAAAAGGCTGGTTTTGATGAGTTTTCTGGGAAAGCTGGCTAAGCCTGGGCTGGGACTCCTGGTCAGAACAGGGAGCAAAAGCTCAGCTGCCCCTCCCCGCTCTGGGGCTGTGGGAACCTGAACATAAACAGGGACTTGAACTTTGCTGCCCACACTCACAGAGAGAGCCCAGGGTTCTGCTGCAATTTCTGCAGGTAAAATATTCACATGGATTTGCTTCCCTCTGGACCTGAGTTCAGTTTCCACGTGTCTGGAGTACCCAGAGGGGTGGGAGGAGCAGTGGGACCCTGCAGAGTGGCACTGGGACACTCAGGAGTCAGCCTGGGGACCTCTGAGCTTCAGTTTTGTTATCTCTTGCACTCTTGGAGAGTCAGATTTTTTCTGCTGTATTACTTTGGCAAACAACATGCTTTTATTCTTTAAAACAAGTTGTTTTGTTTTTGTTTTGTTTTTTTTTTTTCTCACTACTGGTGCAACATTTTCAATTAATGGCATTTGAAGAGATCACAGATGGGTGAACAGGCTTGGAGAAACCAAAAAATTATCTTTACCAAAATGTCCAAAATGTGTGAAGCAATCCTGTCTATTTTGATGTCACATATAAATATGAGTGCTCACTTCTCCCATCTAGAACTTGCTGGAATTATTTTCATAAAAAACATCTGAAAAACTTCTGGTTTGGACTTCCTGTACAAAAATTTTTTAATGTCCTCTTGGAATTATCAGATCATCCTCAAAGCTTAACCCTTCTTGATTTAATTAATTTCCATCCACTCCAATGTATTTTGTATTTCCACAGAATAGAATTGTGATTGCAGTTGTCCTTCTTATTTTCATTTATGGATTGAGCCACCGAGCAGCACTCTGTGTTGCTGAAACTAGTAAGAATTTCAGTCCTTGTTTAGGAAATACACAGAAGGACCAAGCACAAATCCATCAGAGATTTTTCCATCAGAGCCGGATTTCCAAAGGTAATTTCAGTTTCAAGCAACATTTTTGCAGAAAATGCTCTTTTCTACTGAAGGGCTGAAGCACCGACATGAAGTAGGTGTTAATTCTGAAATACTGCAATTGTGCCTTAGGGAACTGGGCTTTATTTGCTTTTCTCCTGCTCTCCTCCACGGCTGGAGCTCTCCTGGCCCAAACCTTTCCAGGACCCTTGGCAGACACAATTTGTTAGCCTGGCTCTGGTTTGAGCAGGGATCCCTGGGGGAGGCACAGCCTGACCCTGAACAAACCCTGCAGGCAGTGGCAAACTGAGCCAGGATGGCAATGAAAGACAGAAAGAAACTGATCTACAAAATTAAAACTAAAACCTAAATAATAGGGATAAAATACCTGATTTCAGCCTTTTACTGAAAACTCCACGCTTGCAAAGGAAGGTGAATTCCACTTCCTCCCTGCATCCAGGTGAAGATCCCATTTATAATCCCTCCTTAACTCAGGAGTGATTCAGGAGAATTTCTCACTCCTCTCCCTACTCTGCTTCCACCTCACAGCTCCTCATATTTAAGCGGTGAGAAAACAATTTGAAAATCAGAAAATCCCCTGAGAGGTTCATTAATTGCTAAGAGGAGGCTGGAAAAGAGCACGGTGATGGCCAAGGCACACAACGAGAGCTAACACCGCACCAAGAATCAGACAAGACTGATATTGTAACCCTGAGAGTTATAATTATTAAAACCAGCCACGATGTGATGTATCCAGTACCATCCCAGGCCTCTTTTGATTAATTCTGGGCATGATGCTCTAATTGCCTGAGCTGATCTAAACAGGGATGGGCAGCCACAGCAACAGCACCTGATTATTTTTGTTGTTGTTGGGTTGGTTTGCAGCTGGATCAGCTCTCTGCACCTCCCCACGTGCCAGGGAAGGGAAGGTGTGGGGTTGCACAGCCAGAGGCAGGAGGGCAGAATCCGTGGCAGCCTCCATCACTCACTTTTAGCTGCTAGGTAACCACAATTTGGATTTCACTGGTTCCCCTCCCCTCTGGTTGCACGAAGGCCCTTTGGAAGCAGGGTCTGAGGAAGCTGTGCCTGTGCCATCGGCCTCCGTGCCAGCAGCAGCGTCTGGGGGAGCAGGAACGCTGCCAGAACAGCACCCTGGTGCAGCAAAACACTCACAACATTTATTCAAGGCTTGTAAATCACCTTGCAAAGATCATAGCAGGTTTTCCAAATGCTAAACCTCTCGTTAGAGCTGCACTAGCAACTCTATTTCAGACAGAAAATACGAGCAGGAGACTCCTACTCGGCACAGTTCTGGGGAAAAGCGGCAAGGGCATGAGCAGCTGTCACCTACTGAAAGGAACATTTCGTTCTACCTTAGCCCAGGTGAGGTTATTTGCCAGCAGGCTCCAGGAACGGGCTCTGATGTTGAAGCACTCCCTGGTTTGGAATGGCAGGGGCACAGAAGGGCTTTATCCTCCTGTAGCACCTGATGCTTTGGCTTCCCCACTGCCGGAGCCCAAAGCTTTATTTAATCTACTGTGTGGGCCAAAGGAGAACAATTTCTCTCAGCTCTGGGTCTCTGTTATAACACTGCTGCTCAGCCACTTCCCTCAGCTGAGCCTGGGCCAAATGGGTCTGTAATTGGAATCAGGAAAAGGAACATTCAGCTACAGTTAGCACTTTGTTAATTATTAAAGGCTAAAGGCCCCCACAGTTATTAATATTACAGTGTGAATTTCTCTCCCTCATTTCGGGAGGAGAGGGGACTCTGCAGTGCTGTTTGAGAACTGGCAGAGGTAGTAACACGATTTGGTTCCTTCTCCACTGTTGCCACCGTCACCAAAGTGACTGTGTCACACAGAAACAGAAAAGGATGCGCTGCTGTTCCTGGCTGAGCCCCCCAAAGGGCTCTCTGCAGCACCTCCAGGCACAGAAGCACAGCTGTGTGTCCCTGAAGGGAGCCCAGGAACCGTGGTGCTCCTCTGGGACAGCCAGAGGTCCCTGAGCTAGGAACCATTTCCGTGCACACTGTGAACCCCTCACTGGACTCTGCCCCGACCCAACGGGAGCTGGGTCTGGGGGGCACAGCCTCAGCAGGAGCTGCAGGGCTGGTGCCAGGCACTGCACAGGGACAGAGCCTGCTCACCGTGGCCACTGGTCACTCCCAGGCAGGAACCAGGAGTGTTTGTGGCTGCTGGCCTTTGTGGCACATCCCTGTCTGGGATTATCCCCCCGGGCTCGGGGAGTGTCACTCCAAGGCCTCTGCTCTGCACACAGGAGCTGCAGCGAGGCTGCCTTGGCACGGAGTGGGCAGAGCTGAGAAGTCTGGAATAACTCTGGGAGCTTTTGCACACGGCAGGATGGAGGATTTGGGCTCCCTCCAAGGAGACTGGATGAGGAGTCCCTATAAATAACTCCCCCTGTCTGTGCAGAACAGCCCCGCGTTTGGCACATTTGCCACCACACACCAGACAGGCCACAGGGGAATGAACTCTGGGTATTTTTTAATCCTGGAAGACAGAAAAGGGAAGGTGTTCCCTCTCCAACCTGACAAGTTCTCTTTCCCTTTGCCTGCTCTTGCCCAGACCCCAGGGTTTGTGTTCAGAGAGCAGGAATTCCCTGGAACAGCTGGCACCATTTCCTGCCCTGGCCGGCTCACAGAGGCACCAGGGCTGGTGTCCCCTTGCCTGGCACCTCAGGGTGCCCAAGGGCTGCTCTGGGATGTCCTTCTGCAGCACACCTTCTGCCCCTCTCATGGCACCATGAAACCGCCCCTCAGAGCACTTTTTTGTGGCAAGAAGACCCATTCAGAGCAGATCTGAACACAGGTCACCCAGCCCATACAAAATTCAACCCTTCAGAACATATTTTTGGCTCATATTGAGCGTCAAAGATGATTTTTTTTTTTTTTTCCCTCTGGGACAGCAGTTGAAAGGCTTTTAAAAGTTGTTGGTATTATTATTTTTTTAAAAATATCAAAATGTTTCTTCCTTCTCCACAATGCAATTCCGTTCATTTTTTGAGATTTTGGATCGTTAGGATAAAAAAACCCCTATAAAATTAAGAATCATATTGAAATTGTGTACCCATATAAATTAATAATCGCTTTTTAATAAAAAAAAGCGATTCAACACGATAAGGAAAAACAAGCTGTATTGCAATTATACAGCCAAACCGATTCATTTACATTTTTCTCCATTAAAAATTCATGGAGAAGAGACACGTGCCGTGAAACGTTTCCATTTCGGCAAAACTGTTTTCAATGGAAAACTTCCATCCAAACAGTTCTGGAGTGCTAAATGGCTTTTTTTTTTTTTCTTTCCCCTCCTTTTTTCCTTTTTTTTTTTTTTTTCCCCCCAAGTTTCTTTGCAACAACAGTGCCATCCGCTGGCTGCCGAGCGCCGGCCGGCCCGGAGCCTGCCCAGCACCGGGGTTAGCGCATCTTCCCTCGGGGAAAAGGGTTCAGGGCGTGTCCTGCCCCTCCACCGCCCCAAATCCTGCCCGGGAGGAGCCACCCCAGGAGTGTCCTGCCCGCTTTGTCCCAGCAGCCACAGCCCTGCAGGGAGGGGGTCTCGCTGATCCTCATCGTTCTCCGCCAGAGACCACCCCAGCCTCGCCTCCGTCCCCGCAGCAGAGCGTGGAAAATACACTTTGGAGTTACATTTCTGAGAGTAAAAATGGTTTGGGGGTTTTATCTTAATCTCTGCTGGTCAGCCGGAGGCCAAAGCTGGGATTTTTGGTGGAATGAGAGAGGTTGGGGAAGAACTTGGAGGTCATTGAGGCCAACGTTGACCCAGCTCTGCCACATCCATCGCTGAGCCCTGTCCCCAGGGATCCCATCCCCTTCAAGGCCTCTCAGCTCCCTCTGGCACTCCGTGGCTCGGTGACTTCTTCAGCTGGAAAATGCCACCAGACCCTTTTCCTTAAGAGCCACCTGCCCCCCGCCAGCCTCCCATGAATTTTCTTGACACCGTTTACACTTCTGGCTTTGACGACATCCTGTGGTACCGAGATCTGCAGTTTAATCACAATTTGTAAAAAATATTCATTCCTCTTTTTAATTCTGAGCCAGCAGTTTGGCAACAGTGTCACTGGGAACCTGTGCCTTGTGTCACAAAGAGAAATAAAGAATAATTATTCTCTCTCTCTGCATCTCCTTCACAATTTTACACGTCTCACCTATCCCGGCTCCAGTTCTGCCCTGATTTCTCCCTCTCTCTAAGCCACATTTTGCCTCTGAGCATCTCCTCTGCCTTGCAAATTTTTGTCCCTCTCCAGGTGCGGTGGCAAATGCTGGGCACAGCCCTCCAGCCAGGGATGGGGCAGCACCCACCGCAGGGCAGCACCAGCACTTTCCCTCCATTTACCGCCGCAGTTCTCCTCGCCTGTGCCCCCACAGCTGGCCCTGAGATGTCTTTGCAAAGAGCCACCTTCACCACCACATCAACGCTGTGGTTTCTCCCCTCTTCTGTGCCAAGCAGCCAGCCAGGCCCTGGATCAAGTGCAGGACAGCAAAGCCTCGATAGGAGAGCTGGCTGTGAGCTGCCTCCTGTTCCTGAGCGAGCCACTGGCATTGTTACCTCAATAAATTCAGGCAGCAAAGGGAACCGAATCCGAGGACAGGCAGCAGGTCATAGTCAGGGCCCATTCCTGCAAACAGTGCCAAGCACAGCATCCCCCAGCCCAGGCTTTAGAAGCGTGGCTGTGAATTCTCACCGGATCAGAGATGCCTTTTGGAGTTGCAGGGTGCTGATTTTTTCACCAAACCAGCCCATTGCCCGAGGCAGAGTGCAGGAATTCCCTGCTTTTCAAAGGCCTCAGTGCGTCCATACACACCTTGTCAACGCTTTGTTAACTGCTACCTATAAGAACATGCAGAATCTCAGGCCTGACTGTTGCTTTCCAAATATTTTTTCAGTTCCAGATTGCTTTGTTCCGTTCCCCTGCGCTGGAGCAGCCTGAGGGGTTCCTGCACCCAGCCCAGCCTCCTTCCAGGGGGAATCCTGGGCAAGCACTGGGGCCAGTCCCTGCACTGGGACATCCACCCAGGGGTAAATCTGCCGGTGACTTTTGTCACAGTGAAACAGGACATCTCTTCCAGGAGAAGGGGATTCTATTAATCTACTTGCTAATGTTGTTATTTGCAGATTGCCTTGCTTCCACTTTGATGTTGTATCAGCCATTTTCCTTTTTGCTCATTTACATTTTTCCTTGTTTATAACATTTTTCATTCACTCCATGGCAAAGAAGGCACACACAAATCTAAATCAGAATTCTGATGCAGTTGCCCACAGATGTCAGGAACCTACAACAAGGAGCTGGTTTCTCCTTTTCTTTCTCCCTGTGTTGTGCATCCTCTCCCTTCCCTTATTTCGGTATCTGTGTCAAACTCCAGACACTAATCTGCATTTTGTCTCCCTCTCAGAGCTTCCCATATGTGCCAGAGCCATTTCTGTGCAGCAGCTCCACAGCCAGAGCCACAAGAGCTGACTCTGGAGCAGCTCCTCAAAGTCACGGCCTCAGGAGTCGCCTCCTGTCTCCCACTCCCTCCATCATTATTCAAATGACCTTGCACAGTGGGTTGACTGATCTTTCAGCCCTCTTCACGTCACAGAGCACAGGAACTGGCTACATAAAACGTGAAGCCCCTTTTCTGCCTTCCCTCTGTCCCACTGCTGCCCCAGAACCCCCCAGCTCTGCCACTCCCAGCACAGTTTACACACCTGTAAAATGCAGCCTGCAAGGCTCATCCGAGTCAGATACCGTAAGATTTTGTGAGCTGACTCCACAGCATTACCATTAATACATAATTCATGATTAATAGCAGCCACCCGAGAGCCAGACTCTATTATGAAAGGCAGAGCAAACATTATGAGAGCCAGTCCTCGCCCTGCAGAGCCTGGCAATCCAGGCAGGCAAACACTGGAAAATGGAAACTCAAGGTGGGGAAGGATTGCCCAAGAATTTCCAGCAGGTTCCCCCCCCAGCAGTCACTGCTTCAGCCCTCGCTGTGTCTCAGGGCCCGCCTCTGTTTGCACAAAATGCCCCTTCCCGTTTTGCTACGGTCCCTGCAGCCAGCAGGGTCCAGCTGGAAAGAGGCAGTGCCAAACTCCTGGGTGTGAGTCCGTGGGGCTCTTAAAAACCCAAACCTGCAGCCCCTGAGCCTCGTCACACACCTCCCGTAGCGCAGAGTCTCTTGGCTCAGGACACAAACATGGAAGAGAGGTGAGATTTCCCACCAGAAATCTCAGATTTGTTTGAGAAAATCAAACAAATCAGTATTTCCCCGCTGTTAATGAGATTCCCCTGGCAGGTGCAGGCAGTTCTCTGCATTCAGCACATGAGGAAGGGGGGCATTTCTGCTGACAGCCTGGGCTCTACCCCGGCTCCCCCAAAGTGGAGGCACCAATATTAGATATAAGCAGACAGCTCTAACACTCTGCCACCTCCAGTGGCATCTTTAGGGCACCCCTTACCACCAGCTTCCTCTGCAGCTTTCCATGCCACCCTGGCCATGGAGCCTTGGAAGCCTCCCACGGTGAGGAAAAGCCTCTAAAAGCCGCTTTTGGGACATCAGTTTGGATTTGTACTCCCCATAAATCTGGAAAGGCAGCTGCCTTTTCATTCAGTGTTAGGAGAGCACATTCCTCTCGCAAAAAAATAAATCATTCAGGAAGAGGCAGACACGAAGGAATCGATCATTATGAGCGGGCAAAGCTAAAGCAGGCCTCGGTTCTCCAGTAACAGCATCATCACCTGTCAGCTCCTTGGCTGATCCATCAGCCTCTTTGGATACCAGCTCCTACAAACCCTGCCTTTTCCCCCTCTCTCTGCTCCCCTCACCCTACAAACGTACAAGCTCTCATTCCTGCACTAATTCCTCTGTCCCACAACCTCAGTTAGCCTTGCCCCCAGTGCAAGTGGTCCTTGGCTGCTCCAAACCAGGCCAGGTCCTGTGTGGAGCGGGTCCAGGCGACACCGACCCCACCAGGGGATGTTCAGGGTGTTGCAGCAGTGCCCTGGTTCTGCCTCACTATTGATGCCAGGGAAAGGGAATTATCTCACTGGCTGCAGGCTGGAAGACAACAAATCAGCCCCTGAGATGTGATCAGCACTCAGAGCTGGGGGCAGGTTTCCCAAAAGGGCTCTTCATCTTGTAATGCACTAAAATGAGGGACCAGCTTCTCATAAAGGAACGCCAGACATTGAGCTCCTTTGAAAATTAATTCCAATTAGAGATCATGAGCAACACATAGAAAACCTGCCCCAAAATCTTCAGAAAAAGAACTACTTTTCAGATACAGCTGTAACTGTAAAAAATGTACCAAAACCCAGCCATTTCTCCAGGATCACAGAGGTCTAAATCTGGAAGTGGATTCAGTATGTCAAAGACAGAAAGATTTTGCAGGAAATAAATTAAACCAAATCAAATCATTATTTTTGAATAAGAAGAAAAAAATAGGCTTTTGTATTAGGCGAGCCAGACAGAAAGAACTGCCTGTATAAATATATAAAAAGCAGATACAGTGTGACTTTTAGGGATCCAAGAATCACTTGTCCCCACAAAGTTTAACAGGCACCTTCAACTAGTAGAAGTTGCTAAATTTGATCCACACAAAATGTGTACTTAATTGGAAGCACTCTTCTGCCATCTCTGTCATAGGAAGCTCAACACAGATTTTTGAGCCATTACAGAGAGAATACAAGGGGAAGCTTAGGTGCTGCCTTTGAATCTAGGCCCTTCAATTTGGTTTTATTTCCCTCTTTAAAATTAATGATATATTCCACATGTCTGTGGAATAATGGGAACAGAAGTTAAGCAAAGAATGTAGCTATTTCTAACTATTTGCTTGCTCTAGAGATTCAAACCATCCATCTTCCCATAATTGCTATCATGGTAAACAGCTATTTAAAAATACTGTGTTGCCTTTCAGTGCTATCAGCTCTCATGACTGTATTTATTTCAGGTACTTAGGGATGCTGAGGGTGTTTTCAGCACAGGACAACGATGCTCTGGGCCCAGGAAGGGAAGGCCTGTGAGGTTTCCAGGCTAGTTATGCAAAAAAAAAAAAAGACTTCCTGCCATTGTACCTGCCTGGGAAAAACTCTGGCTGGCTCCAGCAAGGAGGCCAGGAGTGAAAATAATCATGTTGAAAAAATATAATGATCACTGATCAGCCACAGGGCCTGGTGGTGCTCTGTCCCATTAGTGCAGCAGAGGAGGAAACCTGCCCTAAATCAGACCCCAACAGCATTTGTTCAACAGTTCCTTAAGCCTAACGAGAGAGGAAAAATGTTCAGAATGGTGCTAAAATCATACACTCCTGAAAAATATTGAGGGAAAAAAGGGAGAATGCTCTCTCGTTATGATAACAAGAAAAATTAACTCCTCTCTGAAAAATTATATGCTAGTGTTCAGCTTGGCACTAACCAAGGCTTTGAAAGCACGTAATATAATTACTCTAACACAATGATTAGCCAGTAATTAGCACTGGCCTATCTTACATTCAAATCCTAGCTTTTTGTAATACGTTTTTATCTTTACCTACATTCATTTAGTACAAAAGCCGGGACACTCACATCATGGCAGACAATTAGGGCATGGATTTCAGCTTAGCACTTTGCAACAGCGCACCACAGTGCAACAACTGGAACAGAATTTAATGTGAAACATAAGGGCTGATTCACATTATCTATGAGCTAATTATTCATTTGTTTCTTTACTGTTTAATTTAAAAGCTAACTGTTATATACTGCCATCCACGGGCAGGCTGAGGCTCCCTTATTCCATGGAAAGATGTTTTGGGTTGTGTATGCCAGAGACCAATCCATAAATCTGGGAGACTGCTTGTTCCTGCAGCTGAGGAGGGGCAGGCAGGGGATTTGGACATCAATCAGCCCTGGCTGGGCAGCTCAGGGAAGGTTATTGCACCAGGGCAATTCCATCCCTGACACTGAAGCACTGCCACGGTCAGCAGGGTTGGAAAAATACTGGTGGTGCCCAGGGGTGAGGAGAGGACAGCCTTAGTTATTCCATAATTTGGAAGGATGGGATGCAACGGAGGGCAGTGGAGAATTTGTCCCCTGCTCAGCAGCAGCTGCGTTATCACCAGGAGAAAAAAGGAGAAAAACTCCCATTCTGACACAGGAGATCTCTGCCTTGGGCACGCTGTGCTGCTTCCATTCCATTTGCAAAGTGACTCAACCACAGCCTCGAATTTCCAAGTCGCAGGCATCACTGTGGTCACAGGGTTTGTCCTTCTGGGGGTCCCTGCTGTGAAGCCCTTCCCCGCTGTGTCTCTCAGTGGGTACAAAGCATTCTGGCTGCCTGGCAATAATCCCCAGGGGCTGGCAGCCAGGTAGTGCCCCAGGCTGGCACTGCCAGTCCCCCAGGGGTGTGTGTGCTCCACCCCTGCCCTGGACCACTCCTGCCCTCTGACCCAAACACAACCAAGGAATGAACCTTCCTCTGGTTCAGCACGAGCAGCATGGAACACTCGGACCAACACGGGGGAGCATCAGTGCCTGGGGCTGGCTTTTGTGACCCTACACACGGGGCCAGACATTTGCTGAAGGCTTTCATCAATTTCTGTTTGTTGAAGTGGGAGAAAACCAAGCTTGAGCGTGGCACTCCCCAAACCTCCCACGGCACAAACAGTTTGGTGTGAGGGCAGCACATGGTGTCTGAGATAGCCCCACACCACCCACTGATGCTCAGAGCATTGCACAAACATTTCTGCCAAACCAATCAAGCTCCTGACTCCAGCCCTGTGTCCCTGTTGGGCTGTTCCTCCCTTCTCTTCCCCAGCATATGGGTCACAGATGCTCAGCTCTTCGTGGTTCTGTTACCCGTGTGACTGACTGCGAGCAAGGAAACTCAGGAAGAATCCTTGGCAGGTCCTATTAATACACAAGGTGACAAGAATTCGTGACCCAGAAGAGGATCTATCATTTGCTGGCAGAGTCTTTAAAACGACTCATCCTCCTAATGTAGCTCCTCTCTAAGAATAGAGCAGTGCTGAAAACAAGAGCTGTCAGTCTGCTTTTCCTGGTGAAATCCTGAAGGGTGGATCCCAAAGCACGGCTCCATTGCAGGGACAGGGAGTGAGCATCCACAGGGAAAACTCCTGGGCAAGGTGCTAATAGCAACAAGAACGAGCTCAGCTACTAAAGAGCATTTTTGGCCCACGTGCTGAGAGCCATCAAATCACACATACCTGCTCTAAAGCGACTGGGATTTATTTTTTGAGGGAGTGTTTTAATATTTGACATTAGGAGTTTCTATTGTGGCGCTGAAGAAAACATTTCCACTGCCGTAAAAAATGACACTTGTGATGAGAGTCTTTAATTTCCATTCTGTCTGTGTGGTGTTTATCTCCACAAACAGCAGGCACATTGTTCATTCACCCCATGTTACGTTTTTTTTTTTCTCCCCTGAAACATTTTTTCTTGAACAATAAAATGTCTGATAAGGGGGAGAAAAAAAATGATGGCATGGTTTCACTGTAGCATATTGTTGCCCTTGAAGAACAAGAATAAACCTTCCTCTCATAACTTTGCCATCAAGCAACCCAAGTCATTACAAGAAAAACCATGCTGTCCTCGCACAGAAAGAATATGTTAATTATATTCCTTCACCTAAGAACGTTGCTGCTTTTATTACTTTGCAAATATCACCAGACTAAATCAAGTTGTTTCCTTTTGCGTGTGGCTGGCTCCATTTCTTTTCGGGAAATGTGCGAGATTTCAACCACCTCAGAAGGACAAAAAAACCCCAAAAAAACGACATTCCAGATAATTACACCGCCTCCAAATGAATTTGAGACGCTCCTGCCCAAACGGTTTCCAGGATGCTCCCCATCCTTGCAGAGCTCCTGCAATGCTGCCAATCAAACACACGGCGAACCCAGAGCCCGTCCTGCTCCTGAGGAGCTGAGGCTGGAGCACCCTGAGCCCCCGGGCTCTGCATTCCCCTCTCCCTGGCTGCAGCAGGGCAGCTCCAGCTCACAGTTTGCCTCCCGGACTCCATCTGGTTTGAAGCATCTCAGTTATGAATCCCCTTCTATCGGTGCTCTAATCCCCAAACTGCCTACTTCTACTCTTCACCGTTTCTGCCTTAGTTTTAGCCAACAGAGGGAAACTGGTGTGAAAAAAAAAAATGTTATATATAGGCACACACACACTTGGCTAGGCAAGCACTAAATAATGCAGCAATGTTGTGATTACATGAGTGCTGATTTTGGAGACACTTTCTGTGGGGAAATTGAGATAGCAAAGGTGGAGGTTATTTGTTAGAAGGCAGATAACCTGTCCTTCCAAAATACCAGGTGCCCCTTCAAGTGGCTGCCAGAGAACGAAAGGGAGCTGCATTACCCCAGACTCCCCAGCCCTCTTTAAAACCTGGGTTTCTGCTTTACTGGTCACTGTCAGGAAGATCAGCCTGGAAAGTTCTCACTCTCAAATTTCAGCAGTGGGAAGTGTTCTGCTCACTCTGCAAGGAGGTGGTGAGAAATATCAGCAGCTCCCAAAAAACACATTTGCAAATTATGATCTGGCTCTAGTACAGCTCAGGCACAGCAACACTTCTTGTTGCAGTCCATTTAGCATGACACTGCAAGCTGGAGGAAAACAGGCCTTGGAAGTTCATTATCATCAGGTTCCAGCTAAAAAATATTTGGAACAGATCCTGAAATAATTACAAGAGTATGTGAATAATATTACAATTAACAGGAGCAGGCTGGTGAAGGGCTTCTCTCCTGCTCACCTCTAGAAGAAGAGAGATGAGCCTTTTCTGAAAAATAACATCAGCCTTCAAAATCTGCCCAATGATATTATGAAAAATTAAATCTGAGATTCTCATTTAGACATTACTAAAGCAAATATATACATCCCCCTCTCTA
Source organism: Dicrurus megarhynchus (assembly GCA_013399195.1). Classification (NCBI taxonomy): domain Eukaryota; kingdom Metazoa; phylum Chordata; class Aves; order Passeriformes; family Dicruridae; genus Dicrurus; species Dicrurus megarhynchus. Next base: position 311,535 of record VXAD01010627.1, read on the forward strand.
TGTGGAAGTCACTGTCTCATTCCCAATGGTGACATTTCTCCAGGACTTCCTATTTCATCTATCTTGACATTGCTCATTGCTTTAAAGATGACTGGCATCTAAAATACAGCCCAGTTAATCTCACTGAATTTTACCCTATCCATTCATTGCACAGCATTGTTTAATCAAATCTGAACTTCTTTTTTTTCCAGCAGGACTGCAAAACCATGACTGATGAAATCTTATTGGAGTCTTAGCACTGCCACACGTGGTGGTGAATGCTGAACAGTGAGTAGGTGAGGAGGAGAATGGGATTTTGCTTTTCAAGGGCCACACTCCTGTTTCCATGTGAGAATGCAGCCACCCAAAGAAACTGTGGGAGTTCCTCTTCCAGGAGGGGCTGGAGCAGCACTGAGGCTCTGTTTGGCCCTGTTTTGGCTTGCACAAAACCTCCCAGTGCCCAAAATCGAGGCTGGATGCTGCAAAACTCAGCCCACACGGGGCAGGTCTCATGCAGAGCCACCGAGAGCTCAGCCTGGCCGAGCTGGACCTGCCAGGAGCCAGGGAAAGGCTCTTTCGGACCCCACCATGGAGAGCAGCAGCTGGTACAACCCAGTGGGGTGGGGATGATTGATACCAGCTAAAGACCTGGCTCATCGTGGTCATAATTCCTGAAAACATTTCCAAAAGCCACCAAACAGTGTGGGAGGCCACTGACCAGGGCTCTGGCCTTCTAAGTGCTCTCTGCAGAAAGAAGCACGAGCAGGGCATGGAGCTGTGATGCATTCCCTCCTCAGAAATTACTAACAATTAAAGCTACGCTGTGAAGTTTTACTAATTTTAAAAAAAATTATCAGTTCGCCACACAATCCATCACCCAAAGTCTAAATCCCCTGGCAAGAAATCGATGCAGCACGAGCGCTGACCTTGAATACATCAATCTCTCCTAAGGAACAGAAGAAATTGGGGTAATTCTTGCTTAAATAACTCCAGTGCTGTGGTGCACTTTTAAAGGTAGGAGCTCTTGTAACGAGTCCCATAATTAAAGAACAGGAATCTTCGCTTTGTCCTTACACAAAGCAAGAGGGAACAGAGAACATTCAGGAGCTATTCCAGCCTCAGCCTGGGAGCTGGGGGCGGTCAGGCATTTGTGCCTTTGACTCCAACAGCAGCACAAACGCTCTGCCTGAACAAGAAGGGTCAGGCTGGGGTGTTTGGGTCCCCTGTGCTGAACTCCTCGTTGCCAGGGTGTTGGATGTCCCCATTCCATGGGCAGCCTGAGGGACAGCAGCTCCCTCCACGCGCTCGGAATGCTTAACCTACCCACGGCTAAAGCAAATGCCAAGGAGGCCCTGCAAGGGCAGCCAAGTGCCACTCTCCAGCTGGCTGAAATACTTTTATTTTAAATAAATTAACTGGCTGCCTTCCCCAGAGGCAGGGGAGGGTGGCACTGGAGTGCTCTGTGCCCTCAGACGGGTGCTGGGTGTGCGTGGCTGTCCCAGCAGGCTGCAGGGGCTCTGGCTCGCTGACAGCTCTGCAATAACAGCTGAAGGGGCACGGGCATGGCTGAAGGATGCCAAACAAGCAGATTTGTGTTGCAGAGGTAGAACTTTTAAGGCCAAATTTGCAAGCTTCTAAGTGCAAGCATTACTGGGAAAAAAGGAAAATCTTTTTTTTCCCGTAACGCCGAGAGACGGCAAGGAAAGGCTGCTTGAGGGAAGAGCTGGGAACTGGACTTCAGAGGATCTGCAGCTGCTCAGTCTGGCAATCCCGAGCACATTCTGGGACCTCTGTCTCACACTTCTCTCCAAGTGTTCACACCTACTTGACAAGCGTTACCCTTTGCAGGAAGTTCTGAGTTTCTTCAGTAATGGAGTTTTCATTAGTGGAAAGAAACTTCAACAACTTCATTACAATTTTTTTTTCCATCTCTGCCAATTACTGGCTACCTCTAGTATGGATTTCTTGAATATCATGAAGGGCTGTTAAAAGAATCCTGCCATTTGCTGCTGTTGTTATGATTGTGCACTGGTGATAAACATTCCAAGAGTATTTTATAAATTGTGGCAGTGGAAGGTAATTTTCTACACTATGGCTGAGATAAAAGGCAATGATGACTATAATGCATTTCCCTAAGTAAATATAAATCATAGCATATCCTCCTCTCTTTTGGAACTTGGCTTAACTGTTTCCCACTTTCTGTTTGCCAACTCCTGTAGCAAAATCCTGCCTTTCTGTTTGGATTAAACCTCTAGAAGAGGCCCCACCAGAGCAAGTTAATTCTCTCATACTCTATGTGCATCACGGTGGATTTTTGGGTTCCTCAGTATTATTTAATTTCTTAGTTTTTAACACAAGGACAAATGCTAGCCCTGTCCTAGTGAAGAAAAGAAAACTAAGTTCTCCCAGATAAAATTTGGGACACCTTCCAACATTTTAAAAAAAAATTATTTATGAATTTAAATGGAGCCCCCTCAACATATGCTATTGCCAAGATGAAGAGTTATGCCAGGGGAGATGTCCTCAGACATTCCCTTTCATTTCTGCCCTCTTCTCATGGCACTGGATGGATTTCTTTTCCCCTCAAAGACAGAAATTAATATCACACACATACAGTAATGGAAACAAGAACTAGGATATGAACTGGAGACATTTTGGCCTCCAAACAATAACTTCTCAGGACGAACTAAATGCCTTTGACTCGGGCAATAGAACATTTCTATCTGCAGAGGATAATCATAGCCTCCAGCACAAACCATAACTGATGTTATGTTTGAGCTGGGAAAGGACACAGCACAAAGGTGGGGCCATCAAATTGCATCACTGAACGCACTGGTTAGTGGTGGGGTGGAAAAAAGGACAGGGCCAAGCTCTACACGTGGTTGGAACTATTTTCTGAAAGTCACAGCTCCTGAAAAAGAGGTGGGGTTGGTGTTTGGTCAGAGAGGCACTGGCATACTCTGCCCATTCCCTCCCATGCCTGTTCTCAGGGACCCACTGTTGCAACAAACGCTGCCTGAAACGCCGCTTCTGGAGATTTTGGCCCATTTCGCAGATTTTAAGATTCAGATTTTTCTCTCAGTAAGGTCAAAGGAAACAGAGGTGGTTTCTATCAAGTGTGGTATTCAAACACAGCATCCTAAAGGTTCAAATTCCCTTCCCAAATAAAATTTATATGGATAACATGCATAAATATTGTGACATTTGCAAAATTTGGGGCACATTTTCCCCTCAATTAAGTGTGCCTGAAACACATTTGGGCCTATGGCTTAATATGTTTTAAACTCCATCAAAAAATCCCTTTACAAATATATGTGACAAATACAACTGGCACTGTCAGACTTTTGTGGGAAGGTCTTAATAAATTGTTACCCTTAAAGGTTTAGGTCTCATCATCTCAGTTACCTTTTCATGAACTCATGAGCTCACAGACACCTGCAGGGAAATAAAAGTAGTTCCTTTCTGTTTGCAAACAGCAGCAGAGAAGGGGGAAAGGAAGAAGATTTTTCAAAATTCTCTCTTTTTTCCCTGACAAAATGAAAAATCGATCATTTCAATTGAAATTCTCATTCTTAAGGACCTCATTTGTGCTCCTCCTCCTCTCTTTGCCCTTCTGAGCCTGCTCAATAAATCTGCAAGCAGCCCTGAAATGCTGTTAAGAACGGGGCATCAGAAGGTTCATTGTGAAAGATGAAACAAAAGCAATAAGGTTTAGAAAAGGGAGCCAAGGAGCTGCAGGGCAGAGAGCTTCAAGAGCTTTCAAATGTAAGATTATTTCAGCACTGGCACAAATTGGCTGGAGACAATGGGTGGACTCTTCACCTTTGTAGAGCATTAGGAATAAGAAATTAAAACTCTTCTCTCTCGGCTACCATAAAACCCAAAGATTGTCTAAGAAAGACCTCTGGACATCCATAAAGCTGTGAGGCCTAGAGAATGGCCAGGATGACTTCTGAACTCCTCTCATGGAGAGAAATGCCAGCAGAAGTGTCATTTACACCTGACTTTAAACACTAAAAGCACCAGGAAGGCAGCAAAGATAATTTCTCCTGGTGTGAATCATGCCTGAATCATTCTGGATCGAAATCCTGAAAGAAAAAAAATGAATTCTGATGTTCTCTGGCCTCCCAGGAGCCCACACAAAGCAGCTGACTTTGTCCTGAGGAGTGAGTCCAAAGCATCTAGGACAGAACATTTTTTGGTCTAAATACCAAGGAAAACAAAGTTTGCCAAGGAGAAACACTCCAAGTCCTTTTAACTTATTCAGATTTTGACACGCTATTTTTTGAAACACTTTCCCTCATCCAATTTAGATAGGAAAACCTGAAATATTGTATATTAGCCAAGTGAGAATGCTCTTTTTTTTCCCACTTAAAAATAACTTTCCAGAATGAGATGTATTCCATTTTCTGTTAAAACATCTACTATTTGAAAAGGTTAGACTCAAAACAAAATTCCTCAACATAGCTGGAAATGTTAAGCTTTTTTTTTTTATTTTAATCAGTATGCTGTACACTGCCACCAAAAATAAACATTCTTTTTCAGAAACTAAGAAAGCTCCTAGGAAGTAGAAAAGCCACTTTGTACACAATTCTCTTTTAAGAGGAACAGAATTAAAATCTTTTTTTCCCCAAGAGTCTTCATTTTCTGATGTTGCAAATCTAGCACTTCTCCAATTTTCATCTTTTTTTCCGAAAATAAATAGGAGAGGATCAGACCTTGATTTCTATCTTACAAAACAAGCCTTAAAGAATGTAATTCTATTTACAGGGGAGAAACCAGAAACCTGCTGTTTGCATTTGTAATTCTGTGCCAATGTCACACACAATGGGATTTCCTCAGAGCCACAAGGAAACTCCTCTGGCCCAGCCTCACTCAGCACTCTGACACTTCCAACTCTTGGAGCAAAGCCATGACCTCCCAGTCCCTCAGAAGTGGTGCCCATCCCTTATTAATTGAATCAAGAACTGTGGTTGGACTGAAGAACCTTTGGCTGGTGCAGGATCAGAAGCTGTGGCAGCAGTTGGTCCAGCCCTGGCCGTGCAGCCTGGCTGGAAACAGAATTTGCTAAGCAGCAATTGCAGAAGAACCAGGTGAAAACACAAAGTTTTGAAGCTGGAGGTTGCAGCAACCTCTGCTTCTTCGGGATGGAGCCACTGGAACAGCATCCAGCTCCTGAGCCATGAGCACTGGTGGTGTTTCAGCAGCTCTGTCAGGCACATTGCTGGGAGATTATTTTGTGGTGGGGATGACAGAGCTCCCTCGGTGTCCCTGCAGGTTATACCTGGAGCGTATTTCACCCACCATTTCCTGCACGTGCTCCCCCAAACCATGAGCTCTGCATTTTTCCAGTTTAAATAAGAGCACTTTGGTTGAGTGGCAGGGGCGAGATCCCCAGGTGCACCCAGGGCTTTCAGAGGAGCTTTGCTGGAGTGGGCCAGCCCCACTGTAGTTCATTCACTCAGAATGCATCCGTTGATCAGAATAGATAATTGTGATGCCAGGATTACATCAGTTGTTGCAGTTTGGACGGAGTTCACCTCTCCTTTCATGGATTGAAATGTGTGAAATTCAATTGCTCTGGTGAAGCCTTAATTTTATACCAATTTACTTACAAACATTGGAAGGAAAATAAAATTTAAAATGTGCAAAAGATTAAAGCACTCCTGTGCTAATGAGAGCCATCTGTTTATTCCTTTCCCTTTTAAAGCACTTTCAATAGGTGGAAATGAAAGACTTCAGACACATTTTCATGTCTTGAGCCTCAACAACAAAAAAATAAAATCACAGACTCATCATCTCCAGGCAGAAAACTTGGACTAAGAAAATAAACCTCATCCCAGCTCGCCAGTTGCTTCAGAGCCAACTTTAATGGCAGCACTGATGTGAAGGTGCTTTTGCCCCACACCAGGACTGACATCCACATCCAGAGCACCCTTGGTTGGACATCTGAATGGTTTGTGGCACCATTCCCTGCTCTTTCCCCACCAGTTCATCCCAGTTTGGTTTGCCCAAAGCAGCCCACGCACGGCGTTTATCTGCAAGCACCACAACACACACAAACACATAAATGTGTAAAATACAACCACGTGCCACAGCCCAGAGGACAGTGCCCACACCAGGCCGTGTTTCAGTGGAGGGTGAATCCTCCGAACACAAAAGGGTATGAACTGGCATTTCACCACCTCAAACAAATTTTAAATGCCACCACACATTAAACATCTGTATGTAGACAGATTTACAGCCCTGCTTAGAATTGCATCACAGCAGACAAATGCTTGGCATTCAGCCAAAGGTGCCTCTAATCAGATCCCGTGCTACAAAACGACACAAGGCTTGGCAATCAACCGATCGAGCAAAAAAATTCCGGATTTTTAGAGGAGGGGTTATTTTGCAGTTAAATCAGTCACCTCTTCCCAGCGTAATTTAATGAATGGTGCAAACAGGGGTGATGAGCTGGGGACGGCCACCTGGAGAGCTGCAGGGCAGCACCATCACACTGCCACGTTCTGGTCTAAGGTTTAAGGCTCAAATGGGAGTTAACTGGTTAAATAGCCAAAAAACCACCACTCAGAGAAAAATAAAGGCAATTCTAAGTGTGTTCTCATATATAAAGGTCCTTTTCTATCCTTACAGCATTTTCTAAACTTTCAAAAAACACCCAAGATGCAGAGATTAACGAAGATTAGGGGTCTCTTAAGAACCCTTATGTTCTGTAACAACTGCTACCTACACTCTGCTGTGTGACTGGAGTTCAGGACTATTGACATAAAGTTCTTAATGCATCATAATTAGAGCAGCATCTGTGCTGAACGCCCGTATGCTGATGTTTGGGGAGAATCACCAGGATGTTTCCTGGCCTTTTAGGGCCCATTTCCTACACAAACCCATTTGGACAGTGCCGTGATGCTCTCTGGGGACTGAGAGCACAGCGACGTTTTCCAAGGCCTGAATATTAATGCTGGAAGGAGACAGGGATCCAGGACTCCGGGACACTGCCTGTCACACGTTATTCACTTGGTGCAGCCAGTGGCTCTTGCCATGTTTGTTAGTGACTGCAAAAAAACCCAAATCCCTCCTACGAGGCTGCTAGGCTGTGCTGAAAGCAAACAGCAAATTTCAGTTTACTTACAAATATTAATCTTTTGCAGAAGTTTAATCCTGTTGAAAGCTTTGTTGGGACCCGAAGGGCTAAAAGGAAGTTCTGTTTTTAGGAATTATGGTTGGAACAAGCAAGACAGAAGAAAGTGGAAGCACACACGAGAAGTCAAGAGGGCAGCCAAGGCTGAAATCCCCCTTCCCTGAGCGCTGACCCGACAGTTTGACCACAGGACTCTGCTGCTGCTTTGCTCAGCACAGGTCTGAAGGATCCCAGGAGCTGAAGGCAGTATTTTGAAACATATATTTTTGACAAGAAATTAAACTAGAAAGAGCGGGCAAGACTTGCAGTTTATTGAAGAGGAACCCCAAACTCAGATTTGACTCCACTGGCTCTGCAGGGTACAACAAACTGGAAATGCTGGGTGGGTTTCCAGCTGAGCTCGCTGTCTGAGGGGTGAGTGACAAGGGAACAAGGGCCTGGAGCAGAAGCCAGATGAATGAAGTGACTGCATTCTTACAATCTACGGTGCATGAAAATCCACCCAAATACCTCATATTTGCAGTAGCTTTTCACCTCTTACTTTTTTCTTCCTTTTATTCAACTTGACACAAATGGCTGCCTAATAAATTAACACAACCTTGATTTGACAAGCTTTTCCCCAGTTGCATTACAATGTCAAGTACCAGGGCCACTGCCTTCAGCACAGCCTTGACCATTTGTCATTTTCTCATAATTAATTACAGCTGTCTCAACCAAGGCTGTACAGAAATGATAAGACTATTATGCAGCTTTCAACATTCATTGTCTGAGGGAATTGCACTCTCTTCATTGTTCTCCAGGGGGCCATTGTCCAATAGTTTGGATATAAAATTAATTTTATCATTAATAAGAATCCAAAGCCCATTTTCTTTCACAACTTAAACCTTCCTTTCCTTCACGTTTTGCTAATAGCTTGGGTGGTTAAGAATGCAGCACATGCTGGCCTGGGAACATGCAGTACTCACCCCGTGCTGGGTTGGATCACCACGGACTTGAGTCACACTCCAGGATTTTCAGCTTGCAGGAAATATTGGTATTTCAAGGCTTGCTTCTCATCTGCACCAGAATTCTTTTCTCCTTTAGGATTCCCAGCCAAGAAACATCTAAAGAAAAAAAAAAAAAAAAATCCGTGTTGTAAATTCTGTAATCTAAAGTTTCTTTATGAATTTCACTTCACAGCTTGCAGGTGGCCATATTCTGTGACTTTTTTACATCATCTCATGACACAGGTGTCAAAACTTCTGCCAGCTATGGAGGTAAAGAATGGCAAACAGGACTTCAGCAAGACCCTCTCCTTTCCTTCCCCAAAATCTATCACATGCTTTGAAAAAGTTTTATCTTACTTGTCCATATTATCTTGATATTTGGACAGATTTTTCAGGGTAAGTAATTTTTACCACATCATTATCTTGGATTTCTTAATTATGCACTAACAGTAACCCTTTCCAGCCCCGGCCAAGGCTGAAGCCACCTGAACCGACCCCTCCCTGAGAGATCTTGAGATGTACACAAGGCAGGTGAAAGGTAAAAGGTGAAAGAACACCCCATGCTGGGGGAAACACGCTCAGCTGATTAGAAGCAGACCTGAGAAGAGGAGCCAAGGATCTCTGATCTGTTCAGCCATGACCTTTCCTAAGGGAACACCTGCCAGCCAAGTTCCCAGCACCATCATCATCCCCAGCATCACCATCCCCTTTCCTTTCTCACACCGTGCCGGGCTCTGATCACTCTGTGCAGGAACTTTGGGTGCACTGCTGCCAGAAGTGAGATTCCTTTTCCTTTTAGAACACCCTTGGGTGAACTGGGCACACATTCTGCTTTCTTTCCCCTCCCTTTGCTTCTGGCAGCTCTGTGTGCCAGCCCCAGAGCCCCTCCCAGCTCCCCACGCTGCTCCCCTGCCTTCCCAGCCGCTGTTTCTGCTGCCACGGCCGCAGTTATCCATGGGGCACGGGGGGAAGGTGTGACCCCTCCCTGCAGCACCACCAACACCAAACCTGCCAGGAAGGTGCTGCTCCCCCTGGATTTAGTCCTGACCTACATAACCAAGGGCAGGTAGGTTCAAGGTCCACACCTATTTTTGCTACGGCGCCGCTCGCCCTTGTCGCGGCTCTGCCAGGGCAGATGATAAATCCCTGATACTTTCCCAACGGGGTGTGCACACATCTGCCTCCTTAATAGGCACCCTGAATAAGTCCAAATTGGGCTGTTCTCAGGACAGTGTTTATTTCCAGATGCGTTTATAAGATTATAAATACCCTTCTGTGCGTTATAAATAGCGTTTTAAAGACAACACACTTCAGACATCTCTCCCTATTTCTGAAAAGCTTCATTGTGAACAAAAGTAAAGGGTAAATACTGAGCTGAAACTTCACCACTGACCTCAGGACACTGTTATAGCTATTCAACAAAACCATGAAGAGATCAGCATTTATAATTCTCTGCCTGAACAAGTTGTCTTAATTGCATTATAAGACTTCTGGCCAAGCAGCACATTCCATTTTCCAAGAGAACTTCTAAATGCTTCTGGTTTTGTCCCTAAGGCTTCCAATGAAAGCTTTTCCATTTGTGGATGGAAACACAAGCCAAAACTATGCCAAATGCTCAATTTTCAATGAGGAAAATATAGCTTTTAGCTAACAAATTATGTCCTCAACTTTTCAATGGGGAAGTTGAGGCGTTTAAAAAAGAAAAAAAACTTCGTCTTAAGTTCTTTATTTTGATTTGAAAAGTTGATTCCCCTCGAAAAAAAATCATTTCCCAGTAAAAGTTAAGGAGGTGAGAGACCTCTATTAAGAAAGAAAGATAGTATAGCGACAGACCCACTAATAAAAGGGACTTGAAGTCTTATCTGTGGCAAATAGTTTTTCATTAAGTTGCTCTCCTTGCCCAGCCGCTGCCACACTTACAGGTTTTCTGTGCTACATGAAGGAGAAAGAGGAAACTCAACAACTGCAATGCCAAAGCTCCTTGACCCGAGCCCTGGCTCGTTCCAGACATTCTCCACTCCACGCAGGCGCAGCTCCCACTTTTCTGGAGCCCTGCTCCCAGCAGTTATTGGATTGGATGGGTTATCTTTGGGCAGGAGCACTGCCCTGCATTGTACAGGCAACAAACTCTGCTACCAACCAGTGAATTTACTGGCAAACTTTTCCTGGCTGCCTTCAGAAGGAATCAGCCCTTCTCCATGGAACAGTTCTCCTGACAACAGAGTCGCATTTCTCCTGTGTGCCTTTGGATATTTGCATTTTTTCTTAAATCCCCATTCCACCTATTTCCACTAATCTCTCTCTCATGAGACTCCCCGGGAGACTTCAGGCAGTTTGCACCTACTGAATAAAACCGTCCTCGCTAATGAATCTATTGTTCTGTCAATACCTTGGAAAAGTGACTGAAAGATCAAAGTAGAAACTGTTTATATTTTTATCTGAGATTGTCTCTCCTGCTGCACATTTTCTGTGTGCAGCATTTACCATGTCAAAGAATCCCTCTACCTTTAAAAGAGGCACAATATCAAGACAGACAGGCATGGTTTACTCCCAGAGACACCTGCTATTATTCAGCATCTCCAAGGACAAGTAATTTCAATTTTAGGGAACAGTTAAGCCTGACACCAAATCAGAGTTGCTAATGGTTACAGAAGCATTTTCACAATGAAGTGCTGTTCTCCTTCAGTTGCCAAATTGTTACTAATTCAACCATTGAAGTAACGCAGGTTTTTATCTTATCCAGCCTGTGAAAACGTCCTGCTAAAAAGAGCTGCAAGTCCATCAAACACACACAAACCCACCCACACAAATCAGATGGAACAGTTTTGACAAAAACATGTCCAGCAGGACATTCAGGGCTTTCTCTGGTTTTATGGATGGCTCAATGAGCAGAATCCCATGTCAGGGGGATCAACCCCTCCCTAGAAACTCTACAAAGTGCAAATGCTGCTGATCTCAGTTTAAGGTCAAGTCCTCGAGGCTTGGAAGGCTCTCTGCAGCTCAAAAGGTGCTGGTGTGTTCTCCTCTCCAAAGAGGGGCTGCAGGTGGTTGCTTTCATCTCCATCCTCAAGGCAAACCCTGTAGCTCAGGTGCTCTTTTGCATCTCTAATGCAGCTCCTCGTGGTGGGGGTCAGGGGGGCCCTGCGCTGGGGCAGGATGGAGGATTGTGTGAGACTCTTTTGGTTCACCACCACCAAAATAGCTTTCTTTGGAATTAATGGAGGTACAGACTCCACAATTAAAATAAAAATATTTTCAATCTGGTTGAGGTGGCAGCCCCAATTTTTTTCCCCCAAAACTGAGCAACAAATGACATCCAGAGAATTCAACTTGTCAGAAAACAAAAGTGAAAAGTTCCTGTGCCCCCTCTCCCGTGGTGCTTCAGAGCCCTCTGGGTGTGCTCATTCCCCAGCATTCCAGAGCCCAGGGCTCTCAGATTTTCCTGAAGTGCTGCAGGAAGCCTCAGCCATTACTCCCAGAAAAGTCCTTTTTTTAGCATTCAGAATCCCAGTGCCTCTCTGGTGCTTCGATGCCTCAAACAGGGGTGTGCTGTTCTGTCTCTCTGTAGCCACTGCTCAGCCAAACTCTGTGTATTCCACTCTTCTCATGTTTCCTTTCATCCGAGTCCCCACAGCTCCCTCTTCCCTCTGAACTCCCTCCAGCATTCAATCCCTCCTTCTGATCCCAGAAATCTGACAATGTTCCACTTGGATTCTGTTTCCTGCAGTCAGGAACATTCTGTGCCGAGTTATTCTTGTGATTTAAACTATTTCTATGAACAGATTTTAAAAGTTTTATCTCCCATATTTTTTTTTTTCCTTGGTGCCAAACTACAGCTGTGGGTGAGGGGAAAGCAGGGAGATGGAAGTTAAACACCAAGTCTGGAAGGGTTAGAAAAGCAAGGAAGTCTCTGAGGGGAATGGGGTTGGGATGACATCATTTTGTCAAGGATCTCTCTCTCTTCGTACTTCTACAAAATCAAATCTGGCCAGCCAAAATTTTTAATAAGATTTGTTCAGAAAATTACCACGCTGATTCCACACCCTAACAGTGACGGGAAATTTCAACTGTTCCGCCAGATTTCACATTTAAGTTATTTTTGAAAATGCCAAAACGCTTCTTCCAAAAGTATTCTAGTGAAATTTTAACATTTTGCTCTGAAATTATTTTGGCTCTAGTTTTCATTTACTGCTTTTTTATTGAAAAAAAAAAAAAAGCAAGAAAACATCAAAGAAGGAAAGCTTCTCAAAACAAAAACTTGATGAAGAAAAAGTTTACATTTCCTGAATGCAGCTTTAAAGAAAAGTTTAAATCAGTCTGAATGTCATAGTTTCCACAAAGCTAAAAAATTTCCCATTTTCATTCTGCTCCACTTTGCATTTCTATGGACAATGCCACCAACAGCACGTCTGCCTAACCTATAATTTCTGTCCTCCACTAGAATCTGCCAATTTGGTGAATTACAGCAGAGCAAACAAACGTGTTTGTCACAGCTGTAATGAGATGTATCCATGGTACCTGCATTGTGTGATTGTCATTAAAGAATGAGCGATCTTAATGCTGGATTAGCACTGCTCCTGTCTGACTGAACAGCCTCTGTTACATTTATTTCTGCTCGCTCTGACTGAAGGGGTAACGAGGGCTGGCAGAACCATCCTGCTGTCGTTCCACTGCGCTCCCACCAACCTGTGCAGTCAATAAATTCATGGATGTGCCCGGCAGTTTGACTGCTGGTACACAATGGCAGGAATTTCAGTGGGGCAGAGAAATCCCAAATACTCAGCGACAGACACAACCACAGCCAATGCTTCCCTGAAATAATGTTCAGCTCAAAAAACACGGAGAAACCAAATGCTCGGATACCGAGAAAGACAAATGCCTCAAAAAACCCCTTTCAGACATAAAACAAGAATGTAAACTACGAAAAAAGAAAAATTTATTCCCATACTCACTAAACCTGTCTAGGAGAGTCGTGTTTTTGAGTCATGGCACAGACATTTTTCCTTCAGAGACTGAACCTGAAATGTATTTCTTCCTTCCTCCCCACACTCCAGTGAGATCCAGTTCAGAAAGTAAAAGTGCATTTAGCGCTCATGGATGAGCTGAGAGAAAAACTAGAAACCATTTTTCCTCTCGAGGAGCCATTGGATTTTGGGAATTTTTAGTCCTAGGGATGAATAAAACCACAACCGGATTTTCAAGGGCTCCCTTTCCTCTCTGGCAGCATCCCCTTGCTCTTCCAGCTGTGCAGCCACAAACCAAAGGTGGCTTGACTGCAGGCACCAGCGTGGGAGAGACCTTTTCCAAAAGCTGGCTCTGCTCAGACTTCAGGGACTCTGGGGGTACCTTGCCTTTTTCTTTCATTTTCCACCTTTTGAAGCCCAGAGGAGACACCAAGCACTAAACACAGCCAGTGCCACGGCCTCCAGACAGCGTGCAGCAGAAACACCATAACTGAGGAGCTACTAAGGATGGATTGGTTGGAAACATTTGGTGTAGAGCCTATTTTGGCTGAATTCTTAAGGACTGATGCCTTGCACTTTAAACTGATGTGACTTTGCAGCACAGGAGAAAGAAAACCGCTGGGCCCCAGCTTGGGCGGGCTTTACATCCCAAGACTGCTCTTTCCTCGAGGCTAAGGATGCAAGCACCTTTTTTTTTTTTTAATTATTTTTTCTTGTACACAAGGGTTATGCAGTTAAAGAAGTGCACACAATGCAAATGAAAGGTGAGGGGATTCTGCATGGAAAGGGAAACCTTGACACCAAACACCAGCAACTGGCAGAAGCTGCTGTGCCTCCGGGGGAGTTCAGAGCAGTTAGGAATAACAGCCTGGATTTAACTCTTGGGAAAAGAAGACAGCTGGGATTGTTTTTAATGACTTGATGGTAAGTGAGCTTCATTTCTCTTCATACACTGCACAATCTGGCTTTATATTTGTTTTTCAGACTTCGTACCTGTCACAGTTCTGTGACAAATAATCTCAAGTTTCCTTGTTCCTAATTGTGAGGTGAGTAATAAACTCCAGTAAGAGTGAAGTTCACATGTCAGGTCATACACACACAAATGCATCTATGGAAACATTTGTGTGACATGAGCAAATCAGTCTGACCGTCACAAATTCCCCTGAATTTGTCATCTGACAACACAAAATCTCCATGAACTTTGCAGACAAGCAGACTGGGCATAAAGTTAACCCAAATAAACTAATTTTACAGCAAGAACAAAATCCCAAAAACAGCAGTCTATTAATATCCAATGAATTAGCAGTTACTTTTGTGAAAGGATACAGAATATTAAAAAAAAAAAAAAATCCAACAAATATCTATTTCAGTCATTACTAACGCACTGCTTCTGAGCCAGGAGAACGAACGTCAGGTTTTGGAAGACACAAATATGTGCTCCTGAGTTTCTTATTTTGGAATTATGCAGAGAAAGTGTCTGCTAAAATAATAATTAAAAAAAGAAGCACAACTGTACAGTTTTACCAGGAATAGATCTCAACATGCTCTATTCACAGCTCGCTGTAGGGTGACAGAAGAGGAAGGAAGGAAGGAAGGGAAGTAATTGCCATTTAATTATATCATGAAAACATCAGCTGACACTGCCAGTAAATGTGCCATCCCAGGGACAATTTCCAGCCTTTGGAGCTTGTGGAAGCCCAGAGCAGGAACACAGGAGAAGGCAGAGAGCCCAGTCCAGGCTGCAGACCCCACTCTCACCCCGCAGGGCCGGCATCCCAAACCACACTCATCCACCACCCCCACCTCTCATCCAGCCCTCTCCAGCCCCTGAGCTCACCCAGGCCTTAAGCATGAGCAGGAAACCACCTGCCAAGGCCGTGCCTGACTTCAATTATATCCCTAATTTCTGCAGCTCCCCCCATCTCTACACCTGCCTGCTTATTGCCTCGGCCTTTGATTTTTGGCAGGTGCAATCCCACTTAAGGATTCTCCAGCCAAAACCAACTGCATGTGTTAAAAATTCAGCAGAAAACAGACTGAGAGCTCAGAGAGCGATGCAAAATGCTTCCTAGGGAGTTAACAGCAACAGGAGAGTGGCTGTGACCCAACCAGAACCTCCCTTCCAGGGCAGAACTCCCCTCTCGGGGGGAAGCAGGGACCTGACAAGTGAATGTCGTGGGCACTGTCCCTGCATTTCTTTCCACTGTGTCAGTGGTCACAGACCACTGGTGGCCGCCTCCTCTGATGTCCTGCAGCATCTCCTGCTTGGCACAGCGCTCCTCTCATTCCTTCTGCATCCACTGCCTACAGAACAAAAGTTTTTCTTTTTTCTTCTTCTTCTTTTTTTTTTTTTTTTTTTTAATTTCTCCAGAGGCACAGGAGTGTTTTTCACTACGTCTCTGAGTTCATCTTAATACAGAAGCAACAGCCATTCCCACTCAGCTGTGTCAGGATGTGTTTGCTGCGGATTTGGGGCTGCGGGATGCAGGTGGAGTTCCGTGTCTGAGCCTCAGCAGTGCCCCATGTGATGCACTAAACAAGCAGAGCAGTGAGCTCCGGGCTGCAGCACCAACAGCTCCCACCCTGCCGCTTTTCCAGAGGAGCCCCCAGCATTCCAGAGGGTTCTGACAAGGCACACGCTGGCTCCCCTCGTTCCCAGCAGTTAAACCTTAGCAGAACAAATCAGAAAAGCAGCAAATATTTCCCTAAAGTCCCTGGCCTGTGGAGCGATTGCTTCAGCCGCAGTGGGGAAGCCATTCCTTTTGCCGTGCCAGGGGAAAGCACATCCATGGAAAAGGAGAGATCAGGACGTGGTGCACACACCCAGGCTGCCCAGACACACCCTGGCCCACTCCAGCTCTTGTCTGGGGGCTGCTGCAGGCACATCAGATGGCAACTCCTTCTGGTTTTATTCTCTTGGGGCAGATGTGCAGTTTTCTCCTCTATTCGCTTCATTCAGCTTGAGAGGGTTGTAAAAAGAAAATAAAAAAAAAGCTAAATTGCTCTACCTTGCTGCAGACTCTTTCCTTGCAAGACCTGGTCCGGGTCCAGATCCTTGGATCCTTCATCCTCTTTTCTGAATGGCAGAGGTAGGAGAGGAATTGTCCTATAGCTCCTGCTCTGCTGGGGTGTGTGGGGTGAAATAGCACAGGGCACTCGTTCTGCTGCTGTGGGGACACGGGGAAATGGACGAAAGAGAGGAATTTGCCTTCAGCAGTGCCGAGGCTTCCCACGTTTGAGGACGCTGCTAAGACTGCCTGTTTGGGTAACAGCTCTGAGATTTGTATCGGGACCTCTTAGAGGAGGGTTTGGGTCTGGAGCTCGGGGCCAGGGGCAGCCCCAGAGCTCAGGTGAGCCTTCCCTCTGTCCCTTTCACATCTCACATCTCCCAGCCTGGCTGCAGGGCTGGGTTTGGTTCAGTTCACACACCCCCGGAGCAGAACACCCCAAATCAGCAGCTTTCACCTGGAGCCACATGGAAAATGCAGTGTAAGCAGTGAAAGGCAGCTCAGGGGGTTTTGTACTCCCATTTACACAAATGGTGTGATAAACTCCGTGAGAATTCACACATTTTGGGGTTTATTTTGGAAGTTTAGCATTCCTCTTAGAAAAAGCTATCAGTACTGGATAATGACACCACTTTCCCTTTAAAATAAGTCTCCATAATGAAAGATGTTGGATCCTCCAGTCAAAAAAATGATGTTTATAGGGCTTTTTCTATAGCCAGACTTCACCATGTGAGAGGATATGGGTGTGGGATTGAACTCCTTTTCATTCTGTGTAATAGTCAATAATGGCTAATCACATATTGCATTTTTACTTGGGGGAAATGATCTCATTATATCAGTTTTTGATCCCCCATGATTCTTGAGCCTCAGTAAATGAGAAGGTTTCCAAGTGAGTAACTGCATTCTTGATGAAACTGATTTCTTTTTATATAATCCCATAAAGGACATCTCTCCTCATCTTCGTGGTGAGCACTGTGTAATATCCAGTGTTTCATCATTAGCCAGCCTAAATGGACATTCATTGGATTAACATTAGAATGTTTAAATTTCTCCTGCAAAATAATACATTAGAGATTATTGCTGTAGTTCTTGCCTCAAGGCACTACTGCTGGTAATCAAAATCTCATTAAAAGGAATTCATATATTCTGTAGCCCAAAGGATCTCGATTTCATTCCTTCCCCTGTCCCTGTGCCTTCCGTGCACTGATTTATTTGGGTGTTTTACCCAAGGAAAAACTGCCCAATTTGCCTCTTTTAAGAGCCAGTGTCAGAGGTACAAATGGAATTAGACACCAAGTTGTTTACATACACTCAGGAGCTTTGGGAAACATTTCACTTCTCTCTCTTTGCCAATTTAAATCAAACTTTTAAAGGAATGAGAACTTTTTAAGCATCCACTGCTCTGATGTATGGTCAGATCAGAACATCCTTTGACGTTCCAGCCTATTAGACCAGAAGGTAACACAGCTTTAGAGAGATTTCTGCCTTGGAACTGCCTTTTATTCTGGTTTTACCTCTCCAATTTGAATAAATTTCATTCAAATACCTCATTACTTTTAAACTTAACTCAGTGACTACCATAACCTATCGAAACGAGGTGTGAAGTCTTCTGAATCTTATATAAACTGGTGCTTGCCTGTCACCAAGCAGAAGAAATAGAGGACAGTTTGCAGTAATCACAGATTAATTAAAGTTTTTTTTGCTTGAACTTTGAGACTATCATGGGAATCACTGCACTGTTTAATGTTCAGGAAAACCAGAGGAAAACTGCATTTTTCTCCCATCTCTCACAGACATCCAAGAGACCCCTTGGCTGAGCAGATCCTCTTGAGCAGTTTGTGATTTTTTCTGTGTTTCAATTGGGACTTAGATCTGGTCCCTTCCTTGGGACTGTTAGGGGGAATTCAGGAGTTTTGGAGCTTTCCAGGGGTTTTCCAGGGTTTTTTTTCCAGAAGATTTGGGGTTTTCAGGTGGTTTTCCAGGGATTTTTCAGGGAATTTTGGGGGTTTTTAGAGGGTGTTTGAGAGGTTCTCCAGGAGGTTTTCCATGTCCAGGAGAACTCCAGAGGAGATTTGGGTGGTCCTGGGGGGTGATTTGGGATCTCCAGAGGGTTTTGGTGACCTCCAGGTAGTTTTCCAGGGTTTTATCAGGGTGTTTTTGGGGTATTTTGTGATCTCCAGGAGATTTTTTGGGGGACTCCAGGAGTTTTTTGGGATCTCCAGGAGATTTTTGGAGTTTCCAGGGCTTTTTTTTTTTTTTGACCTTCAAAAGCNNNTTTGTGACCTCCAAAAGATCTTTTTTGGGGTCTCCAAGAGATTTTTTTGGGCTCTCCAGGAGACTGTGGGGGATTTTTTTTCCAGGGCTTTTTGGGATCTCCAGGAAGTTTTTGGGTTTCAGTGACAACGTTGTACTGCCTCCACAAGTACAAACTTTTTGGTATTTTGATGGACTTCACACCTTCAGCCACTGCTCGGAACTGGGAACTTTTCCTAAGTCTTCCCTCGGTGGTCTGTGGTTCTTCAGGTGAAATTCTTCTCCTTCCTCTCCACCCCAAGGCGAGCTCCCCGGGGCAGCCTGCACTGCTGGTATTTCAGATTAACTGCTGAGCTGCTGTCCCCGGGGACAGGATTCCCTCTGCCAACCCAAACACACCAAAGGTGCTCACCCTGGACAAACGAAGCTCCCATGCCTCTTCTCACTGCCAGGGAGGTCACACAGGGAGTCTGGGAAACACAAAAATGCAGCTTCAGCCCAGAACTCGAGCTGTGCTCGTAGTTTAATATTTTAATCCGCGCTGCTAATTCCCAGTGAACTTGAGTCTGCATCTGAAGGGTCCTGAGCCCAGAGAGCGCTGCTTCCTTCGGAACCACAGCGTTCAGCCCAGCTGGGGTTATTGAAAACAAACAAATCCAAGTGGCTCCTTGCTTCAGCCTGGGATGCTGTAAGCTGTGTACCAGGAGCCGAGCCCAGCAGCCACACCATGCCGAGGTTCCCCAGGATCCCCTCCCAGGCCGTTTTACAGACTGATTGCCTCGACTCCGATCCCCACAGCAGATTTATTGCACTCATTCCGGGGGCTCCCCGTGTTCCTCCTCTCTGGCTCAGCAGTGCCGAGGTGGTGAGGAAATG
Organism: Dicrurus megarhynchus; assembly: GCA_013399195.1. Classification (NCBI taxonomy): domain Eukaryota; kingdom Metazoa; phylum Chordata; class Aves; order Passeriformes; family Dicruridae; genus Dicrurus; species Dicrurus megarhynchus. Next base: position 330,742 of record VXAD01010627.1, read on the forward strand.
GGAAGGGTGCAAACGGGCGAGGCTTTGAACTGCTGGAGTGGCACAAAAATACTGACCTCAATTTTCGGTCCATTTGGAATCCTGAAGGATTTTTAAGATGAATGTGATGCTTGAGAGCTGTGGGAGGTTTGAAAAGCTTTGCTGTTTTATGGACGCCCCGGCCCCTTTGAACTCCTGTGCTGTTCACACCAAATGCAGGAACGCTCTTTGTTTCCTGCTCCCGAGCTGACAATTTCCTTGGCTGGAAAAAACTTGAGCGATTTCCACCCCCATCTTTGAGCTGAGAATGTTCTTTGTACCTGCTAATGTCGGGAACACAGTTTAATGACCTTCCCGGGTGCTGAGAGCAATTAATCACTAATTGCTTTTAGAAGTTGGTTTTCCAAGGTAGCAGTTCAGACTAAGCTTGTTTGCTGATGCTCACTCATCCATAGAACTCACATCTTGCCACTAAAACCACTTCTTCTTTCATATAATGAGATCTTAGAAGCTCCTCTGTGGGTTTCCCAAACGTTCAGAGAAAATCCCAGAGTGGCCCATCGGTGTGTCAATAAACATTTTATTTACCTCACACCCAGCTCGGGGACTTGTAGCTGGAAGAGGAAATAACCCACGATTCAGGGAGGGCTGCTCAGGGGCAACCTCCTTCACGGTCCTTCAGAGCAGCGGGTTCCACGTTTCTTCACCTCATGTAAAATCTCTGATATTCCACTGCCTCTCACAATTTAAATTCAGCTTTTTTTTTTTTACAGACTATTTGAAGGCTGTGTCAATTCTGCAGTGGAAGGTGCCAGAGGTTTATCTGTTTGGCTGTGCCCAGGAGCAGATTTCCTGTTGAACTTCCTGTTCCTCAGCAGGACAGGAAGAGTGGGCTCAGAGGGGATGGTTTTGCTCAAATTTCGGGAGGAATTGCTGTGCCTGTGCCAGGCAGCACTGGAATGTCTGTGGGCACATGGGACAGAAGCACAGGTCACAGCTCAGGCAGGTGATCAGTACCCACAATTTCAGTGCAATTACTAAAGCTTAAACAAGAGCATCTCAGTGAGTTCCTTAAGGATATCTGACATTTCTAGTTAAGATTTTTTTTTAAAGTCCATCTTCATAAGCTGTGGATAAGCAGTAGGAAACCTTTCTTTTAATGGCTTTTGCCCTTAAAAAAATGTTCCAGGTGAAGTCCTCCTCCTCCCTTCCTTTGCAGCTCACTGGAGGTTTGTTTCTCTGATTTTACTGGGAACAAGCTTTCACGTACAGAGAATTTTCCTACATTTCCCTACCCAGCTGCTGCCATCACCTTGATATATGGGTGCTGCTGCTTAGCTCTGTTACTGATACCCATGTACAAAGATCTAAAAGGAAAATATTTTCCATTAAATCCATTGACCCTTCTTCTGGGAAAAAAAGTTGAATGTTCTCATTATGACTTCTATTTTTTTTTTTTCGTTTTTTTCTAATTTTACTCACGTCTCAAATTGGCTTCATTTGATCTCAACTACCTTTGTCCTAAAGCTATCACTTTTGTTCTTCTTTTTCTGAAAACCAGGGTTTGTGATTTTGGAAAAAAAAGAAATAAGCTTTTTTTTCCTCAAGTTTTATTTCGTTTCTCCGTGCTTTGCTTGGAAGATTGTAGCTGGAGGACAGAAAGTTACACTGATGTGGGAAAAGGATGAAGCCAGCTACAGGAATTCACATTTTACAAGCAAATTTTAATTTTGCTTCAATTTCAGTCCCAAACAGAAGTCACTTTCCAGAGTTTGTGCTCATTACAATTACTTTGAAATTGAGAATCACTCCATAATCTCTCGTCTTTTTTTTTTTTCCTTCTGAGTCTCATTTGAAATTGGTGATTATTGAGCCTTAGTCAAGCTGCCTTCCCCCTAAATGCCTGCAATTCAGTATTTTATTGTTGGTTTCATGGTCCAGATGCTATTTAGAGCTATATTTATGCTCACGACTGGAACTGCAAACCCTCCTCTAGCCTCTGGCTAAGGGACAGCTGTGCTCAGCCAGATGTTCCAGAGGAAACCATCCCTTAAATAAACACATGACCTGCTTAGCCAAGGATCCTGTTGCCTGGGATGCCAGGAGATGGTAACAGTGAGAAGAAATCCTCTCTGAAACCGAGTCTGTTCTTTCTGCCAGGGTGGGCCTGGAGCACAGCCTTCCAGCCAGGATGCAGAGTGTGCCTCACCCTGCCCCTTGGGACAGAGCTCCCGCCACCCCTGCCCTCAGAGGGACCCGTGCTCCCTGTCCCTGTGACCCCCCAAACACAAACTGCTGTGCCTGCAGCACCTGGGGTCACCTCCCTGTGTGGGACACGCTGCTGTCATTCTGGATGTGAAGCCAATCTTTGGGTAGACCACATCACCCCCCTGATGGTTAAAGCTCTCACTGAAGATAGAAACTCAGAAAATCAGGGAGCATGTCCACGTACCGGAGGTGGAGCCTGCCCTGGTGTCCACTTTGATACCAGGACTGTGACAGCAGATGCTTCTGCTTTCTGTGTTTGTCACAATGCCTTCCACTCTCCATGCCAGAGGAAATAGACCAGATTCCAATGAACTTAATGCCAATGCCTAAATGCCCAAATAATTATTATGGCGCTGGGCTGAACCACAGACACCACGATTTTCTGAGAAAACCTTTCCTCTCCCAACCCCTCGGTACTCCAGCATTAAGATCCTTGAGCACAAATTCAGCTCTGCAATATCCCAAACTTCTCAGTGGAGGCAGAGTGCAGTTATTAATTATTTGTGTTGCAGAGGGGAAGGAGGTGATAAACAAGGAACGAGGGAGATCAAATTACCTTAAAAATACTTTGGGATGCCCACAAGGTCAACAGCAGAACACGGTAAATGTGATTTGCTCCTTTCTCCCAGTAACTAAACCTCACTCTTTCCATCACACAGTGTAGAGTTCAGGCCTAAACTAATACTGCAGTGAGACCTAATCTCACTCCTACAAACCCAGGAAGCAAAAGCTACAGTGGGAAGGATCCAGTCTGCCCAGTAGGACATTGTCCCACCCTCCCATCGGCTCTTCCCTTCCCTATTCCCTGTGTCACACAGCCACAGTATGGCCAAAATGCCGTTGGATTTCTGTCACCCTTATCCTCAGCTGTTTCTTCATGACTGAGCACAGAGCCAGGGATATGATTAACTGTGAAATCTAATATGTGTCAATTTATCTGCTGGTTGCTGTGTGTAGCATATTGTGAGTAAAAGTGTAAACTTCCTCATTTTTTTTTTATCCTTCACTCATGTCAGAAATGCCAGAATCCTGAGCTGTACAGTCAGATGGAAAATAACTGAAATGTCCTTTCCTGAATCAATCCTGTCTCTGCTGACGTGGCAAGATGTCACAAAACCCAAGGATGAAAAATTGCTTACTGCACACAACAGCAAATTAATAACAGTCCGAGCACTGCAGCCAAGTCCTGCAGGTGTTACCCAAACCTGGTGCCCATCAGCTCCATCAGACCCCAATCCATTAACCCACAGGCTGTGCTCTTCCCATGCTGCTGTGCCAATCCTGCAGGATCCACGAGGGGTTTGCAGTACCAGAGCACAGTGAAATTCACCCCTGGGCACCTGTAAACAAAACCAGTTTGGTACCTCCGATGAAAGCTGATGTGGCACCTCATTACTGGGATTTCTAAACGTGTCTCAAGCTGGCCTAACTTGCCTCCCATTGAAGTAATTTATATCCCATTAAAGCCAAAATTCACTCGTTCAGTTTGAACAGCTCCAGCTGAAAGCAGAGCACTTCTGAGGGGCCTGTCCAAGGCTGAGAGTCACCACTGACACAACCACAGTGAGAGAATTTTCTTTATTTGGTCACAGCCTGCTGAGGCCTCACCAGGATCAAAGTCCTGCCGTCCACAAGGAAAGCCACAGACACTTTTATTCTCCTGAGCTTTGTACCTAAACACCCAGGGACAGGAGAAAAGGAATTATTAATATTAATGCTATCCCAAATTTGCAGGTGGAAGCCGAGGGTAGCACCCTGTGTGAAGTACCCACTCCTGTACTTTAGGAGCACATTTTCCCTTCCAGGATTGTTCTCTCAAGATATCTGAGAGACTTGGGGGGACAAAAGGGCTGTTGTGGTACAAATATCTCAAAGCTCGTTATTGCTTCCAGTAAAGAATCCAGGGAGGGCAGGAGTGAGCTTGGAATTGTAAAAACAACAGAAAACCCCAATAAAACCCCAAGTGAACAATTGCATAGGTGCAACTCAACTGCATCCAGCAACTTGCCAGCCACTGATGGTGTTTTCTCAGTTCTTTGGTTTTCATTTATTTTTGATTTGCCCAACGCCACGAGACAAGCAAGTTTGGTTAGTGAAGGAGGATGCACAAGGAAATCTAAAAATCAGCAATGAATTTAATCACTTGTTCTCTGCTCACCCAGCCAAGGAACAATCAAATCCAGGAGCGCAGGTGAATTCATTCAGTAGATCTGGATTTATATTAATGAAAGAGAAAAGCTCTAAAGCTGCCCTGCATTAGAATCACCTCAGCACGGGGTCAGCACTTGTGCCAGCCCGTCACATCTCGTCCCTGCCTTCCCTCAACCCTCCTGACTTAGGAGCTATTAAATGGCAAAGTTCTCCAAAGGAGCTCGTGGCCCTTGGTGATAAAATGTTTCTCCCCATTACAACTGCTGGAAAGTTGGCAAAACCAATAGTTTATGTTATCAGGCTGAACATTTTCACTTTTTATCTGTAGAATGTTGTCTGACTTTTCCAAAAAGCGGGGAAAAAAGGGTTTTCTGTCACTTATTAAAAGTCCAAAGCCTCTGCCTGGTTGCTTTCTACTGGGCCTCCCTCTCAGATCCCTGAGAATCCTGCCTGGGGAATGGCAGCCAGTCCAAATCTACACGGAACTCCTATTTAAATATGACATTCCATGCCAGTCTGAAATGTGACGGGTATACAAAACAACACCTCAGAGGTTCTGTCCAAGAATCTGAACTGAACATTTTTCTGGAATTGAAAAAGGGTTGGTAATTCAGTTTTGAAGCTCTGTTCAAAGGTCTTTGGAATAAGAAGCACATTCCCTGAAAATCCCTGGGGAATTTTGAAATATCAGTTTCTGTATTCATACAAATATTATTTATGATGTATAAATAACCTATATTAGATAATATAATACAAATAATATTTATGATGTTATTTATTAGATTATAAAGGTTCTGTGTTTATTTGTTGGCTTAGACACTTTTTTCGTGATGTTTGACTACAACAGAAATATCCAAACAGCATCCTGTCATCACAGGACTGGAATGATCCTTGGCCAAGACATGGGATTTTCCTACCTGAGTTAGGTTTTAAAGTCCTGCATTTTTGGGGTCATCAGATTAAAAGCTGATGTAAACACTGGGTAGTACAAGCCTTTGGTAAGGGAGCATGTAAGGTCATTGCCAGGTGTTTCTGTGTCCAATTCAAGCGGGAAAACCTGGGAAAATCCATCTCCAAGCTCTTGCAGGATTCACCAGGATCCCAGCAAACATTCCATGAGGGCCTGGGAAAAGAATTTTGGGGAAAAAAGCTAGAAGGTGACTGCTGATGTGCTCGTGATGCACTTGCTGTGCAGGAGGTTCAGCTGCAGTAGCAGAACATTCCTCGCAGGAAACGGATTCAGGAATAAAGCTGCACGTCCTCCACACAGCTTCAGAGCTACGAACTAAAGACACAGCCTGTGCTTCTCTGTCCCGGGATAAGGCTGACCCTGAGCACAGGGGAAAAAGCAAAATGCAGTGGTGTGCCAGAGATGATTAATGGGAGAGAAAAGAGAGCTCCTTCCCAACAGCATTAGTGCCCAGGTAGGGGAACTGTGGAAAAGCCTCGGAACACATCAGTGCCCCGGCCCAGAGAGCACACAACAGGTCCGGCCCCTCTGAAACTTCCTGCTCATTTCCTCTGGAATTCATCCATCACCCCTCCAAAAGACCTCCTCAGAGAATCCTTCCCAGGCTGTGATCTGATAAGCGAAGCCAAACAGGATAACAAGGTGAGGAAACCTCGGAACACTCTCATTGCAGTGGAGTCGCTGCGGAGAGGAAAGCGGAGACGTTGTGCTTTAAAAAGAGACCAGAAAAAAGGTGAGAAAATGTGATATGGATTTTCTCATCTCTGTGCTGGTAGGTGCTACTGGCTGCCACCTCAGCAAAGGATCAAAGAGCTCCTAAAACCATTCAACATCAAAGGCTTTTTGCACGCCCGGGACAATGTGGAATGGAGTCCCGGGTGGCTCAGAGCTGCCTGTGGAGGCGTGGGATGGCAGAGCAGAACAGTGAGGAGAGGAATGCTGCTCACTGAGGCACGAGGAACCTGCAGCACGGCTGATCTGAACCCCATACCCGCTATTTCCCTGCAAGAGCCCTCTCTCTGAGTGTGAACCAGATCACTCCTGGGCTTTTTTTATTCCCCACCTGACAGAGGAGAAAATGACTGTGAGCAGAACGCGGCAGCAACGTGCAGCAGGGTGACTGCAGCTCCCAGCTTTGCCTCTGCACCTCCGAATTTCTGCTTTTCTTTGATTTCTTTTCTTTGTTTCCATTTCAGTTTGGACTCGGTACAAGCACCAGAGTCTTCCATGGAGCAACACCTCCAGCACGTCCTTTCACCTGTGGGGGAACCTGCCTTGCTTCCTGCAGCAGATTCTGCTCTCAGATGTGGCAATTAATGTTCTCTAAACTAAATGAACATCCTCGTTAGGCAGAGAACTCAGCCTTTGCCCAAGTTTTGCGGTGAGCCTACAAGGATATTCGGATCTCAGTCGACTTTTGTGACTTTGTCCTTTGACAAAAGATTGCCTCACACGGATCTCTGGGTGTTGTTTTTACATTTATTTCTGTTCCCATTCCACACTCCTGTGCAACACATGGTTGAAGACAATATTCCATCTGTTTAGGTGACTTTCCTTCCATGCTGTACCACCACCCATTCACTCCAGTCCCCCACAGAGATGGAATTTTTCCAGTCCATGCTCTCATCAGCACAAGAACCCTTCTGCCTGCACCTCATCTCCGTGCTAATACAGAAATGGTGACGTTTGCTGTAAACGCCAATATCTGAGTACTGAGAGAACTGAAACAAATATTTCTGTCTGCATTAAGGAACTTGAATTCCCCCTGCAGCTCCCTGAGCCGCTGACAATCATTACCCTTGTTCCTTCATGCATTGTTTTTGCCTGTGCTCATTATTAATCCTGTTTTTCCTGCTGCTGGATGGATTGCAAACCATCCTAGGCAACAAAGAAAAGTAAATTGAAATTAGCATTACCTAAACCTCTAATTAAAGGGGTATTAATTTTTCTTCAGTGAAAAATTAAAGGGAAAGATCCCATTCTTGAAAAAAGAAAATACGTTGTCACATTTTAAAGTCAAAGTTAACTATGAATTATGGATCATTTGAAATAAAGCAATACAAAAGTACCCACCAGGCCTGTATCCAAAGTAAGAATGAATTTATGACAAAGCTGATATTGACCCATCATTTATAAGGTCTGTTAAATTCATCTTAGGCTGGGCTTCTAGCGGAAGATGATTTATTAAACAAAGTAATATAAAATGCAATGAAATAGATTAAGTCTCTTTTTGAAATATTGTTATCCATTAGATCTGGTAAATTTAAGTCCGTTTAAACATGAAATACCACTTCAGCAGATACTGCAGCTCCCACCTCAATGTGGGGTTGCTAATGCTCAGTCTCTTATGGTGAAAAATCTTTGTCAGGAGAAGAGATGGCACTAATGATTTTATTTATTTGGGGGCTTTAAATTAATCATCTTTAGGATATCTTAACAATTGCAGATCTTTCCTGCCTCCACCATGAATTTGATCTAATTTAGATGCAGGAGTGAGGCAGCTAAACTCAGATAAACGTCTGGGGAAACCAAAAGTTTAGGGGAAGCCAAACACTCGGGGGCAGAGCCAGGCACACACCTCGGAGCCTGGCACTGAGCTGCAGCGTCTGAGGAGCCTCAGCGGGGTCAGAGCACCCTTCCCACCCTTCCCAGCTCCCAGACCCTCTCTTGCTGCCAGGTGGGAAGGAGTTCCTCGCTGCTGAGCACTGTGAGTGCTCCGGGGGGAAGCTCCCGTGTGTTTCCTGCACAGCCTCGCTGGATCTCTGCTCCCCAGCCTGCTGCTGCAAGCACTGGCATCCATTTCTTGAAATAAATCTCTGGTGGAGGGGCTGGAATGGTTTACAGCCTTGCCTCTCCCTGTGTTCCAACAACAGTAATTCTGTTGTAATGACTCCTGTAAAGATATCATTTGAATAGTAATGTTTTATCAGTTTTACTTTCGCCTATTTTCCAGAATAATCCATTCTCTTATCTCACTTTTACTTTTCAGCCTTTGAACATTTCTAAGCTTTAGTGTTTGTGCATAACACAAAAGCTCGTGGCCACGGGAAAAGCGGTGCCTCTTTTTTAATTTATTCATAATTAAAAGTCCCGTGTTAGTGACAGTTTTCAAATCTGACACGACATTTTTATAATCTACTTAATATCTCCAAAGGTTTCTCTGCACTGCAGCCTGGGAATTATGCAAATTAAGAGAAGAGAAAAAGCACTGCCTCAGTGTTGTTTAATCATAAAGCTATGACTGAAGAATCATTATTGTTTTTATTACAGGAAAACTACATTACAGGGCTCTGCCAGAAGCAGGTGATAGCTCAGTACATTCTGCACTGCCAGAGCTCTCCTTCTCGCACAGATAGAATCACAGATTCACTGCCACTGCATACGGCTGGCCCCAGTCCAAAGCTGGTGTTGAAGTTAATAGAAAGACTCTGTAACAGGCCTGGGATCAGGCCCTTTGTAAATATAATTGACTGTCATCCTTTCCTCCCATTTATTGCCGAGCCTGCTGGCATTTCACCCTGCCAGCTCTTACCCACGCAGACCTGTGGGCACAGCCTGTGCCCAGCCTGCACTGGAGGAGCCACAGGGCTGGAGAGTGGGTGCTCAACGGGCAGGTGGTTCTTTGTCATGACTCCAAAGTCCTCATCTTGTGTCTCTGCAGTTAATTACTGAATTCTTATCCCTTCTTTGGGCTGGGATTCGTGGTTCCCTCGGTGCAGGGGCAGCTCTGAAATGCATCACAGAGGCAATCCATGCATCTCATTTATCCCTGAGTGCAGATTCGCTGTGGCAGAGGCAGGCACAGGCAGCTCAGCCTCTCCACGGAGCTCTGCTTACAATAGAATAATGTGGTTTGATGGCACGAGGGGCTGGTAACTCACAGATCCAGGCTGCTCTGTCACCCTGCTGCAGCAGGGAGAGGGCAGTGCCGAGGTCTGGCCTTGTTTTGTACAGTAAAGGGAGGCAGAGGAGGAGAGCCTGGCCTGTATTTGGAAATCCCAGGGCTGCCAGGGGAAAGGGATGGACGAGAAGAGAGGATTATGCACTCCTTGTGCAATCACTGCAGCCACTGGAGCTTTTGAGGGAGTGGAAGTAAACAGTGCTGAGTGCCTGAGCGAGCAGCCTGGAGCCCAGCTCTGCAGCCAGGTGATTTATGGAATGTTTGCTTTCCCTGGCCAGCCAGCAGCTGCCTTTAAGCTGCCATCATTTCTGTGTCACTGGAGAGTCCATTACGGCTCCAATCTCTTACTCATTTTCACACTGCTCTTTCTGATAATCGAGGGCCAGGCAGGATTCATTACACCGAGACTGTCGCAGGGCTCCTGCAACGTCTGCCACTAGCAGGTGGCTTTGGCCTCGTAAATCCTTTCTCTGCACGTGCCTGTGTCTTCTGTAACATCCAGAACTGGACCCTTCACCCACCAGGAATCTGTCCCAGGCCTGTGCAGCAAAGCTCAGGCCACTGCAAGCCTCGGGGCAGCCAAATAGAACTGTCTTGTTTCTCTGGGATGGAGCAGAGAGCGCTTTATCTGGGGGACATCTGTTGCCAGCTGATCAGCCGTGTCTTCAGACACCAAAGCTGAGCTGAGGCCCTTTGTCTCCTGTCATTTCCCACGGTCAGAAAGGCGAGTGGAAGGGAAAGCAGGGCGAGGGAGCGATGCAGGGCCGTCTGAGTGAGGGTACCAGTGCTCCCAGCAGCCCAGGGCTGGGCTCTGTGCCCTGCGTTTCACTCAGGGGTGAGCTGCCATTGCAGCCCCTCCACGGTGGGGCTGAGCATTGTCCGTGGGGAACGACTGACCCTGGGCTCTGGCTAGCAGCTGGGGCTGGTGAGTTGCCCAACTTCTGTTGGCCCTGCCCTGTGAAAGGCACCTGGTGGCTGAGGCTGCACCACCCCAGCCCCAAAGGGAAGCTGAGCAGTGGTTCCTGTGCGGTGCTGGGCTCTGTCCCACAGCCCTTCTGAGCTCTGATTGCTCTATTGCTTGCTGCAGTGCCGAGCCTGGCGCTGCCCGGTGAGCCCTGTGTGCCCAGAGTAAAGCATGTTTATAAAGCAGAGCTGGGAAACCTCCTTCCCCAGCTGAGCTCCAAACCTTCCCAGTTTCTAACCCGGCTGCAGTTTGTGCCAGGCTGCAGCAGCCACACCAATGGCAAAGGCGATTCCAGCGTGGCTGCACAGAACACGACGCGTGTGTGTTGGTCCTGCTGGAAGCTGCAGTGACTCCTGAATATCTGATTTTTCAGTGCCATACTTTCACTAGCCTTATCGTGGTTTGCAAGTATCTGATGGCAGGTATTAATTTCCATACCAGAATATTTCTTATATAACTGAGAAATTCCTTTAGCATAATTTATGAAGGTTGCTTAGCTGGTATTTACAGCAGCTGCAGTAAATCCAAGATGCAGCTTCAAACACAACTCACAGCATCTCCCTAAGATGTAACCTAATACTGTCAGGAAGCGTCAGCTTTAAACAAGTAACTCAACACAACACCGTGCTAAATAAAGATTATGACAATCTAATGCTGATCTCCAAACTTGAGATGTTTAGACACAACAGAGTGGATTTTTTTCTTTTTTAAAAGAAGGTCAGGCAGAAAAACAGTATTCCAGAGGTCAATCAGTTCACAGCCCTCAAGCATATTTTGCTACATCTTGAAATTTCACTACAGAGAAAACGTTATGACCATTTATCTTGTCCTGCCAAGAGGGGAACAGGAAAGATGATGCAGCATCTAAGTTTTGGTGAAGCAAATGCCAGCGATTTCACTGCTTGTGGAAAATAATCCCCCAAAATTGCAAAGTTACACTGGGTTGATTTAATGATAAAGCCCACAGTCATTGCATTGCCTTTTACTGCATTTAACAAGATCATTTAGCTTATTTTTTTGGTGCAATCATGCTCTATTTTCACATGCTATCAGTGTTACAGCGACAACCACAAACCCAAAACCCCTTAATCCCCCCTCATTCCACCCCAGTTCATTCCTCAGCAGCCAAAAAGGGTTAGGGGCTAACCCGAGGCAGAGCAGGGAAGGGATAATGCCAATGTCCCACAGCAGCTTGGTACAGAACCAGAGCCTGGAGCCTTATCTGGGAGATAACACCGCCCCAGAAACAAAGCCCAGTTGTGGGTAACTGGTGCACGAGCAAACACCAGTTTGCAGCAGGGACCAGTGACAGCCCCAGGCTTCCCCATCCTGTCAGAGCTGCTCCCTGGCCAGGGCAGGGATGTGTGGAGAGACGGGTGTTGCCTTTGGAGATGCAGCTTGAAGAAGGAAGGAAAGGGGTCAGCAGTCCCCTGAGGAATGGGGACTTGGAAAAGAACGTGAGAATTCCTCAGAAGAGGACTTGAGAAATGTTTGCCATCCGGGAGAAAAACCCCCAACAAACTAAATCCATCCCCCAAAAGGACAGAATTTAATACTCTGATAGCAATCAGATCCTAGCTCAATGGTAATGACAGCACTGCTTTTCCAAGCAAGGTCTCCTCTTTTCTCCCACTCCCACCTCTCTTAACGTGATTAATCAAATTTTCCACAGTAAAGACTCGAGAGAGGCCTTTTTGCCATTTTCAATGCGTTTACCTGGAAAGTCAAAACGCACTTTGTAGTGCTCCACAAAGGCAGTGCCAGAGGCTGTAGAGGGGAAGGAAGCAGGAGCCCTGCACTGCCCAGCTGTGACAGTTTCACAGGAACAACCACGGGAACTTTGTTTGGAAACGTGCCCACTTGCATACTCAACCATTTCCACTAAAATATCAACCAAGACTGAGGGAATAAACACCTCACTGGCCTGCCTGCCTTCCCAGGTACCACAGACCCAGAGCCCCAGCAGAGGAGTCCTAAAATTCTGTTTTGCATGCTCTGATTACATTATTTGAGACAACGCCTTCACCAAGATGCACATCAGGATCTCTGAGGTGAAACTTCTACAAAACACAAAAAAAGGGAAGTTTTCTCCTGCAGAACAGCTGTTCTCCTTTACCTGTGCCTCCAGGAACAGGGCCATTTTATAAATAGTTTTCACTTCAGCAATTAAGCAAGATGTCTTACCAGCAAGCAAATGTTTCAGCAGCCTGCCTGATTGCCTTAATAGAGTTCAAACACTCTTCATCCCACTGCTTTTATCCACCAACCTGGAATTACATCCCTGCTTCTTAATGCTAAATGCAGATTTCATTTTCTGGTTTGTCCCATCTCCCCTCCGATATCAGCTCTCTCCCCTTTTGTCTCTGCTGTGGCAAGGCTGTGATAACGACTCGTGGGTAACCACATCTTTAGAGACCACTTTAAAAGCTGGCTTTGGGAAGATGGTATTGCAGAGAGGAGGAAGGATAATAAACTGTGAAGTACATAACTATGAGACAAGGAACAGCTTAGGTAAATAATTAGTGTCCTGCCTTCTGCCATGACAAGGTGTGAATCAGAGGTAACTTGTCGTGCTTCAGCCAAAAACAATCGTTCAAGCATAACTCAGACATCCATGGGGGAGAAACAGCTTACAGCCCGTGCTGCTGTTTGTTTTTTATCCTCCTGGCTCTGCAGAAAAGAAAATACGATATTCCAGCTGACTGGAATCCCTGATGGAATGCAGGGGGTCACAACAAGTGTACCAACCGAGCGGGTCTCTCCCACCACTGGAAAAAATAAAAGGGCTGCTTGTGCCGAAGCCGTGATTGCAGCAAGTGAAAGGGAGCTGGGCAGGGGCTCAGAGCCTGGCTCCCATGGCTCTGTGATGCCTGAGTGCCTCCCCCTCCCCAGGCAAGGTGGGCTTGTGCTGATGATGTTTCTGGCTAAATAATTGGGAAGCGATCTCGTGCAGAGAGTGTTCGCCTAATGCTTAGTGGGATTAGGGAAACAATTAATTGTGTCTCTTCAAGACATCACTGGCTGGTGGAGAAGGGAAATTGCTTTTCCTTCCCAGCAGGGAGAGCACACCACTGAGGGATATTAACCTCACCAGAGGCTGGGCAAGGGTAGAACAGCTTTTCCTCTTGCACATCCCGGGTGGAGAAGCAGGGACAGAAGGCGAGCACTGAAGAAGTGACCAGAGCTGTCTGGAGCCCCCAGCAGTGGCCACTGGCCCTGGTCCTTTACAGAGCTGGTGGCCTCTGACTGGCCCTGTCTACACACCACGGAGGTGCAAGGGTTTGGAACAAGTAAATTCTGTTTTTTCTGTTGTTTGGTATTCCTGCAGTGCTGATGCTTCTCTGGACAAGCCCTGGAGTGTCTGCAGAAGGCCTGGCAGTGCAGACACGATGCCAGGTGGGATCCAGCCAGCATCAAACACCATCAGAACCTGGGGAAGGCTTTGGGGGCATTTCCAAAGGCATCCAGCCACTCCCCTTCGCTCCCCCTCGGGGCACGAGCAGAGCTGCTGAGGCCAAAAACCAGCAGGGAGAATAAGAGACGAGGAGTTCCATATTTTTATATTAATGCTAATATTTTTAAATGATCGTGCTCTAATTGCTCAGGAAACTGTTACTTAAATGTAAATTCCATGAGCAAAGGAAGATAAAACAGGCATTCAAGGCACATTTGGTTTGCACTGAATTAAAAAAAAGGAATTATCTCCTCACTTGAACTGGTTTGCTAGGCTGCAAAAATGCTGTAGATTCCTGAACCTGACTTGTAATACTCTTCTGTGATCAGATTATTCGTTTAATGAGTAAAACAATCATCTCAGGGTTTCTTTTGGATTTTGCTGCATAGTTAAAAAAGGAAGCAATTCGGGAAAGGGTCATACATGAGCAGTTGGGTTTAACTTAGGAATCCATCAGAAGCACACTTTAGTAGGCAACTGCAATGACAGCCACTCCCTAGGAGTCTAAAAAAGGTGTTTTCAGTACATAAAATAAGACAAGCAAACCCCCTGTCCCAGACTGAAAGGGCAGTGCTCTCTTGGGGTGGGGTGGGGTGAGGAACAGGGTGAGAAGCAACAGTCAGAGGTGTGTGTGACCATGGAAAAAGAACAGTCACAGGCAGGAGAAATCCTCAGAGGTTTCCTGCTCAGATCCCATCCCCAGGATGTCCAGAAACCCCTGTTCCCTGTGATTTCCTGAGTAGCTCCTGAGGCAGCAGGAGCGTGGTGGGGATGTGGCTTTGCTCAGCTCTACGGATGATGCCTGCAGCACACACCCACGCCTGCAGCCTCGGGTAGGAACGTGTTCCTGACCCTGAAACAGCGCCTGGAGGCTTTGAAAGAGCTGCTCAAAATCCAGAACACTCCATGGTTTTAAATTATCTTATCTGGGCAGCTAAACAGGCAGAGCTCTGGTCTTGACCTTGTCCGTGCCTATGAGTTATTCACCGTACATGATCTCCATGTGCTGGACTTTCACCACCCAGTGTCAGCAGGCACCTCTTGAGCCTCTGAACATCAGTCTGAACCACTGACTGTGCCTCAGGGAGAGAGATCACTTTGTTTAAAAGAAGCCTTGTTAGTTTTAAAACTGAAATTTCCTGTCTTCCGTTTTAAAAGAGAAGAAAAAGCAAATGCTGCAGAGGTCTCGGTCCTTCCTAACTGGCAGGAACGTTGTCAGAGTGCAAAACTTCTAAACTCCAGTGCTCTGGAAGTAAAGAGACTAGACTTGGAACTATTTATAATTATTTAATTGGGACTCTTCAGTTAATGCTGCCTTAACACTTTGCATAACCTAATCTCTGCCTTACAGAAGTGCTATTTTAAGCTCTAAAATTTCATGTCGCAATTTCCAGGATAAAGAATTTTGATTGTAATGATAGAGCAGAGACTGGTTGAGAAAAGTGACACGAGACAAGACTGCAAAGCTCTGGTTTCCCTCCCTGGCCACAGCTTTTCTCTTGCATTGTGCTCCACAGCATAAGGAACCTGCAATCAGATTAATCCTACGATTGATTCCAAAAGGTTCAATGATTAAAAACAACTGTACAGAACCAACATTTAGAAAAAGAATCAAACACTAGTTATGCACCAGTAGCTTTGTTAGAAACAGGGAAAAAAACCCACTCAAGCCAGAGGAACGAGCCCAAGGTTTAATTTATATAAATTGCAGCCACCTGCTCATTCAATTTCCAAAAGAAAGAATTTCCTGCGTGCTCTAAATCAATTTCTCCAGCTAAAGGAATCTCTGTGAGTCTCACTCATTTAATCTTCCATCTGAGGTTGCCAACCTTTCCCCTTAAGCTGTAGACATGATTAGTAAATTAGGAAGTGATTACCTTCACCCAACCAACCTGTCTCTAGACAACCAGATTCATACATCCACTCAGTGCAACACTACAGAAAAAATGGATAAAGGCAGCAAACCTCACTGCTCTAATAAAGTATTGATTGTTAATGTTGGGAACTGGATTAATGCCTGAGGAATAAAGTTCTGACCTGCAGCCTGGGGAGCTGCTGGGACCCTCAGCCTGTCAGGATCTCTCATCTGGCACTAAAACATTTCCACGAGGTGTGTTTCCAGCTGATTGTCACCAGCAGGAAACCAGTGAGTGTCACTTCAAAGGGACAGAAGTCAGTGGAAATAATATAAAGAACAGATCAATGTTCCTGGTTTGTAAATCCACTGAAATGAGGGCTTGCTTTGCTGTGGTTTACAGGAACAGCCTTCTCCACTGGCAGCTGGGTTTCTAAACCCACTCACAAGGGACTCACACGATCCAAAGTGCTGCCCAAAGGACCAGACAAATGTGTTTTTCCTCCGTAGGTCATCTGTTGCCTCAAGCAAGCAGGTTTGTCTTGGTCTGGAGCTGCTTGCAGGTCACCAGAACATTTGGAACTGAGTTCCTGGGCCAGAGCCATCCCTGTGTAACGCCACAGACACACGGGGACAACGGACCCTGCTGATCTGTACAACGCCTTTACAAGCACTTTTCAAGTATTTCCTCAAAAATATTTTACATGTTCTGTCTTGGAGGGATCACTCATAGCAGGATATATTTAGGAACTGAAGGACGCTGGACTAGGACTGACAGGTTTGGACATCTTTCTGTCACTTCCAATCACAGCTCATCGTCACAGAAGAGCAAGGGAGGACCAGGATTGGATTTACAAGCCATTGTTATTTTATGTCAGTTGATATTCTCCATTGCTGCTGCCGCTCGTGACTCAGATTTCTTTACTATTTAGATACTTTATTCCCTAAAAGTATGCGAAAAGGGACCCATTGCCAAGAGCTTTTACAATTTAAAGCAGGCTTGTGGCAGAACTGGCAGAGTGAACGTGGTTCTTTCCCGCCGAGCTCTCACATGTGTCATCAGGATGGGAAAAGTTAAAGAAAGGATTAAGGAAAACATGTCCTTCTCGGAATCTGATGTGCAATGTGCCATCCCTGCCTGTTACACACACAGCCAAGTGCCCAGAGACCTTCACGCCCATGAAACAGGAACCGTGCCCTGCCTGGGAGGAACTCTCAGATTCTCTTTGCCCATCACACCGTGTCACAAACCCACACCAGCACGAGAAAGCAGGGCTCTGGGGTCTCAGTTATCAGAGATATTTAAGAACTTCAGGTATCTTTTTCCCTTTTTTCAATAAAATTTTGCAGGTGGTAGAGCGTGTGGGAGATGAGAGGTAGTGCCTCTAAACTTCCCTTTGCATTTTAATTAAGCCTGAATACTAAAAATTAAAAAGCTATTTGCTAAGATTAGCATAATTTTTTAAAATTGTCAAAACAGAATCAAATCAGGCAACTTTTGGTCATGATTTGCCCGTGACTGAGTACAGTGAGTGAGGTGACATCCCCCTGCTGCAGAGGGGGGTCACTCCCTCGCTCCAGTGCAGCTCAGAGCGGTTCTGCCCAGGTCTCATCCTGTGTGGCCTCATGAAAACTCTGTAAAATGCATTTTAACACCGGAGAGGGGGTGCTTTACGTTCTGACTTGTGTGCAGTTCAACACCCTCATCTGTATTGCACATTTGGTGTTCGTGGCTGAGGATCCTGATTTATCCCCTAACATGAATTTCAGTTCTGTAGCCGTGCAGACTCAGCTTGTGCTGCCCTGTCCAGCAGTAATTGGGTGTGGGAATCCCCCTGGCTCTGCCTAAGAAGGGAGCAGGGAGTTATGAACTCAGAGAAAAGGGATTTTCTATTGTAGCCAAGGATGCACACACTGAAATTAGGAGTGGCCTGGCCCGTGGCTGGTGCAGCAGTGGATTTATGATGATGCCCAGATGTACCCTGGAGTTTAAACAAGACCATTACCTTAAAGCTAAAAACATTTGGGTTTGGAAGAAAATTATCACCATTTAGAATTTTGAGCTGACACTTCTTCCAACTATTTTTACAAACAATTTTGTGACAATTTCTCACTATTTTTTTTTAAATTTTCCCAGTGTTGGGATCAAATCTTAACAAGAATTTTAGTGAATCGCTTCTGATTTCTCTACCAGGCTTTTATAGCTTTATTTCCCCCTTTTATAAAATCCTTGGCATTTCCAGCTCCTACAAAAACAGACAGGAATTTGGAGGGCTCTGCTGTAAATATGCAAGCTGAATTCCCTTAAGCACAAGCCAGTGGAACTTGGATACTGCTGTTCCACTCCAGTGCTCATCTCATTTACAGCCCAGGCCACGACTTTGGATGATTTTTTTTAAAGAGCAAAATGACAAATAATTGCAGGTAATGCCATGCAACTTGCCACGAAATCAATACAGCAAAGTGAGGGAGGAATATTAAAAGCAAGAGTATTTCCCTGTGCGTGGTGGAACGTAGCACACAGCAGATGTATTTGAGGAATAAAAGCATTTGACTGGATGATAAGACATTTGCTTTTGGTCTTAAGGATGTTATGCCACAGCTCTAGCTCCATCAGGAGGCATTACATCCTCATGTTCCATCCCTGTTCTCTCAGGGCTTTCACGTTGGGCCGTTGGATTGGAAAAGACTTGACCATAATCTCTTGTAACTATAAATACCAGCCCAGTGCAGGAGGCAGGGAGGAAAGGACACACGGTAAAATAAAGAAAACCATGTTGAGAGCCACGCAGCTGTTGGAAAGGGCAAACCCCAGCTGGTGCAGAAATGAGTATGTTCCATTTCTTTCAGGATTTCCTTTCATTACTTTCATAATGACTAAACCTCCATTTGGTTTTCAGGGGCTTTTGAGCCTAGAGCACCCAAATATTATATTTATCAAAATATTTGTCACTGAAGATACTGATCCCACTGCCAGCAAGAGCAGAACCTAATCTTTATGTCAGCCAACAGCAGGGAATAATGTCTGCAACCCCAAAAAACCCTTCCACTGGAAAGGTCAGAACTGGCTGTGAATGTGACCTGGCAGAGGAACGATAAAAAATGCCCCAAACCCCTGTGCTCAGGCAGGAAAACCACTTTGGGGGGTTCCCACTGCTACTGGAGCTCAGAGACAGCTTTATTACAGAGCTGGGCAGGGCTGCAAGGCTTCTACATCCACACATCATCTGTGCACGGAGTCACAAACCATCAGGGATTGAATTCAGTTTAATTACACTGTATTTGGAAATCTCAGGTTTTGTGGACAGAAGGTGCTGGAGAACAACAAATGCCTTGTTTTTAATTCACCCTATCCTGCCTTTCATTTGTAGCACATATTCTGCAGAAGAGCAGAGTGCAGAGAGATTTGGGCAGCACCAGGAGCCACTGGATGTCCGCTTTATTCTATCTTTTCACAAACTTGAGGCAACTTCATGAGTATGGGTCTGATGTCCTGGCAGGAACAGCATCAGAGAAGCCTGCAAATGTACACCAGTGTGAACTGGGGAGTTCTTAGATGCAGCATCAGATCTGCCACTTGTTGTGTTCCAAAGGGAAAAAAAACCCCACCCAGTCTGAACCTTCATATTTGAAAGGAAAGGTTTCTTTAAGAAAAGTCAGTTATAAAAATATTATAAAATACCCACTTTCAACTTTTGTTCCCCTTGCACAATTAGGCCAAAACACAGAGGGAGAAAATATTACAGTCACCTAATTCCAGCTTAAATGTTTCTTACCTAAGGATTTTAAGACCAAAGCAAAGAACTCTGTGTCCCTCCACACTCCCCAGGATTGCTCTGGAGGCAGAGGACAGGTCTCTGAGGAGAACCCAGCCCAGAGCCTGGGGTTTGTATGGGAGGAACCTACAGGAGGTGTCACGTTCCTCTAACAAAGCTGTGATCTCCCAGCCCTTTCCCATGAGGAGGAAGGTTCAGGAGGACTTGAAAGAGGATGAAGTGTGTGAGGGAATGGACATGATCTCCCTGCAGATGTGGGATGCGAGTTTACCTTGTTTTCAGAGGCAGGAATGATTAATGGAGTACAAGCAGAGGAGACACGAGTGAACTTTAACAAACTCTGGAGCAAGCTGAGAGATGTGATTTGTGAGCTGTGTTCTCTCTGTGGGCCTTTCCCATCTCTGCATCATAAATATGCACGCTGCCTCCAAAATGAGACAGAGAATTCTGTCGTGGCCTTAAAATCTCTGATCCTCCTCCCTCTCCATCTTGCCTGTCTGTGCATGTCTCGCCCTCCTCTCTGGATAATTTATAGGTGTGTTCTCTTTATAAGCTGAGCTGGAGGAAGGAGCACAAGAACTCCTTGCAGGGCACTGTGAATGCCAATGAACTCCAGGACCCAGCTGCCACTCACACATCTCCTGCTCCTGCCAGGAGTGATCCAGGTAGGGCACGTGGCCATTTTCACACCTGCCCCGAGGAAGGAGCCGTTTGTGGCTGCCCTGAGAGGCACATCAGGGATTCAGTGATACCCCAGCCTCCTGCTCCTCGGATTCTTTTCTGTGCAGCAGCTGACCTCTCCTCCTGTGTGCAGCTACTCGAGCAGGCTGCAGCAGGGGCTGGGGAGGAAAGTCCTGCACCCTCCATCTCCTGTCAGACTCCTGCAGCAGCTCAGCACTCTCTGTTCTCTGCTCAGGAGCTGCAACCTCCAAACAGGGCACGGCAGGGGCACGGAGTGTGTCTGCACTCGCCCCACGGTCCCGAAATGAGCCTGGGACCATGTTTACAGCAGTATTCCCTGCTCACAGGCTGGCAACTCCATTTCCCTTTCAAAGCTCCCCTTTTATCCCTGCTGGCTTTTGGCTGTAGGCAGAGTTCGTTGTGAGGATCATCCCCAGGAGCCTGTGGGCATTTCTCATCCTGAGATCATTTCTGCAGAATAGCAGCTGGAGTGTAAGAAAAGAAAGGTTTTAGCCCCAAAGAGGTGCTGGGATCCGGGCTTTGGCAGATAATCAGGTACCAGCAGCAGAGAAGCAGCCTGGCCCTGATGTCTGGGTGAGCTGGGACATGCAGGGGGGAGCTGACGAGAGGAAATGTTGGTGGTGCAGGGCACTGAGAGCTGGGACAGTCCCTCTGCAGCTCCTGGAACCGAGGGCCTCAGCACCTCTCACCAACTAATGAAGCCCAGGGAGTGAGGCTTTGCAAATGAGGGGCTTGAGGTGGGTTTGGTACAAGAAACTGCTCTTCCCTGCCTTGATTGCTGTACAGCTCAAAAATAGGCTTAAAAAATCCAAAAAGAGTCTCTCCCTGCTTGTTCATTCTAACCTAAGTCAGCACAGAGCCTCATTGACTTCCACTTGCAAATTTAGAGCCTGTAGTCACTTAAAACCCAAATCAAACAAATACTGATCTATTACTGCCTAGCAGAGCCAGAGTGAAGGAATTTCTAAATGAAAAAAGGCTCTAAAATCGTCAAGTGAAAACAGAAATTGCACCATAAAGCCTTTTTATTTTTTTCCCTGAAAGAAATAATCAGGAAAATATTATCTTGCTTGAAATATAATTGTCATTTTTAATCCAGCTATGGGAGAGAATACAATCCATTCAGATGGAGGGCCGTTTTGTCAACAGATTGTAAACTAATTTTTTAAAAAATAGAAAAGAACCCCTTGATTTTAAACTGTAGATAAAAGTTAAACCCCCAAAGCAGCTGAGAGGGAGCAGAGCAATCAATCATTGCCCGACTTCCAAATGCAGCTAATTGCCTCCAGCACCATCTTAGCACTATGGAACAAAGCAGAAATCAAAAGCTATTTAATGTCAACACATCTAAACTACAGCAGCGGTTTCCACCAAATTATTAGAAAGCAATGTTCTTTAACTCAGCAGTGGAACTTGCAGCAGATTTCAGCCTTGCCTGAGCTTTGGCAATGCACCAGGACAGTAAATGCCAGCTTTAGTTCCACCGAGAATATTTCAGTTCTTGGATTTCAGAGACAGCTCCGTTTCCTGCGCCCTCAGAGACCTGGCTCACCCTCACGGGCTCTTGGCAGCTAAATAAAGAAATTCTGCCCCAGCTCTGCTTTCCTTCCCTTCACATTTCCAGGTGTCCCAGCACCGGTGTACGGGCAGGCCAGGGGTTTGAGGTGCAGCCCAGGGAAGTTCTCAGCTGGTTTCTGCTCTTTTCCTCCCTTCCCTTCAGAGCCATTTCTCCACTTGGCACTGATGATTGTCCAGGGAATAGAAAGAACCCCAAAGTTGTAGATCTCGTGTTACCCCCCAGGCCAGTGAGTGGCATTGGCACAGTGCAGCAGTGAGAATAAAATCCATTTAAATCCACTCCCAAAGTCACGGAATATTTTGGCCATTGGAACCTCCCCCACACCCATCTCTTGCACACAGTGTGCTATGAAATGTGGGTTAGAGGAGATTTTTCTAATGCAATATTTTTCCACAGGGACACATTTATGAGTGACCAACTTTTGCCAAGGAAGGGCTTGGGAAAGGGAGCCAAATAAAAAGAAATGTGGTGCATAAGGATTCCTGTCTTCCCTTCCAACAGGCTGGAAGTTTCCTGGTCTATTTGGTTTCGAAGTGCATGAGGAAGTTTTGGACTCTAAGGAAATGTAAAGGTCTTCAGCTCTCCCTCAAGAGAAGTGGGTACCTTGGGTTTTTTTTGAAAATGCAAATATTGCTGAATAACAGAAAAATCAGTTTCTGCCTGTTTCTGCCTGTTTCTGCCAGATCCACGCTTAAGATTTCCAAATTTCTTCCAGCAGAGGGCTGTGGGATGCACAGCACACCTCCCAGGCAGCTCACTGCAAGGTTCTCATAACCAGCTGCGACTTTCGCCCCAGGGACAGATCTGCTGCCCTCTGGAATGCAATATATGTTTAGCCAGGAATTTCCATTGAACATAGGAGCTCAATGTCCACTTTATTTCTCTGACTTAGTGCTTTCCTTTCAGAAGTGTGCACGGTGCAGGCACCTGCAGCTGGGTTTAAAGCAGTTTGGTTTCACACAGGCAGTCTTTGTTCTCGGCTTTGTTTCAAGTAGAAAAGTGAGTTCTGGGCTGGTGAAATACATCCAGGGTATCAAAAGATGGCAATTATTGAAAAGCAGCAGTTTCCAAATAACATTTTTACAGCACAGAATTAACTCCTTGGCTGTTTCTGACATTAGATGATGTTTTGGAGACTTTGCAGTGATTGTTTTTTGAACCAAGGATGACTCTGCCTCACTGAGTCCAGAGCCCGGAGCAGGACAGGCCGTGTGTGGGGCAGAGGGCAGGAGTTACAATCTCATTTCCTGTGGTTCCCATCCCACTTCCAGCATGATGGTCTTGATCTCTGCAGTGTGCCAGAGCACACCATTTCAGTCAAGGGATCCTAAAGGTGCTCTGCTGCCTGTCTCCTCCCCAAAGCACATCTAAATTACACCAAAAGCCAGGGAACAAGCACAGGAAGACAGCAAAATCTCCTCTAAAAGCAGTGAAATATGTGTCAGAAAAGAAAATAGGTATCACCTTCAAGTTTTAGAGAAGTTAGCAAATAACAGGGAAAAATGGGGTCATGTCCAACAAATAAAATTCAATTGAAAGTCCTCATTCCATTAAACACTTTGGTGGGTGGAGTGTCCTCCTAATCCTTCTCTCCTGGAGTACCTTCAGTACAGGCAGAGACAGGCAGCACAAACAACACAGAAACTGGAGCTTTTCTCCTCTGGCCTTCAGCTGAAGCCCCTGTGAAACGTTTAGAATAGTGCCTGACCTCTGGAAGGTCAGGGATGGGTAAAACACACGTCACAGGCTTCCTTCAACACCTTTGGCTGTGCAGGTACTCTGGGAAATATTTCTTAAGGTAATGAATTAATCAGCATCAACAATTCATTCGAATTATTATCTTCTCAGGGTGGAGGCCCTCCACAGATTTTCTAGGAAACAAGAAAGCAGATTTTTTTCTGTCTTTGTGTGTGTGTGTGTGTGCACCACACCAGGTTTTGCACAACTTGGCAGCTTGAGCAAACTGACATTATTGCAGCAATTTTTAAAGTTTTGCACTTCAAGTTCCACCCTTTTTGCTAAAAAAAAAAAAAAAGGCAAAAAAGAAAAAAAAAAAAAAGCAAGTATCTTCTGTCATTAATTTTCTCACATTTTTTTAGAAATGTGATGGCTCTTTAGCACTCCTCTTTTGTTGTCATATTCCCAGCCTATCTGACGTTTCTGCCAGGCCTGGGGGGCACGGGCTTTCTGCCAGGCCTGGGGGGCACGGGCTCAGCACACAGGCTCAGCACACACCTACCAATGGTGTCAGCTCACACACAGCAAAGACAAGACAATAAAAATTGGAGTTAACGGAACAAAACCACTCAAAACTTGCTTCATCATCCTCTGAGATCAACGAGCATCTTTTGATTGGATTCAGCAGGTTTCAGGTCAAGCCCATGGAGGGGTGCTCGGTGTTTCTAGCCCTTAACCATAACATCAGGATGTGTCAGAAAATCCCTTTGGTTTTTTTGGTGCAGGTCAGTCAGCTGCTGCTACATCTTTTTACTTGACCACTCATCGTGTCCTTTGGTGCCTGGAGACTGCCCCTGCCCCGAGAACTCGGCCAGTGGGAGAACCAAACCAGTGTGCCAGACTCGAGCTCGGCTCCCTCCCCTTCCCCCACACTGATCCTGCACTTAATCCCTCCCTGCATTAACAGAAGTGCTATCACTCACCTCTCCTGCTAATGCAGCAAATGAAAAGTGCATCTCAGAGGAAACAAACACCTCCAGCAGTTTAAAGTGCCACTCGTATTTACGCTGCAAGAGAAGATGAACTGCGCTCGTCTGAGACGAGGAGCTGATGCAAGGTGGGTCACACACCTGGGGCTCAGAGCTCTGCAAATCCATGACATATGAAAGTGTTTGCCTTGCAGAGGATATTCAAATTGCTAAATGAGGGTTCACTTCACCTCCAGCACCTTCATGTGTTTGGTGGAATTCCCTTGGCGTGCATCCCGATGTGCTGAGGTAAATATATTCATAAACACAGGGCTGTTTGTAGAATAAAGGAAAGCTCCTTTTCTGACAGATATTCTGCAACACAGGGACTATCCCCTGTTTGGTGTTTGGACATCTTTTACTGTGGCTGGAACAGGAGATGACAGTAAGATACTGGTGTTACACCAAGAAGTCAGATTTTCCCGGTGATAACCTCGGCACAGACAAAGCTCCAGCTGCATTTTAGGGTTTCAGACTATTTGAGTCAGTGGGAAAACCTGCCTTCAGTGGGAAAACCTTCCTTCAGTGGGAAAACCTGCCTTCAGTGGGCTTCTCTACCACAGCCCTCCCGAGAGACCATTTCCTGAAAGAAAACCCAGCAGATTTAACACAAACAGCCCTCTGGAGCTGAACTTAATTATTGCTTTGACAAGCCTGTACTTCTTCCATTTCACCACAGACTTAGTGAGAAATTCTGTGATGTTTCCTTTCTCCTGCAAATATTTAAACACATGCACTATTTCATTATTACTTTCCTCTAGCTCCCTCTCTTTTTTCACATTTCCCTGCACAAGATATATGCCCCAAAGGGATCAGAACAGAACAAGGGTAAATGATAGCTTATTAAAAGAGGAAAGGGAAATATTCCTCTGATTACTTCTTTGCTTCTCGGTCCACGGTTATACCCTGCTTTCATGGCTCCTAATGAGCAGTTTTATCATGAACTGCAAGGCACTTGTATGACACTGTTGACCTGATTTTGGTCAATGCTGTGCTGCAGAGGCCCCCAGCCTTACAAGGGAACAGCCTTTTCCAGCCTAAATGGGCTGGGTGGATAATGGGCTGAAAGGGGGGTTCTGTCAGCACACAAAGCCCTGCACTGCAGACTGGATGGAAGGAACAGAGGGAAGTGAAGCATAATTAAATATTTTTGAACCTATTGGAACAGAAGACAGTTGAATGGAGAAGAGCCAGCAGAGATTAAGTCGCGTCAGAGATGGACAAGAGGAGCTGGGTGTCGAGGGGATGGATCCAGAGGCCGTGTGTTGGGATTTGGGAAAAGGTCAGGAGCTCTCAGCACCACAGATTGGTGTAATCAAAGGAGAGATGGGGTTAGCAAAGATGGGGGCAGCTGCAAAAGGACCACACAGCCACGAGAGCTTCAGAAAGAAGTGAATTAAGAATTCAGAATTATTATTGGTTCACTTAGTGAGTACAACTTGCAAAAGCAAAGAATTACAGGCTGAACAACTTTGGAGTAATTTTCTGGAGCTTTCAGTTTGGGATACTCATGGAACTAAACACAGAGAATTAGGAACTGCTATTTAGTTATTTTTTATTCAAAGGGGATCTTCGTCAATTAAACCTCTTATAGATATTTGGATGAACGATGACGTTTGTTGAGTTTATTCCAGATCATAAAAATAGATAAAGGAAAAAAAACCTATAAAATCAACTGTCCTAGGGAGGATAAGTAAAAATGGCAAGCACTTAAATTTTCTTTTAATAAACTATTTAGCAATATTTATTTAATGATTGCCCAATTCAGCTGCTGTAACACTCTTTAATAACTCATAAAGCATATTTTACAGCAGCCATGAGATTTAATGCCATCACAGTGGAAGGAAAATCTATCTTGACACAAAGCTTCTGAAAGCAATGGGAAAAAATGAAGCTGAGGTTTCTGGATGGGAAAAATATTTTTTTTTATTGAGGTAAATGCTTTCTATCACCTTCTTTGTCTGTGTACTGTAGCCAGGCAGCTATTATATGCAATTTGAGTCTGTCAGTTGAGGAGTGTGATGCATATTAGAGTGGGTAAAAGTAGTTGTGAGCAAGTTAAATTTAGCCCTTATTACCTGCATTATGTTAATGCCTCTGGGTGCTAACAGATTGAAAGCCGCTGTGATAGACACTGTACAAGCACATAGCAAGACAGGAGTCATTCAGGGCATGGGCTGAATCAAAATAGACAAGACAGAAAAAGGGTAGGAGGCTTGGAGATGAAAGCAGAGAAAAATAAAGAACGGCGGAGCCGAGGGAAAAAACGGCATAGGAATTTTTTTTTTTTTGGCAAAAATATATTTCATCTATAAGTGAACATTTGTCAAAGCCATGAGATGTTTTCAGGAGCGATATTCTTCCCTGGGCATGTGAAAGAGAGACCAGCTAGTGCAGACTCAGCTTCAAATCTCATCTTCTAGGATTAAAAGATTTGGATCTTTGGCCTCCTAAAGAGTGACCTCATGACCAGGCTGCTGCGGTTCCTCCGAGACGTTTTCGTGAAGACAGAACAGTGAGGCTTTTCCAAATGCCACGGGATTTCATGGCATGGCAAAAGGCTTTTCAAGCCATCTCTCACCAGGAACATCACCCTGTACCCCCAAGGGGCTCCCACCCCCAGGAGCCCCCAGAGCCCCGTGCTGCCCCAGGGGACCCTGCAGGGGACACGGTTTGTCTTCTTCTCTTACTGTTCTGATCTCTCCCATCCATCTGAACAACTGCTCCCTGTGGAGCTCAACTTTCTATTCTGACCTGATTAAGCAAATAGGTGCAAATTTGTAAACTTTAATTTAAAGTACATGCACAGGGAGTCTGTTTTTGTTAAGAGTTGGGGCCACTGGTGAAACAGCTCACTGTCAGCTCCGTCCTGAGTTTAACTCAATGTGCCAGGTACCACCTGTAGCAGAGTTTTACACAGCACCTCAAACCCACCCAAAATTACCTGGTAGGTTACCCAGATCTATTAATAACCATCACTGAGCTGTGAAGGGCTCCAATGATAACTCAAAGCTGTGATAAGGGAGGGAGGGAAGAGAAAACTGATGCTGGTCTATTGATTAGGGGCATACACTGTTTTATTTACCAGCTAAATTCTTGCACAGAATGATTTAACACAAGGAGACACACAACATGCATGTGTGTGGGTATCAGATTAGTAGCTGACAAACTCTATCATACTGTGGCTTTATTTCTTTGGCTGTTCCAAAATTTCCATGCTAATGTCCTTTCAGGTGGCTGCTGCACAGAGTTGCAGTTTCAAACAAGAGCATTGCCACATCTGAGAAGCTGGGATGGCTGCCATCACACAATGGTTTGAGGCTTCTCTCTAGCCTTGCATTGCAGGGATGTTAAAAAATGCTCCCCCAGGGACAGCCTCATTCCTCAGTGCAGCAGCAAACAAAGTGCTGTCATTTCGGTGAGTTTTGTTTTGAAGCTCCTACAAGAGCTGATGGCACGCCTGAAGGAAGGCAAATATCTCTGAACTGTCTCTGTTTCCCCAGAACTCCGACATTTCAGCGGAAGAAAAATTGAAACTTCTTTCCCTGTCCCCTCTCCAACCGTGTTTGTGCTCCCTGGCTGCCTGGGAGGCTGTCTGATGTCACCACAGGGTAAGTGATAAAAACGGATGCATCAGAAACATTTTCCTCTGGCAACTTAATTTTAACGGTGTTTGCAACTTTACTGAGCTTAACAAAGGCAAGGGAAGGCCTGATGGGTACAAGCCTGGCATCTGTGTCTTGGATTTATCAGTGGGAATGTGCTTTCTGCAGCACTGGAGTACAAGGATGGATGGAAAAGGATATGTAACACTTCAGTATTAATGCTTAAGCTTTGATATTTTGTCACTTTTCTCCACTTTGTCCATTGTTGTTGTTTTCCACCCACAGGAAATCAGCTTCCCTGGGTGTACAGCACGCAGCCCTGGCAGAGCTGCACCTTGCTTGTCACAGCCACTCGCTGCCATCCTGCCCAGAAACGTGGCAGCAAGAAGCGCTCATTGCAGCCTAGGCCCAAGAGCAGAACGAGGTCTCAAACTGTGGATTTTTATAAAATAAACTCCTTTTCTCCTCTTGCTGTCAGGCAGATGGAGGTTTCCCCAGTTTTCTGATGAACCAGTCTGAGCACGGAGCTGCCCTCCCTGCTGAGGGCGGCTGTGCACCCTCGCTTGTCGCCAGCCCTGCAGAACCCCAACTGTGCTCACCCATCAAACCTCCCAGCTCCTTCCTGCTCCCAGCCTGGGTGCCTGAGGACAGCACGGGGAGAGTGAGGGCAAGACACAGTTCCAGTGCCCTGCCAGCTCTGTGCAGGAAATCATTTTCCTGTAATTAAGTGCTGATAATAAAGAAAGAAGCCTTAGTCTGGCCAGTGCCTTTCCTCCATTGTCAGTTCACCTTCCAAAGCAGTTCCTTAGTTTTCCTAAATTTTTAAAGAACTGAGTTAACAAAAGTAAAGGGGTCTAATGAAGTGGTCAGATCAACCCCATGGACATTGAAATGAAAACAATCCTGCAGAGCAAAGCATCTGAAACTGTCTCAGTTTGGAGCTGAATTTGTGCCAGCAACAAACAAGTTACACAGCCAAGGTGAGTACCAAGAACCTTGCTTGGCAATTTTCTCCAGCAGGTTATATGGCCCCTCCTCATATAAAGGCTCCAAGGCTTTAATTTATTTGCCCTCACAACATATTACACTGGGGAGAGTGAAGAAATATTTCCCCGTTCATTAGTCAGAGAGGAGCTGAGAGACCAGAGCAACACAGAAAATATTCAGCCACTTACTTCCCACTGAAATGGCATTAAGGGGCAACGAGAACAAGTTACATGCTCACATAATTTATTTACCTATATTGCTATTGCCAATAAGACTCAACAAAAAACGTACCAGGGATACATAATCTGAGCATCTCCTCTGCAAGGAGAGCTCAGCAAAAATACATCAGAGCAGGCACCAAACACCCTCTTTCATTTGGCCTCTCCCTGACCCTCCGTGTTTCTTAGTGACTGATTAATATTTATGCAAACCACCACTTCAATTAGAAACCTAGTGGGATTAATTGGACGGAAAACTACTTGCAAAGCAGCACATAAAGGGAAAAAATAATCAAAGAGAGCTTTTCTCTCTTTTGTCTACTGCCACCAAAATAATGCAGGCGGGTACAGGTTCGGCACAGGGATGTACCCCCTAAAGTGTTTCAAACTAATAACCTTTGGAATGGGTTTGCAGCCCTGGAGAGGCAGCAGGGATACACGAGGGAACAAGGTTTGATTGAAGCTGAAGCCTGGCTCACGTGCGCATTCAAGCAGCCAGCTCTACAGCAAAATGTCACAGGATCACAGCCAACCCCTACACCCAGAAAAATCTCTGCTCCCATTAATTTACCCCCTCAAGCCCACAGGCTGCGTGAGGCTGCATGAGGTGAACGTGGTGCACTGATCCTGGGACAGGAGTGCGAGCAAACAGTGGCTCTGTGGCCACTCTGTGGCTGTGTGGCCACTGTGGCTCTGTGGCCACTGTGGCTCTCTGGCCACTCTGTGGCTGTGTGGCCACTGTGGCTCTGTGGCCACTCTGTGGCTGTGTGGCCACTGTGGCTCTGTGGCCACTCTGTGGCTGTGTGGCCACTGTGGCTCTGTGGCCACTCTGTGGCTGTGTGGCCACTCTGTGGCCGTGTGGCCGTGCCAGGCGCTCTGTGCACGGGGACAGCAAGGGCCCCCACATCCCAGCTTTGCTTTTCTGCCACCAACCTTGCACAGGGCGTGACGCAGAGATTGCAGTTCACGCTTTGTGTGTGTGTGCGTGGCTGCTTCATTCTGAAAGAACGTGAAGAGGAAAAAGAGAGAGCCTCGGGTGACTTTGGGATGGATGAAAGGCAGACTGTGTGCCATGGAATTCTGTCTGCTGCCTGACTGCCTTGCAGTGGGCTCCTGCAACACATCTCCTACAGATCACAAACCTCCCCAGTAGCAGGGAGCTCAGCATCACAGACGGGAGACTTTGCTTTTCCAGGAAGCAGTAATTCACTGAAGGCAGCCTCTCTCCTGGCTTTGCCTGGCAGTGCTGTTCTCCCCCGCAAGGCAGACCCAGGGCAGAATTTTGCCCAGACCCACCAAGTGCTGCACAGAAAAAAGGAAAGAAATTGCTGTGGGTTTTAGTTTTACTCTATATTTAGGCAATGGCTAAACAACATTTCAGTTGCAGGAGGGTTGTGAAGAAACTACTTTCATAATGCACAGACTCACTACCAGTTGGTCTTACCTAGAAAGAAAATTCTCCCTAGGCTCATACCCATGAAAATAAAGATGCAGTAAGAAATCAGGTCTCTGCAATTCAGGAGAACATTGCAAACACATATTCCCATTTTCCTTGGGAGTTTTTAATTTGTATCTCTGGCCATGTATCACCTAAGCTAAAACCTGAGCCGTGCAGTGTAATATTCACTACTGAGCCCTGGAATATTTGCTGCTGTTGTTTACATCCAGGAGGCCTCAGGTCACAACCAGTGCCAAAAGCTGTGGGATGAATATACAGAGTCATCAGTTTAAGGACAAGCAGAGCCAAGAATTAATCCATATTGTTAATCATTCTGGCTCATGCTCTCGGGGTGACCACAGCCAAGCCCCAGCCTGGCTGTAATGTCACACCAAGGTGAGAGCCCACGTGCTCTGGTGTGCAAGGCAAGGAAGGATGTTTAAGTGAGTGAAGTAGGATCAAATATGGAACAAAGCATGAGGTTTTGTACTGCTTTCCATCCAAACTCCCTTTACCTACATCATACATCAGTGTAGGACTCGGTCATTTTCCCATAATACTTTAAATAATTGCCTACACCTCTCACTTGCTGTTTGGGCAGGGGATTTTACCTGCCCAGAGCAATGCCCTCTGAACCTGTTTTGTCTCTCATTCTCTAAATGTAGCCCTCCTCAGACACAACAAACCTGGATCTTTCATCACTTTTCCTATAACTTTAATTCTGTTGTCTCAGAGAAACTTTCTGACCACCTGCACCTGAGTGAGAAGTAGGCCCTAATCCTCTTCTACATCCATTCCCCATCAGATTCACAGATGGATGTATAAAAATTAGAGATTTCTTGTCAGAAATCAAGTTCCTTTCTTCCCTGATTGTTAAAACAGTGGGCCAGTTGCTTCAAAAATAGATACATCTCTCCTCTCTCCTTTTTCCTGCCAATGGATTGTGTTTTTCCTCAAATCCTGGCTTCATTACCACCACAGTGAGACGTTGCAAAAACATGAATAAATCCGGCCTTCAAAACAAAAGAAAGTTTGAAACTTTTAAGTGGAAAACTGAGCTTCACTCTGCTATCTTGAAAATGGTTATTGTGGGTGACAGAAATAACTGTTTGTCAAAGGAAAAAAAAAATAAATATGGGGCCTTTTTATTTCAGCCTAAATTATTCAGCTGATGTTTATTACCTCAGCAAAACAGGCCAAGGAGCCGTGCCCCAGCTAAAGCAATTCTGCTTCTGCACCTACAGTAGCAGGGGTGTGAAATGTCTCCCTCAAGACAGCTCTCGGAATTTCAGATTCTTGGGGAAAGAATAGTGCACAGTGGGCTTGAAGAGCTTGATTAGACTCTGGCGTACGCTGCTTTTTCACTTTTGGCAGGCAGCGAGGAGCTGTCGGCGTGAGCTCGGAGCTTTATTTGCTGCTGGTTTCAAACAGCTCCTCGCGAGGCGCGTTCGCTCTCGCTGCCTTTTGGAGGTGTTTTCTGCTTTGATGGACAAGATGTTGGGTTTGTGCTTCCTTCTAGCAGCGTAATTCACAGATCCCTCAGCCCTCCTGGCAGATCAAGCGGGAAGTGGCTCATTGTGCACTCTGTACGTGCGCTAATTCTGGCAACCTTCGCGCTCAGCAGAAGG
The DNA here is from genome assembly GCA_013399195.1 of Dicrurus megarhynchus. NCBI lineage: Eukaryota > Metazoa > Chordata > Aves > Passeriformes > Dicruridae > Dicrurus > Dicrurus megarhynchus. The sequence goes on from VXAD01010627.1 coordinate 362,922, forward strand.
AATGTGGGACGCCTTTGGCTAAATGCCCTCCCCAACCCCTAAAAAAAGGCACCTTGTCAGTGGTTAGCAGTGCTGCCAGGGTGGGAATTTGCCTCGGCTTCCACTGAAATGGCTGCAGTTGGAGTGGGCCGAGGCTGCTTTGTGGAGGGGTTTTCTACCTGAATCCTGCTCCGCATGAGCTGGTGCAGCTCCAAGAAGGTCAGGGAAAATCCTGTTTCCTGCACAATCCGGGATCCCCCCGGCCTGGCTCTTTGCATTTCTTCTCCTCCATTGCCCTTCCTGCTGCTCCTTTCCCATTATAGGACACAGGGCCAGCCTCCCCTGTTGGCACAGGGTTTCTCTGAGGAGCTCAAGGCAGCATCTTCCCCAAGGTGCAGAACTTCCTTTCCCACCTCCACGGCTGCTTTCTGCTTAGACAGCAGATGGAACAGCTCCCTGTGGGAAAGGACAGCTCTGCCACAGCCTGAAATCCCACACAGACAGAAATCCCACACAGACAATGCTGTTTCTCCTTGGATGCCCACCCACAGGAGCTGAGGTTGCCCAGGCACCCTCCTGGCTTTGCCCTCATTAGGAGGGTGTGGGTGCTGCTCCCTGAGCTTCCCTGGGCCCATCCTGGCACTGCCACATCGCCGGTGCTGCCAGCAGGGTCACAGCACCCTGCTGGCTGCCCCTCTGCCACCAGCATGCACGGGGGGAGAACAAAGAGATGCTGAACACAAAATACGGATGTGACGTCCCAAAAGCTCAGATCTCCCTGCAGCTCTCAGGATTACCCTCCACAGCTCCCTCACACACACATGGAAACAGATATTTGTATGTATCTGGCTTAGTTCTTGGGTGGAACAGTCACCTACAGCGCTGACGTGTGTCTGACGTGGGATTCAGCATCCCAAGTGTGTGTTACAGTAAGAGATCCACGGGGCGGGGCTCATCTGGAAAATCTTTATCTAAGCTGATCTAAACTCACAAGTGACAGAACCTGCTGTTGGCAGAAGATCTCATTTTTGGGGGGAGTGCTAAGCGTCTGTCAGCCATCCACATTTCCGTGCCACCAGGCATTCCTAAAAAACCTCAGCCCAAATGTATTTAATGTGCTTCTGTAGGGCAGTCACGGGCCATTTGCCATTGTTGCAGAGCACAGCAATGAGCCACAGATCATCCCCTCAGATCCATCAGAGGGCATTCAGCTGCTCAGTCGTGGTGGACTTTGCAGGGGACAGGAATGGTCAGACACGTTCTGCTCTTCCCAGCACCCCTGCTCAGCGTTGCTGAGCAAAGCGCTTCAAGTCAGAAAATGTTAATATCAGGAGCACAGTAGCAGCACAGAACCTTCTTTAGTGAGTGATCACACGCTGTGACACCGCCACAATCTGCTTGAAAGCGATGCCATTTTTTACCCGTGACAGAAATCAGGAGTTGTAACGAAAATAATTTACTTTTAAAAGTAACCCGACATCAGTGGAGGCAGTTTCCTGCAGACTTTCATTGTTTCCCTCGTGGATGAGGCAGCTTTGTCCTGTTGTAACCACAAACTCTACACACATACCGACAGGGTGATAACCTGCAGGATCAAAATAAAGATATTTTCAAACCTGGAGCCACTGAATGGGAGATTTGCTACAGTTTTCAACACCACCAGGATTCGCATCGCTGTTACTCTGCATCTTCACAGGCAAAACAAGTGGTTTGCTCACATCTAAAATAGGAGCCAAATTTAATATTTGCTACCTGAAATACTAGATTTTCTTCTCCTAATTTCATAAGGAAGACAAGATCAACACCACGGTCAAAAGATTTCACTTTTTTGACATTATAACTGAAGAATTTGGGAGAGGAACTACTACATTTGTAAAGTTTATATGTAAAAGAGATGCAAGGCTAATATTGCCTATTTATGATAATTTTAAAATTAAAAATTCCCCACTAGAAGCCTGAGAGAGGCAATAATTTTCTTCACATGTGGTCAGAGGGTCACTGTGGAAATTAATGTGGTAAATTAGGAAGTCTCTTCCTGTTTTTTATTACCACCTATTTAGATGAAAAGGTAAATAAATAAGGAAAATGGAAAAGGATGAAGCCCACAAAGAACAAATGCAAATTCCTACACCCAAGCCCAACCATTTTTTACAAGTGCAAAGTGAAAGACACAAACTGGTCCCTTTTATGCAGAGAGAAAGAAATCTGAGATCAGAGAGGATCAAAAGCAGAATATAAACCAAAAGTTTGATAAACCACACGGCAAACACAAACAGTAGCTTAGCTCCAAGCCATGGGACAGCCGAGTCATCCCCTACTCCCTCAAACCCCATCGAGCTTTGGAAACCCCACTTCAGGTAAAAAGTTGACTCATCCCTGCAGTGAGAAAGATCAAAGAATTGAACTTAGGAGGTGAGGTTGAAAGATCTGGGGCTGTGCAGACTGCAGAGGAGACGGCTGAGTGAAGGGATAACAGCCTTCAAAGTACATAAAAGGCTGCTGGGAGGAGAAGAGGAGTAAGCAGGGTTGGTGTGCTTATTTTAGGGAGGAGCAATAGTGAGGGGCTGCATCTGCAATGGGGGAGAAGCAGCTCAAACACAGGGAGCATTCTGTAAAACCGAGGGCAGCTAAACCCTGACACAGATGGTGTGGGGAGGGGGCATCTCTGTCTTTGCAGGTTTTATGGAATGTGTTGGGCCAACATCTGCCACAGGGGACACAGGGGTATTGCAGGAGCCTGGGGATGATCTGTGCCACAGACACGGCTCAGGGTGAGCTGGGGAGCCCGGGAATCCTGCACAGACATTCCAGACCCGACAAAATCCATGGGAGATCACCATCAGCATGGGCCTGGGCAACAGCCACAGCATCCCAGCCCTGGGAAGGGAGGGGTGCAGGGATGGAGCATCCCCTGCTGGGTTCCCCATTGTGGCTGCAGAGGAGGTGATGTCCAGAGCCACCCTCTGCAGCTGAGCTGCACCATCCTCTGGGAGCTGGTGGCAGGAAGACACAGAGGAATTTGGAGCCAAATGTGGTTCCTGCTGTCACTCAGGAGGGCCCTGCAGCTCTCCTGGGGTTTGGTCTCCCACAGCCAGGCGGTCTCAGCCCGTGCTGACCCCACGAACAGGAGGGTCACCAGCAAAACCCTGATCTCTGCCCAGTCTGGTTTCCTGTGCCTTGGACACTGAGGGGTTTTGTGAAGGGGACACTGCGGTTCTGAACTTTTGGGGTCTGCCGAATGGAATTGCTGTGGACAGAGCCCACAGATTGTCCATGGAAGGGATGGCACTGGTGGGAAGATGGGCTGCTGGGAGGAAGCAGCCTCAGCGTTTAGGGGTGTAAATGGTTCCCACGTGTCCCTGGGATGGAATGTGGTGCTAATGTCCCAAACACCACTCCTAGGGCTGCTTCCCTCCTCCACCAGGCCCTGGCTGTGAATTTGAATAAGTTATGGAAGCTGACCTGACAAAGGAGCATTAATGGGCCATTTACCACCCGAGAAGTGCATTAACGGGTCATTAATGCGTACCCTGTGGTGTCCTGCTGGTAGGACTCACCAGATATTTCATATGTTTTAAAAGTTTGTTCTTTTTTTTTTTTAAGCAACCAAGATTTTTTTTTACTTCCCTTTTCTCCCTTCCTCTGAATAAATCTGTAGGTTGTAGGGGAATACCAATCCATGAAAAGAGAAAAGAAATTATTCTGTTATCCTCCCAGCTGATGCACATCCATAACCAGCAGGAGGAAGGTGCCAGTTCTGTGCCCTCACCTCTTCCCACAGGAACATGTGACAGAGCTTCACAGAGGCTTCAGTGGAGATATTAATGTCCTTGATTAAGGAGACTGACCTGAAGAAAGGTCAAAATCAGTTAAGGGCTCTCCCAGTTATCACGTGGAGAACTGAGGATTCCCAGCACTTCATACAAGTACTCCTGGAAGCCAAAAAACAACTCAATGCATGAATCTGTATCTGGTTTTGTCTTCGTATGGAGGAGAAACTGGGTGGAAAGTCCTTCCCAGCCCTGCACTCAGTGAAAATGTTGCTTTTCAAACACAAGGCACTGCTGGGTTTTTCAGTGCTTAAACCTACAAGAAGAATCAAGAGTTGACAAAAAGTCATTATTGCAGTATCAGAGATGACGTCATTTTCCTCGTCTCTCTTGTCTGTACAAGTTTGGGAATGAAAAAAAATTGGGGTTTAATACCATCGGAGAGTTTGCTGTTCTATCAGAAATGCTTCTTTTGCCAAATGAATGCAGATGTTCTTGCCAGGACAGGAGCACTTTGTAATTGGAAAATTGCTGAAAATAGAAAAAAAGGAAATGCATTCCTACCATGCCTTAAATTGCCTGCAATCCTTGAAACAAAATCAATTGTATTCAGCTGCACTGAAGTTTTTTGCTGGATTACTTCTCAGTCTGGCAACAAAAGCTGGGAATTTGCACAAAGGGAGCAAGTGCTTTTCTAAAGATAATTAGTCCACTTTGATATGCACTGAGAGTTTTTAGAAGAGGACAGTACCTGTCTGGTTTTTATGCATTCACTGAGCCTAAGAACAAAGAGCAGTAAAAGATACCAGGAACTTTTAAAGTGCACTTGACACAGGGATCTGCTCAGCAAAAGAAGTCCACCGAGAGTGGGAAATGGATAATGTTATCCTCTTTGGAATTCTTTCTTCATGATTACTCGTGGGCTTTATTTCTCATAAATAGATGGAAATGTTGTAAATCACAGGTAAAATCCATGAAAGTTGGATTTTTCAGCTGCTGAAAACAACGCCACGGACCTTGATGGCTGCTGCAAAATGCCTGTGTGTATGAAAGCAGCTACCGAAGCATCAGGTCATAAAGAAAACCAAGGACAGAAGAGTGATGTAACTTGAATTTCAACAAGTTCTGATTTCATCTGTTGTTCACAGCGGTTTGAGGCACAGAAAGCAACTCCTCAGTGCCAGAGCTAATGAACTGAGCATGACATGGGGTCAGAGATCAGCGAAAGCACGTGTGACCCTGCCAGGACTGAGGGAACACGGGGTCAGGTTCTTGCTTTCTAAGAATCTTTGTGGCTCCGTGTTCAGGAACTTCTGGACAGAAGGAGCCAGACTCTGATGTAAACTGAAGTAAGGTCTTCCAAAGATCTGATCTAAATTTAATAACCCCGGTGAAACATGCTCCTCCATCCCACTGCCTCTGTAAGGCATTATTATTGAGTTTGTAGCGAAGAACTGTTTATTATTTTCCCAATTTTCAGCCACAGCACAGTCTATTTTAACACAGCAGCCTCCCAGTGAGTCTGGGCTGCAGAATATGTGGCTGTCTTTAAAAATAAAGAGCTCTGGTAATCCAGGGAGAGGAGCAAGCCACAGGCTGTGCATTTCCAAGGGGGAATGGTGATTAAACTGACCACGCAAGGAGCAGCTTTTAGGCTGATCTGAAGGAAATGGATGTGGCAATAATCCCATGTTACCTATTGAATGGTAATTTCAGGGACAACCTTTGCTGAGTGTTTGAAAGGACAAAATTTGAATTCTAATTTCCAGAGAAGGCAAAGGCATTTATAACAATTGCCTTTGTGCAATTGCTGGAGTCAGACTCCGTGCAGGGGCACAGGACAATGCATCTCGTAAGGAGTCAAAGATAAATGGCTTAATCTGAGATCTACAACTCTAATTATACACATCTCTCTATCCTAAAGGGGTTTATTTGGCTATAGTTGCTTTTAGAGCCATTAACGAAATGCTGCATTACATCTCTGTTAGTGTGGGGGCATGTGCAAAGACTGCCTGTGTGCCTAAAGCCTATTTTTACACCGAATGAGCCCTAAAATGGAATTCAAATTCAGTTTGTTTCCATTATAGCACTGCGATCATTACAAGTTATTATTTTTTAAAAATACCGATAATCACATTTCTGCATTAAAAGGGTTTGTAAGAAAGGGATAGAAGCCGTATGAAAAATGTGAGTTAGGAAATATTTACAAAGGAGGAAGCAAAGAATAAATCTGCTACAAATGCATTATCCCCTTAGCAACACAAAGCTCAGCCTAAGCTTTCTCTTCGAGTTCTGTGGGCTACAAACCCAAGATTTCCTCTGCTTCCACGCTGAGATTGGTGCTCTGACTTCTCCATCCAGGTGCAAAAGGGTCAGGATTTGCTGAAGGGTGGGAAATGCCAGCTCAGTGCGAGATGTGGGGCAGCCCTGCAGGAGGACCCCCGCCCCACACACGGCTGCTGAGCTGCGTGGTGCAAGGAGTGACTGGGAAATGGCATCGCTGCTCTGGAGCTGGAGCAGCCCAGCGTGGCCAGAGGCATCCAGGGAGCTGCCAACCAACTGTGCAGAGTCTGGCATCAAAGGGATGTCCTCCTTCTGCTGGCAAAGGCCACAAATGCACAGAATCAGGTCCTGCACTGTAAAGTGCTGCCTCCATCAAGGCTCCTGTGGTTGCACTGGAGTGGAATTCCTGGACAAGGATTCTTCTGGGGACGAGTTTTATTCAGAGCAGGACAGCAGTGTAAGAGAAAGGAGATTTGTCTTCTAAACCAACACTTTTCCTCAGGATTCTTACATTTTCCAGGAGATCAGGGTGCCATTTGCTCAGTCCCACCCTGAACCAAATGTTTTGGTTCGGAAAAAGCCGTAGCAAAATTTTAACAAAGCATTTGTTTTACAAATAAAAGTGAATCCTGTTGACCAACAGACTTGAATGCTTGTCTTGCTGTCACCCAGCACTGCAAGAGGCCACAGCCATGGAGGTTTGAGTGTTCAGTGTCTCACCCATTTTGTTATAAAAGTAGCGTGGTTTGGGCCCACACCATTTAACTGCTCTCACCCTACACCTACACACCCCATCCTAATGGCAAGATTTATACTGTGACAAAAGAAGAGAAAAGCCTTTGAATAGAGACAGAAATGCAGGCTAGAATAAGAATAAGAATAAGAATATGCAAACCAGATCTAAAGTCATTTACTCAACAAATGTTCAGTAAAAATCAGAGGCTCAGGGCGAGTTACAAACAAGGTTGGTTCCACCAAAGATGTTCTGGCTGCTTAAGAGATCAGTTGTCCATGGGCTGTCTTTGATCAGGAAATCTGAACACAACCATGGCACTAACAGGATTTACTGTCTGGAACCCCGGGGCTCTCAACAGGTTACATCAAGCCACAAGAGAATTGCCAAGAACAACAATCAACATGGATTCTTTGTTCTCTTAATCCTTATGGAATAACTGTGTGTTCTCCGAGCTACTTGGCCCTTCAAAGCAGGAGAGGTAATTGAATTTCAATCATGTCATGGTCCGACTCAAAATAACCCATAATGGCACTCATTTCAATATTGCACCGTGCTGATTTTTATTCCGGGTGTAGTGTCTGTTCTTTGCTGTAGAAATTTCCATATGCTCCTTGCCCTGAATTTCAAAGAATAAGTTTGTCTAATGAAGCCGAGTATTGAGATTTTTCCCCTCCTGTGACTTATGGGTGCAATTTGAAAGGGGGGGGGAGAAAGTAACAAGTAAATGAAAAGCACGTTCAACGCTATGAGATGATAAACAGCCCTTGCAATGTGCTTAGCTGGAGCTTGTTCTTCATTCCCAGAGGCACCAGTCACTTTTATTATGAGATGACAGCTGAGTTTTATTCTCAAGATTGTGCAGATTTCTCACCTGACTAGCTCACGACTGCATATTTCAGGTCAGAGAGCAACACAAGCTGGGCTCTATTTTTCCTCTCATGGCTGTTCTCCCCTGCCACTCTTTGTGTTGATTTCCATTTCTCAGTCCCACCAATAAGTTCCATTTTCTCAATTTATTCATTTGTATCTCTAAGAACAATCCACGTGCCCTCTTCCACAGACATCCTGTGCAAGGCCCCCCCGCCACACCCCAAACCCTGAGCTGAGTGGGTTGTGGATCACAGGTCTCTGCTCCTTGTTCTTCCCTCACCACATTCATCTTCACGTGGGGAGTTGTTGGAAGTCCCATTTCCTGTGCTCCTCTGAGCAGGCAATTTGCTGCAGCGGGAGTTAATGGACACGGGAGCACAATCAGTGACATTTATCAGTAACAACTGATGTAACTTAAAGGGCAGAGCGCTGCCTGCAGTTCAGAAGGTCAATTATCAGCTCTGCTGCTGGTCTGCAGGGTTACCTTGGGCGTCTTGCTGCCGTCTGGTATTTTAATTTTCCACGTGTAAATGGGCAAATCAGGCTACTCTGTGCAATCCTTAAACCACACGGATCTTGTGTACCCAGATAAAAGTCCCTCCTGTTTTTAAACATGCTTATGAACACCTGGCAGGGAGATACTCTCTCTATCAGTTCAGTAGAAGAGGATCCATTCCTGAGTCCCTGGCTTTGAAGCATCATCTGCACAGCACTGCTGAGCAAATTTTAATTGGTTGTTGCAGGACAGGAATGATGGTAAGAATAGACTTGAAATTTGTTCTACCGACCTCCTTTTCCAGGGCTTTCAAACCAACGTTGCTCCCCTCCACTGCTTTCTCTGAGGAAAATGTGCCAGAATGAAGCGCACAGCCCACATCTGCACCGACAGGTCAGGGAATCAGAGCACTTGGATCAACACCAGCCAAGCCAGATGGAACATTTAGTTAGCAAGGAGACTGCACTGGAAAGCTGTATTAAAACTCAAATCAGCAGGGCTGCTTTCCAGGGTTGAGAAGATCATCCTTAAGCGTCGCTGCTGCATTTGGCTGTGTCAGTTACTGTTAGGATTGGCTTCAGAAACTCCAGGGTCCCAAAAGGGAAGAGTAGACAGAAATTTTGCTTCACGGATTAAAATCTCTGCAAGCTTCCCCCGCAGCTCATATTGAGAACATCTATGCCTTTGAAATCATCTTTGTGGAGGAACGTCCATTATTTAGGTAATTTTAGCAATAAAATCCACACTCTGTGTTACACTTGCAATGCCACTTGTAAGACTTAAGACCATCTCTACATCCTACAGGTCCAGGATCTATTTAAGAATGAAAAACCTCTCAAATCTGAACATTTCCAAGTGGATCTTTGTCAGATGAGAATATGGATTTCACATATTTTTTTTTATTCCTCAGAATCTTCCTTTTGTGACCTTACCACGTGTAAATTTTATTTTGCCTTCTCAAGCTTACCTTGGAAACAAAGGAACAATTACCAGGAAAAAAAGAAACAATTTTGTAAAATAATGGAACAGATTCCAAAAATCCCCTCCAACTGGATTGGAATTGAGGTCAAGCCCTGAGGACCATCCCAGGGTCTTGACTATTAAAGGGGTGAAGGATGAGGTGAATCACCCTGGAGAAAAAGGTTTTTGATATCCTCAGTCATCAACTGGGCCAGTGGAAGCTCAGCAGAGTTTCTCATAGATTTTTACTTGCACCCATGTGATAAATTCATGGATGTGCAATGATTTTAATGGAATGCCCTAAACTTTTCAGAATTTCTTCAATTCTCCTCACAAAGAAATGACACTCAAGCAGGAACCAGTCAATCAAAAAATCCCTGGTCGATTGTGCATGAAATACTTGTGGTGTTTGATGGGTAACAAAGCTGAGTTTTCTCAACCTCTTTTTAGATTTTTACAAACCCACGTTCTCAGTTAATCACGCAGAGGGACTGGACGCTTCCCCTCTGAAAAAATAAAACTTGCAGTCTGCAGGTGGCTGGTTGGGATTGGGCTATTAATATTTCCTCTCTCATCTTCCTCCTTGCTCTGTTTTTCCCTGAACAACAACAACAACAACCAAAAAACCCAAACCCTGGGCTCCTTTAATCCCTTTGAGCTGCACATTGGCCAAGGAGCAGCACTCATCTGTGGAGGCAGCTGCTCGCCCACCCTCCTGTCTGCAGGAGAGATAAATACAGAGGCTCAACAGAATTTCTCGTTTTTCCAGTGTTCTTGGCCTACTTAATCAAAATCCACCCTTGCTGCCAACTGTCGGCAGACTCACGGTTTATAAATGTTGTAGTTCAACACACACTAATGCTGGGTGTTGTCTTAAAATAATTACAACTCTCATCTCGACCAAAATTGAGATTTTTTGGTGTGTGAGAAGGAGCACACTTGCTAATGTTCAGTTTTAGCTTGGTTTTGTAACCGTCTGGCGGTTTAAGCTGGGGGTTGAGCGTTTGTATTTTGTGTGAAGGTGTTAGAGAATAAATCTATTGAATTTCCCTGATGTTATCCCGAGACTCAGAAAACTTAAGCAGCATCTCACATTCTGCAGCCCTGTTTTTTCACAGAGGTGGGGAGTGTAAACAGCAATGTAATCGAAAAGATATAAATGCAGGATTGTCAGGGATTGTCAGGAAGCCTTTTACTGGAAAAAATCCTCATAATCCAAGTCCATCCTCCCTCAGATGTGAAAACTGCCGCGTGCAAACAACTTAAAATACATATATTTAACTTGAAGTACCATAAAAAGGAAAAAAGAAAAGGAAAAAATAATCAGAAAGAAATCTTCTGAACAAGACAAGAAAATTCATTCCCCCCTTTCTGAAAGATGACAATCCTCTCAGATTTCGATGCAGCCCAGCATTTCGGAGGTAAAACCTCCTCACTGCATTTTTGTGAGCAAACCCTCGGTCTCCGTGGGTCCACACAAAGCTGGGCCATGCAGGGGGAAGTCCCTGCTCTGGTGGACAGCACCAGAACTGTCCTTCAGTGGCCCCAGCAGATGGAGGGTGGGCACGATGCCACAAACACCTCCTGCAGGAACTGGGGTGAGGTACACGGGGCCCTGCCGTGTTCCTTCCATGGGTGATGACCCCTCCAGAGCATCCCACCTTTCCAGCACCCTGCTTCTGGCCTTCCTCCCACAGCTGGGAGAGCCAGTGGGTGCTCAGGGAATCACTCAGCAGGGTTGGACCCTGCCTTGGCTTTGCCACAAACAGAAACAGGCCAAGGCGCCTCTAACACACAAACACCTTCCCAAAAACAGGTTCTCAAAGCAGCACCCTCTGCGTGAGACAGCAAAACAAAAGCTCTGGAAGAGGAAGGAATATTGAGAGCAGATGACACAGGGCCTCTGTTGTGAATCCTGCTCCTGCTTTACCAACCTCACAGCACCAGAAACGGAGCAGACCCTGGACTGGAGCTTTGATGGGTGTTAGTTTTTAAGCCTCTCAGAAAACAACATTTGGCTGCTTCTTGTGGGATTGCAGTGACTTGAAAGAGGACTGGAGAAAGAGCCAGGATCAGTTTTGATCAGGAAGAAGACAGGAAGTAATCCCTTCCAAGCAAAGCCAGATTAAGGGGGAAGACCCAGCTACGAGGTGAAGAAAGAAATCTCGTTGGGATTTGGTTTAATAACACCATGCAGAGATTAAAAGTAGCTCATTTTGAGCATGGAAGGAGAGGCACAATCTCAAAGCAACAGCAAGAGCCATAAAAGTCAGGTGGAAAGAGAGCCACGTCCTGGTGGCAACAAGCTTAGAGATCCTAGGCCAGAAAATTGAGAGCTCTAGGCATGAACCTACAGAGCTCAGCAGGATGGGCCCCTGTGGAGAGCAGGAGATCCCAGATTTAACAAGGTGCTTTCAGCAGAGTAAGCCCAGCTGGAAGCAGGAGAAAGTACAATGGGACAAGAGGAATCCCATGCCATGGGAACAGAAACAACAGGCAAATGGCAAGGAGGTGAGTTGGAAGAAAATGGGTTAGTGAAGGTTTTTTGTCTGGTGGGGAGCAAGTCCTGGGCATGATTCCTGCAGAAGGTAGTGCACTGTCATCTGTTACTTACCAACTCTCAAAGAAATGACCCAGCCACTTCCCAGGGAATGAGAACACCAAAAAACCCCAGTGGAAAGCAAAACTGATACCCAAATCTTGGGGATGGAGGCTCGAATGCCTGTACACGCAAGTGGAGACAAATAGTTCTGTTCTGAAGGAGAAAGGACAGAGATAATCAGGCAGCAGAGCTCTCGGAACTAGACAACTGGAAAAAGTGTAACTCAAATGCTTCTTGCAATTACCAGCACAGAATATCAAAATGGCAGGGAGTCAAGAGCTGGGCTGCCTCGTCCTAAAAGCCGGACTCGCTCCAGCAGCCCTTTCATCTGCTCTTCATTATTCTGTAAGGTTTGGGGAGTTTCAAAAGTGACAGGATAATTTTTTATTTCTTTTTTTTTTTTTTTTTAATAAAATCAGAGTCTGTGCTCTGGAATGAGTCATCTGCTGTCCATTAGCACTGAGCCAGGAGTCTGAGGGGATGATGCAGGCTGGGATAATGCATCCTGAAGTCTCTCTGCATGGGCCACCGCACGAGAGCTCAGCTCAGGAAATTAAACCCCAGGCTCAGCTGCAAACATTTCAAATACTTAGACTGATTTTGTAAGTATTTCACAGAGGGTTAACATGGAATTTTAAACTTAAGTTTAACCCTAAGACATTTGAGTAGGCAGGAGAGCATCAGCTTGTCACTTAACTGATGGAGCCTGGACGTGAACTTCCCATACTCAAACCAAAAGGACATGGAAAAATATCTTGTTTGCTTTCAGGATGAACTCTGGCACTCATGTAAATTAGAACAGAATTGAAGAAACACGACATGTCTAAGTGTGAGTAGCAGCTGGGGAAAACTGCCCAGCAGCTGCCAATATCAATAATTTATTATTAATTGGTTCCACAGCCATTTCTGAAGCAGCCCTGCCAAGAAGCTGTGCAACAGGGTCACAGTGCTGTAGGGCAGGGTAGAGGCAGGCGCTTCTGTGCTGCTGTCCCAGAATTTCCCCAAATATTTCTGTGTTCCAGGGTCTGCAGCTGTGCTCGAGATACAAAATACAACCAAGCAACCACAAAAGCAGCAAAAAGACAAACAAATCCATGAATTTGTGTCCCCTGCGAGGCAGGAAGACAGAGATGGAGAGGGATGAATGCTAACCATAAGTCCTTTGCAGGAATTGTACAAACAGATACAGTTCCTCATCAAAATGAAACGGGGCTTTGGAAACCTCTCTGCTCGAAGTTGTGGGGGCTGAATCCACTTCTGTTTTGATATCCTGTGTTATCAATTAATTTGACTGAACTTCCTGGGCAAGTTATTAAGTCCCCATGCCACTTTCTCATTATCTGTAAAATAGGGCTAACAGTATCAGCCCCTGTACTTTACAAAGGAGATCAAGGATTATACAGAACTACGAATAATTCCCAAATCCTGCTTGAAAATTGCATGCCAACTTCTTCCTCTTATCTGGAAACCTCCAACCTCCCTTCAGCGTCATTAAAAGAAGACTTATTCCAACATATTATTTTATAAAAAACAAAACAGACAGTAAGCATTTCAGATAACTGAATTTGCCAAACTGATAATTTGCCCACAATCCTAGCCTGACTGCTGTTCTCCTTGTTTCCTGAAAGGAATCTGGTTTTGAAGGTGACCTGCATTACCGCAGTGTTAATAAAAATGCACTGTGTGTAATCAGTTATTATTTTATCTCTGAGCATATTCAGTGGCTCAAAATGTGTGAGCATTCCCAAGGGGAGCATCGTGCCAGGAAGAGAAGACTCTTCTCCAGGAAAAAAGGGGGTCAAATCCTCCCCCAAAGTACAAAGTCCCTGCTGATACTGATCTATTGAAACGCTGCATAATATGTTTCATATTTAGATTGTCATAATGTCTTGGGCTTTGTCACATATTTTATGTTTTGCCACAAGAATAACTCATTTTCCTGTCACCGTCAATGCAGGTGCTTCTGAGATCCCACTGGCCACAGTTCAGGTGAAAATCTCTCTCGTGGAAAAGAATTTCTTTAAAATAATGCTGAGCTGCCGAGAAACAATTTAAATTTTCAAGCAAAACCTCCCTGTCCTGTGCATCCTTCACTTTGCTTTCAGTCACACACTCTTGCTTCCCAGAAAACTTGAGATTCATAAACAAAAGCATCTATATTTTTATGCCAGGTCTCAAAAGCACAGGATTTGTGCAGGATCCAAGGGCTGCAGGGAGGACAGACCCTCTGATTTCCAGTAATTCCCAGGAGCAATTCCCTGATGGAACCTGAGTAGCTATGGAAACAATCTCTTTTGTTTCCTGCACAATAGTCTACATTTCTAAAAGCTTCCCCTCCTGGAGAAGGACACCTCTCCCTGACAATGACAATTCCTGTTCCCACTGAGCCAGGCAGGGTGGGTTCTGCAGCCTCACCCCGGAGCAGGTGCAACAGGGAGTTTCTCCCCCTGGAGCAGGGCTTGGATCAGTAACTGATCTGTTTTGGGGTGTCCATTCCGCTGAGGGAATCCCTGCTGGAGGGACAGGAAAACCCACACCGTGCTGCACTCATCCCAGTTCATTACTAATGGTTGCTCTGAAGGTAAAACCAACGGGGTCTGTCCCACACGGAAATGGGGTTTGCAGTCAGACACTCAGGTGCCTCCCGTGCCCCATCTCCATTAATCCCTGGCACACACAGAGATCTACACCAAATTAAATCTGCCCTCCATTACCCAGAGGCCAGACCCACAGGAGATGAAGGTCTGATGTGGGCTTGGGAAAACCAGGATATTCCTTCTGCCTCTACAGCGATTTCCCATATAACCTTGCTAAAAGTAATTCTGTGTCCTCAGTTTCCTTTTCCACAAGAACAATGGCACCCACCTCCTACAAGTGTTTTAAACCTTCTGATGGAAACTGCAAAATGAGACTGGCAAATATCTTTATTAGTGGAGAGAAAAATAATCCTACTACTCTCTGCACGTACTTTGAAGAATGGGTCAATAGATTTTCTTCATCTGATTTGTTGCCTCCCCAGCAGATTTTATTCTTATCTAAAACCTACCCTCGAAAATCCCATTTAGTTTTATGACGTGCTTGGGAATCCTTTGGAACAGGATATACCTTAAAAATGCAAGATAATCCCCACTGTTTCCAGCCTTCTGCCTCTAACTAACACTCATCCAAAAATGTAAACAGGTTGGAAATTTTGTCATAAATGCTTCATTTCTTTCCCCAGCCTTCCATAACGTTTGAGTGGGGGAGCAAAAGGGCTGATGTGACTGCATTCGTGGGTGGGTTACACAGAGCTCATTGAATCGTGAGCAGGAGCTGGATGCCAAACACGGCTCCTGCAGAATTAACTCAGAAACGAGGGAATATCCTCGTGCCTTCAGGGCTTTGGGCACCAGGGCACCTGGCTGGGATATGTGAGCACTGCCCAGTCTGGAACAGGGTCAACAACAGAAAGCCAATATTCTCAAGCAGAATCTGGAATCCCAGGAGAGCCTGAAAGCCTTCTAGAGCTTTTTTGGTTGAAGTCTCTTGATGACAGCTCCATTTCTAGCTCCTCAGATGTCACACTGTGATTTAACTTACTGTAATCGTCTTTCAAGGACAGGGTCAATTTTTGTCATTTCTTTTGTGAGTTAACATTTAGAGAATGAATTTGTCTCCTTTCCTGCATGGATGCACACTGGGTGAGGGTACCAGAGGAAAAAGGCTGCTTTAAACTGAACCCAGTGACACTTCCAAAGACCCCAGATCATTCCAATCCTTGCAAATAGAGTTCCTCCTGCCTTTGGGGAGGAATTCTGGTTTCTTAGGAAGGCTCTGATGCGCATCTAGGCCCGGAATGTGCGTAATATCAGCTTCTACAGTGGCAAAAATGAAACAGCAATTTCAGACTGCAGGGATGGAAGCCTCCCCCACCTTTTCCTGAGCTGGCACTCAGAGATGTTTGAGAAGGAGCCGTTCCTGAAGCGCACTGAGATGTCTGGGGCAAGGACCCCTTCTGGAGCCACTCCAACAAGCACCAGTTTTACAGAGCATTTCCAGGGCACATTACCTGAACTTTTGCTGCTTGAAAGGTGCTGAGTCTTTGGCAGCACCTGACATCCTGCCCTTTGCACACGGTATCAGGAGCAGCCTCTTGTTCCCAGACATCATCCCATTGCCCTGACACACAAAGATGTTATTTGAGACCTGAGCGGGCTCAGTCCTGCTCTGCTACCAGGGAAAAAATGTTTCTTCAAACCACACCACAGAGACAGGTCTCAGTTTAAACTCTCCAGCTTATTTTTCTTACTCTGAATGTCTGATCTCACTCTTTCATCACTTTCAGGATTGCTTTCCTCTCTCAGTGACATTCCCTAGATGAAAATCAGGGAGAAGAACCACTCCTTGGGATTTTGATTTATTTATCTGCTCTGGGACATTTACTTGCCAGAAAGGTTGCAGGTTTATCAGCAGTGACCAAGCACCCCAGGAATATGCAGAAGGTCAGAGTTCAGCCCTTCCACGTCTCCAGATCCCACTGGATTCTACCCCAGGGCTTCTGTTCAATTCTCGGGCACAAAATTCCGTGTCCCTGGAAATGGTGCAGCCACATTCCAAGAACATTCTTTGATCTGTGTCTTCCTCATGGTTTTATCAATAAACTGACTTTGACCATTACCACTTTCTTTCAAGCTGTCCTTCCATGCCTGCACTGCAGGCTCACAGATATTTTGCTTCAGTGCCCTGAAGAATCTCACCCTGCGCTGACCCCGAGCTTAAATTCAGTTCCTGCTTTTCCTTTACTCATGAATATTTAACTGCTGTAGTTTACACCTGCTGGATCTCATTTTCTGTCATTAAGATCATTCAAGTTTACTGTGGGGGAAGGAAAATAAAGTGCTTTGTGATGTCAAATAATTCTCTGAAATGATTCTGGTCCCATCATGTTCCTTTTAACCTCTGCTTGCACCATCAGGTCTCACTGGGACGATCCCTGTTGTCAGCTGCCACCTTTCCCCACAACACAGGCCCTCTGACAGACCTCTCCTGAGCATTCCTACCCAAATTAAAACCGAGAGAAAACTCCCCTGGACAGTCTCCTTTATCATCCGGATGGTCCCGTGAATTGGGTCAGAATTTGTGATCATTTCATTCATTGCACCAGCACGAAAATCAGATTGGAGGGACCAACAATTCCTTCCAAAACACCAGTTTCTTCCCTTTCAAAGCTTTTCCAGTCTGCTGTGAACTTATTTATTCTTAGAGATAGATGGGCTTCAGTGGGACCATGCAGTTAAGGAAGAAGAATTATATTTTTTTATATATATATATATATATATATATATATATGTATGTATTTTTAAGTCTGAATCAGAACAAGCACTTTATTCTTAAGCAGTGATGACAGCCTGGTGTCATCAGTCCTGTTTTGGCACCAGTGATGCAATCCTGTCCCTTTTCCCTGCCTCCCTCTGTGCAGCTCCCTCACCCACAGAATCCCAGTGCCATTTAGGATGGGAGGAGTCTAAGGAGGTCGCCTGCTCCAGCCCTGCTCAGGGTGGGGATAAGGCACTAAAAAACACTAAAAGAAATCCTTTGTTTCCTACTTCTTCAAGCAGTTAGTCCACAGAAAAAACCTTTCTCTCAGCCCATGGCAGCTCAGTTACTTTCAAAAGTTTTTCTGATGAATCTTACCCGGAAGATTTTGGAAATCCATCTAACGCAGCACAAACCAGATCACCCTTCACATATTTATTGATTCTATCAAAAAACTCTAATGGATTTGTGAAATATGACTTCCCTCTACAAAAACAATGTTGTCTCTTCCCCAGGATATTTATCTGGGTGTCTATCAAGTCTGTTTATTACAGTTTTCTACCATTTCATCGAGGAGAAAAGTCAGAGTTGCTGGTCTGCACTTTCTCAAGTTTCTCCCACACTTCTTAAAAGAAAAAAAAAAAATCCTTGTTGTGGCTTTCTATGTCCTACTTTCTGTTCTTGCAACCACTCCAGAGTTCATTTCAGTTCTCTGGAAACCCTTGGTGCAGAATTTTGGTTGCTTTGGTAGGGCAATGCTTCAGTTCCTCGATGCAGGAGAAGGAATAACAGCATTTCCTTCACTGTCACAACAATTTATGACAAGTCTGGCACAAACAGAGATTTTTCTTTTTAATTTTGCTAATACAATAGCTGGAATTTTGGCTGAAAACTCACTTTTTCTCCCCTAGTATTGCAGAAGAGGTGATGTTCTTGCTGGTTCCTGCAAGCTATGCCAGGAAAAGAAATGGAACACGGCACTGCTTTCTCACTTGCAGAGGAAATCAACAAAAGGGCAAGTTGGATCATTTACTGTGATTAAACAGAATATCTCGGGGTTCAGCTCCAGCTATGACAAGGGTGACTTTCTTTAGAGAGTAAAATTATACCAATTTCCCACTGGAAGGTAGAAGTGCTGAGAAAATGGGAATTTGAGAGTTTTGTAACTATGATAATTGTAAAACACATCCCCAGCTCTGACTACACGCAGATCCTCTGTGTCAGGAGGTTTTTCCCTCAGCCTCCAACAAGTGGAGACTTGTTCTGTTATTTGCTGATATTTAGGCACAGGAATAAAGCAAATGAGCTGCAGAGCAGAATCTGCCACGTTATAGCTCATGCAGATTAGGATTTTGCTATTTGTTCTGAAGCTGAATTACAACCTATTAATAAAGAAATAAACTGTTTAAAACTACTTAAAATTTTAAATGGTATAAAATGTCTAATATTAGCACTTTTTTCCCATAAAATAAATCTGATTGTGAGCTCCACATAAAAACACATTATGCCTGTTCTAAAGAACGTACTTTGCTGTGGAATCCTGATTCTTATTTTCTTGTTTACGATTGAGCCAGGAGAATTGTAACACACTACTGCTGGTTATTTTTTATATATATATATATATATATATATATATATCTCACTAAATCAAACCATAAAGGGGAAATGTGGTGTCCATTGAGATTGAACCTGAGTCAGAACTCGTTACCTGCTGCTGGTTTGGATGTCCTTGTCTGCCCGAGGGACAGAGTTCATTCCCAGCAGGTGAGAATCTGAGAATCCAAGCCCTTGCAGTGCTAAGCACCCGGTGTTTCAATGGGGGCCAGGGCCAGCAGATTCCAGAGGTGTGGCAAGAATCCTTGGGGCAGAAGGAGAGGGCTGGGGCAAACAGGAAGATATTTCCAGGTTAAATTCACCAGCTGCAGCGTGACTGCACAGCAGGAACAGCAGGCAGGAGCCTTAGCAGGGTTACCTGAATGCACCACGTGGCCACCATCGACTGCCCCCAGAAACCTTGGAATGCAAAACTGCCCCATAAACCACAGGGACAGGAAACAATGCCCACTGCTTTGCTGTCCCATAAGGATTTCCTCTAGATCACTTCTTCTTACTTCTGTACTATTGACTTCAGGCAAATTACTGCATCAATAACCAGGACGGTCCCCAGCCCCTGGAACTCGTGTGCCCTGCTCTCCCTGCTCCTCCAGACACATCCTTTACCTTGCCCAACCATTCCAGGCTACACAATAACTTTAAATGCACGTCAAGGTCAATCTGAACACGGAGAGAAAAGATGGCACTTGAACCTCACTGCTCACGTCAAGGGCAGCTGCCAGTGGGATTATCTGCAGCCACCAGATGCTGATTAGGAGGAAAACAACTGCTGTGAAATACGTGGGGGGACATGGAAGCAGTTCTCCTCGTCCTGCTTCTACCTCCAACTTTTCCATTACCGTAAAGGCCAAGTTCCTGCCCTCCAGCACCGTGCTGGGACTTGCTAACTAACATCCGTTTATGAAGTAAGGATTTACAGCATTTTTACAGCACCTCGCACTACAGAACCATTTCCAAAAAAAAAGAGCTCTTAAAACACTAAACCAAAGATTAGAAGTTGTTTTATGAGGCCTGAGATGGGAGCCAACCCCAGAGCCCCACTCCGCCACCAGCAGCAGAGACAACCCTGCTCACGCATTTGTTTCTCTGCTTTCGGCTGAGGACGACGCTCGAATTATCACCAAAAGGTCACAGGGAAAGTCATCAGCAAGGACCAGAGCTGGATCAAATGCTCTCCATAAAAATAAAAAGAACAAAGTCACGACTTTTGCCTGTTTGAGAGATGGAGGAGCGATGAGTGCTGATGGATTTCAGGACACGGCGAGGAAGTGTGAGCCCAAGCACGCGAGCTGTGCTATGCTGCAAAGTGTTTGAGTGCTCTAAACTATTTTCATACTCCAGAGGTTGGAATAGGCTGTGAATTTATGTTTTTGGTTGCTATGGTAATTTGTATTGTCAAAGTTTTAATAACCTCATCAAAAACATGCACTCAGGAGCAATGTGGCACCTCTACGTAATTTAACAGCAATCCATTCATAGCTTGTGGTGCCGTTTGAAACACTGCACAGGGAAATTAAAACCAAATAGAAATAAATCACCACACTACCGAAACCAATAAATATTAAGGCTGAAAAGGTGAGCAGTCAGTGGAAAGCAAAAGATATTTTCAGGGAAATGATGGAAGCTTCTAAGACAATTCTTCTCCTCCCAACAGCGAGAGCAAGGTTGGCCCACACCAGTGGTAATTAGCTGAGAAGGACGGGTTCCTTTGATTCCTGTGCATGAAAAGCCATTTTAAGCAACAGCTTTTCAAAATTCAGATTTGTTAGCCCTGAACTACAAAGTACACACATTGCTAATGTGTAATTAAGGCAGGTTAAAAATGACAGGCTAAACCCCAGAGAATATTAGGACTCCTGTACACAAAAAAACTCTTTTTGAGCTCAGTTTCAGTGATGCTGGTGCTGTTTCATCTCAATGTACTCTGGTCCTATCTCTAAATTTCCTCAGTGTCCTCAAACACCATCAAATTACTCCAATCATTTGTTGGTAGCTTTACATGCTGCTTGTGCATCGTTTGCAGGGAGACATAATTATGTTTCAGCTCTTTAGTTTGTTTTTCTGCTTGAACTTTATTGCATTTTAATAGTTTTTCTAGCTCTCTCTAGTGCCTAAATAAGAGAAGGAAAAGGGAATTTAATAATTTTTTTTTTTTTGTCACTGTTACGGTTCAATATGTGAAAATGGCAACACCTTGGACTTCCTTAAGTTTTTAAACTGTATTAAAAGAGCTTGAGTTATACAAGGCCAAATAGTAAACACCGAGTATTCACTTAACTGAAGCCAAACAAGAACCCAGTGCAGTGTGAACCTGAACTAAATTCAATTTCTGACAGATGCACAAACTGTTACAACCCACAGTTCCCCTCTGAATGCCTCATTTTCCTCTGGACAGTTTTATTTTCCTCTGGACTGATCCTTTGCCTCTCCTCCCAGCGTGGATTCCTGCCTTTTTCCAGCCACAGTCACATCACAGCTTTTATTTCAGTGTATTGACATGGGTTTAGTCTTGCTGAAAGCAAGGCAACAAATATTTATTTACTGCCCTTCTTTATAGCTTCCACTCGAGATGAGTAAATATAAAAGTGGTCCTGGTACTTCTGGCTTTGTGTTGCTGCTGGATAAGAGAGAACAGCTGAGGAGGAGAGTGCAGACATTGGCATTTCCACAGAAAGGATGACACTTCCCGTGGATTTGCAGAAATCCCTGTGAACACACAGCTCCAAAGAGGCTGGCAAAAAACCCTGGGGGAAATCAAATTGCTTTTAGCACCATGATCTTGGGGTTCACAGTGAGGCCAAACCTACAAGTTCCAGAATTGGTGAAATCTCCTGCATCACCAAAAGTGTCCCCTTGACCGAGCCAGCTCCTGCCCTGCTCGAGGTGCTCTGTGGCCAAATTGTTTCTTTCTCAGGACAAGGAAAATTTCAAAACCTGAAATGCCTCATAAAGGAACTTCTGGATTTGGGATCTGCCTCACCACTTAAGCCACACCGCCCTCCTAAGCAAGCCAGGCCTGTGCCATGGCAGCAGAGTCACCACATTTTATTGCTTTCCAGCCCACGAGGAGCTGAAATCCTCCCTGGCTGCAAGAGCCACTTTCACTGAGAATATTTTAATAGCCTTGAATACCACAGGCAGTAATCAGAGTTTCCCCAGGTGCACAATTCTAAATGAATCCCATATTGAGCTCTTATTTTTAGAGAAATATAATGATCAGAATCCAGAACAGCCCCGTTACGGCTGTCACTTCATTTCAAGGGACTTCAGAAATAATCAGACTTAAAATGTTTAAGGTTAATTAAGGAAAACAAAAAGATTTGTACTGTATAGAGAAGCCTTGAGTAAAAGGTGTGAATAACAAGTGATGTGAACAAGGGTGGGAAGGCAGAAATACACAGGAAAAGAAGGAAAAGATTTGTGCTGGGTGAAATTTGGCAAGTCCCAATTTTGGCAATTTGAAGTCCCATTTCTGTCAAGAGTGGCATCCCCTATGGAAGGGTGAGCAGGATTTGAATATCATGGGAGGATGCAAAGGGAATTAAAGGTAATTCCATCAACTCTGCTGCACTGGCAGAGCAGGATCTTCTGAGCATTGCTCCATCAGTTCTTGAGCACCAGGAACTGCTGAGATATCCCTGATGTTCCAAATCACAAACCCATCTTTTCCAGCTATATGGTCAAGCCTACAAGTGTTGAAAAACCACTTCTGTTGCAGCCACAGAATTATTTATCCTTGTTTTCAACTTTCAGGCTACACTAAATCTATTAGCAATATTCCTATTCATTGTCTTTGCTCTCTTTTTTTGTCTGGAGAGACAAAGGCTCTCTCTGCACCTGCCCAGAGCAGATAATCTCTTGCTGACATCAGAGGGTGCAGTTGCTGGGGAGACTGCGAGGCCCTGTCAGAACTGCAGGAGCTGCAGCGTGGGATGCTATTGTGTCAAAGCAAGTCTCAGCACCAAGAGAACCATCCCAGCTCAGTTCCTCCCTGAAACACTGCCTTTCTGCTTGGCTCCACCTCATAATTACACCTTGTGTCAGAGCCTAAGCAAGAGGACTTTTCAGATGCCTGTCTGGAAATAATTAGAACTCGACTCTGTGCAAGCTGCTGAGAGGCAGGCAGCTCCAGCACTGGGGGCCAGGCTGCACCTTCTCCGACCCAGGGAGCCACAAAAGCCCGTGACAGCAGGAGCTGGGCAGAAAAGCAGCTTCTTTCTCTCCTGAAAATGCCCCCTTCCCAAACAGAGAAGCTCTGCAGTGGTGAAAGCTGCACCCCAGCTGGCCAGTGAGCAGACAGTAAAACACCCAGCCAAAGCACAGCGTCAGTGACATCGCAGTGAAGTGCTCCTGGCACCTGGGTGCTGCTCTGGCTCCCTTCACAGAGGTTCTGGGCAGAGGACACCAATCCAGTACCGACTGAGGAAAGATCTGATCTAATGATTTCCACAGTTCCCTTCTTTTCAGTCTCCTGGGAACCATCCAGGATTTAATAAGAGACTTCCTGTCCATCTCTGCTCGCTCTTGAGAACAATCCACCAGCATTTCTGCAAATACCAGAGACTCAGCCACCTGGAGGTCTTTGTCAGGCTCTGTTGCACAAATATTTTAAGCCCAGGCTGTGTGGCAAACCCCTCTCAGTCCAGACTGGAAAGGCAGCACTGTTCCTGTGCAGAGGCACAGCTGCCAGTCTCAGATGGCATTCGTGGAAATGACTTTTTTCCTTCGACAAACAAAAATCTCCTGGAAGAGGAATGCAGTATTTCCATTATTTACACAGTATTTCACAGTTATTTAATCACAGTTATCAGATACGTCCCCATTCTTGTGTTGGGGCCAGGCTTTGGGGCACTGGCGTCCTGGTGTTGGAAAAACAGGGGCTGGGCAGTGATGGGGCTCTGATTCATGAACCCATCCTGGGCACAGCCTCTCTGTGCTTTGAGAGATTCCTTCTCCTTGCTGAACTCAAGCAAGTAAAACCTATCCCTGAGCTTTCCCACGGGGAGAGAGGCAGGGCCTGCTGTAACCCAGAGGTTCTCTGTTCATTTTAGAAGCCATGTTCCACTCCTAAACGAGGCCAGAGTTTTCTGAAAACAACAAAGTCCTCTGAAGAGCTCTGTCCAATTATTTACAAAATTCTTGGAAAGTTTTGCTTACAGACATGAAAGGGAAACGTGACTTTCAGAAAAATAACATTTGGGCGGAACAATGAATTCCACTTTCAAAGTGAAATGTCACTGAAGTTTTCAGCAGAGGCTATCGCAGCCAGCACAGCGATTTATTCCATATTCCAGAAACTGCCAAGGCAGGGTTGGTGATAACGTGACCAAGTGTGCAGTTCAATTTGCTTCTGTTCTTTTCATTTTTTAATTAAATCTTGATAGTTGTAGGATAGGACCACTTTTCTGTGAGCAAACTAAATTCAGGTGCTCCTTTAGCCTCTTTCTTCTCCTGGTTGCTCTCAGGACTTCCTACAGAAGCACATCTGCTGCATTTGATGGGAAAAGGGAATCTCTAGCACAAAGTGTCTCCTGTGACACAATGGGAGCTGCTATTATTCCCTTTATCACCTCCCATCGAGCCAATTAGCAGCAAGAGATTGCAGGAGCTGATCAATTAAGTCCCATAACCTGCTTAAAGTCAAAAGCAATTTTAAAGCAGAATGCAAAGGGCAGTGCTGATTTTCTCCCCAGCAATGAAGTGATCACGCCATTAACTATGGTAACTGAAGAACGGTTTCTCTAAAGCTGGCCCAAAATAAGTTGAAGCAGTTTTGACAGAAAAAAAAAAAAATCTTTCTACAAAAGCTCATCTTCTAAAAACTTTAATTTGAAATGCTCAACTTTCTTGAAGTTAACTTGGAAACAAAATATTTCAACAAGCAACAGAAGTTTAGTGTTGTGTTCTAGAAGCATCTTTCCAACAGCTCGATATTTTAAGTCTGTGAAAATCTTCAAAATTGCCTGCCATAAATTTATCACTTTGTCCATTGGAATATTCACCAAAAAAAAAAAAAATCAAGAAGGCTGTTGAAAGGTGTCATAGGCTCATTAAATCATTTTTTGCAGAAGTGAAGCATGTAAGTGTAATAATTAGATCACTGCAGACTTTAAATACACACACATCGTGTTGCACTGAAATTAATCCCTGCGCTGACACCTGACTTGCTGCAATGCCTGTAGAACCAAAATTATACAACAGTGAAGACCAAAATGTGCTCCCCTTGTTGTGCTAAGCCTCAGTGTAAGATGGGGTCAGAGAAACAAGGAGCTTAATTGATTTTATTCCAGGAAACAAAGGCTGCATGCAAAGGATCAGCTGCTCCGGTATCAGTGGGAACAGTCATTAAAAGCTGATTAGTGGGAGAGGTCCAGGCAACAAGGCACAAACACAGAACATTAAAGGAAAGAAAGTTTTCCCAACAAGAGCAGTGCTGTTTGATTTTCCTCCTCGAAGTTTCTGCTATCCCATAATATGACGACGATCATTGCCACTCTGTGAACGCGGAACTTCAGAGCCTGCTCTGGTTTAATGCCTGCAGTGGAGCAGCCAGGGCTGGGGCACAGCTGAGCTCCTGGAAGGCTGGATCCAGGCTGTGCACAGCTCCTGGAAGGTTGGATCCAGGGTGTGCACAGCTCCTGAAGGCTGGATCCAGGCTGTGCACAGCTCCTGAAGGCTGTTCCACGGTGTGCACAGCTCCTGGAAGGCTGGATCCAGGGTGTGCACAGCTCCTGAAGGCTGGATCCAGGCTGTGCACAGCTCCTGAAGGCTGTTCCAGGGTGTGCACAGCTCCTGAAGGCTGTTCCAGGGTGTGCACAGCTCCTGAAGGCTGTTCAAGGGTGTGCACAGCTCCTGGAAGGTTGGATCCAGGCTGTGCACAGCTCCTGGAAGGCTGGATCCAGGGTGTGCACAGCTCCTGAAGGCTGGATCCAGGGTGTGCACAGCTCCCAGAATGCTGGTTCCAGGGTGTGCACAGCTCCTGCTCAGTCCTGGGGCACAGGAATTCCCATCCCTGCGGAAACTGCAGCTCTGGGAGCACTGTGCCCCTGCCCCCTGGCTCTGAGCACAGGAACGGGGGATGTTCAGTGACAAACCCCTCCCCGGGCTGTGGGAGCAGGGTTTGGACACAGGGAAATGTTTCTAAAATCCCAGTGTGTAACTCCATGCAGCACCTCACAGCACCCATCCAAACATCCCTCCCACCCCGAGTGCCTGCCACCATCCCCAGGGCACCCGTGGTGAACGTGCACTGCCTTGGGGCAATAATTATAAACAAGAGCCCAGACAGACACAGCAGCTCAGTGTAGGGTCTGAGGGAAGTTAAACAATCAGGAAAAAGGAAATCTGTGCATTTGTCTACCAGAAATGTGACTATTGATATTTAATCATTTTTAGTTTTGGATAGTGTTTATTCTCCTCATGATTTGTTACTGTGGGCTTTCAGGAGAGGGTTTGTTCCCTTTGCTCAGTGTTGGGCTCCTGTCACTTAGGGAAACCCAAGTTTGGACTCCCTGAACAGTCAGATAAGGAAGGCAGCGTTTCTGCAAGAGGCAATCTTCCTGCTGACCAAGAATTAAGAGCAGATAAGTGGCATTCCAGTCAGACAGTGCCTAAAATTAATAATATGCCAGCAGAGCCAGTGCCTGTGGTGAGGTCAGCGGAGCTCTTTGTGTGAGAAGTGCTCACTGTTTAATATTTCCTTCAGGGTACAGCAGTGTGCCAGGAATCCACCAGCCATGCTGCTGCTCTCCCTTTTCAAGCAGCCTCCTTTCAAGACTGGCTGAGACACCAGAGGCAGAGGGGGAGAATAAGGGATGGCAGCATCCCTGTGGAATGTGGGTTTCAGAGAACAAGCGGATGAGAAGGGGCTGGCATGCTCCCGGCTCTGGGAGGCCCGACAGCAAGAGAATTGGGGGTTTTTCATTAAAATAAAAGAAGCAGGGAATTACTAGGACCCCATCAGATAGTGAAGTTATTCACTGAAGGGAGACCGGGCAGCAGAATAAAAACCTTGGCTGAATGATTGGCAGAGTGGAAGGGAAAGCACAAAAGACCAAGAAAAGCCAAAACGTGAACAAAGCAACTGCCCTGTGCCTGCACTGCCGTGTCTGTGCCAGTCCCTGCCCTTGCTGGGCTCCTGAGGGGTGTGGGGAGATCCCAGCAGGGTGGGCTCGGGTGAGCAGCCCAGGGAAAGCCCAGGAAATTCCAGAGCACAGCTTTGGAACTGCAGTGGGGAAGGGGAGGTCTGGTTAATGCACCAGGGCTCAGTTTGGTGTTTTGCTGGGGAGTTTTCCTGTCAGAACAAGTGAATGAAGGTCCTTAAGATGCAGTAAGAGGAGAGGTTCCCCTTCCTTCCAGTGGCAGTAAAGGAATAAACAGGGACAAGATGGGAAAACAAACAAACAACAAACACAGAAATAAAAGAGAGGCCGAAGAAAAGACATCAGAACAACCCCCAACACTGCAACTCAGACAGCAGAAGTGAGCTTTGGGGAGAAAACAGTGTCCAGACACAGGTGACATTGGTGTTCACACTGTGACAGAGCTGCTTGTGTGGCAAGGTAAGTTCTGCCCCCAAAAATCACCAGAGGGATTATTCTCCCACCAGCCCGGTGTGGGAAGAAAGGATTAGGCACATGGCAGAGGAGGAAACAGATGCTGGCACTGTCCGTGCTGAATCACACCAGATCTTTCAGGGAGTCCTCTAAAGGATTAAATTCAAGTGCAACACACTGAACTTACTAAAACCAAAAGAAAAACTTCAGCATCTTCAGTGAATTCAGGTTTTATCTCGTTCTCTTGCTACCCTTCCCACACCTTGACACATTTTCCTACCTAGAATATTTTCTCTCTTCTGTAGAGTGAGAAAACCTTAATCTGGCAGGATCTTAACTCTTCTACTTTCAGTCTGAACTTAAATCTGGTATCAGATTGATATCTGATATAAAACAGATACAGAAAATGCAAATGTTCCCCATTTTGACTTGAGGTTTGATCAGATCTTGTTCAGCTGCTGCTGTCACTGTCAAGTCAAGGGGACCAAAGATGCTCTTGCTCCTATGCAAACTATTTTATAGCAAGAGAAGCTCCATGGAGACTGTACACAGCTCCTCAGGGCTGAGGGGCTGTTTGAAGGAGGTGAAAGAATCAGAGTCTGAATCAGTGTAAGGAGAGAAAGATTAAAATGATCTCCCCTAAAATAAAAACAGCAGTTGGCCACAATGAGGTCTGCTTTGGCAGTGCAAAGACTTCACACATTTTTGTTTATCGTGTAGCCAGAAAATAAGGATTCTGTGTGTCCTTCTGCACATAAACAAGCTCGTGTGCCCAGACACTTGCAGATACAAAGATAACAAGCAGACAGACATAGTGGATGGAATGTTCTCAGAAAAAAAAAAAAAAATCGAAAATAAGACTCCAGAAAAAACCAAATCCCCTTTCTGAATGGTAGCACAATAAAATGACTGCGCTCTCCGTGGTTGGGATGCTGATGTCTCCATCAATAATGTAAATAACTGGGTTTTTAACGCCTTCAAAAAAGCCCACAGCCAAACAGAAATGTGTTTTTAATAACTGGTATTGAAGAAAACTTGGCCCAATCTGTATGCAAATTGTGAGATCTGATTCTCTCTGCTTGTTAAAGAAGCCTGCTGTGGAAAATTTATGTGTGTTTTTTACTTCAAAAGCTTCCAAAGTATTTCACCCACCACAATGATACCACACTTTTGAAATATGGTTACCTTGAAAACAGAAGCTGACAGTGGAAACAGAAGAAATACTATGAAACTGTGATCAGATGAAAAATGTGTTGTTTCACAAACATTCCACACAGGCCACATAAGTCTTCCCATACAAAATATTGTCAAAAATCTTTCATCAGCTAAAGCAAGAGTCTATTGACACAAAAAGAACCCAAAATAAAACCCATTTTTAAACTTAGGAATAGTGAGAAAGGAAAGAATGAAAAGAAGATGGGCCCTCAAATAAGGAACTGCTGAACTCTCATCCTGCTGTCGACACTGACTTTTTCCGTAACATATCACACCCCCCTCGGGCTCCCCACAAGGATCAGATTTATTTAGTCAGAATCTGATGGAGTGGAAGTGATATTTTACTCAACTAATTTTACTGACTCAGGAAACAAAGTGAATAATCTGGTAAGAAACAGTGTCAGGATCTGACTCTGAACCATCCTGAACCAAAACTTGCTGTGGCATCACTGATTTGAAGTCATTATGTACTGAGCCTTATGCCAAAGTGACTTTTGGTAGCTCCAAAGCTCTAAGTAAACTCTAAAAAGGGCTATTTTGTGTTTTTATTTAACAAAAATATCCTGTTTGCAGAAAACTCCAAAGAGCTGCAGTTCCAAACCAATGCCAAGCAGCTGTGCCTCCCAAGGCTGAAGCCCAGAGCCAGTGCAGCACAGTGGCTGTCCAGCACCTGCAGGTGGCCAGGAGCACGGCTTCCACTGGCAAGTGAATTGGACAGGTAAGGCACCTTCCATGGGAAGCAGATTAAGCCATAAATCCCAGCATCATCAATCTAAAATTACGCACTTAAAATTGCTTCTTCTCGTGTTTCTGCATTGCCCTGTGTTGGGTCATTCGTTTTTATTAAAGTATGACAATGCTGTTGAGTAGGCTCCTAGCTGGCTTTTACCAGGGGAAGAAATAGAGACAAAAGACCATAAACTTATCCTGCAGAATGTGATCTGCTCATAAATACAATTCTGTGTCCTGATGGTTTGACTTGCCTTTCTGTTCCATGCAGCTGCAGAAGAGGCAGCGGGAAATCACATCCAAACAACCTCAGAAAAATTTGAAATTATTATCTGATGCAGCAAGAAGGCAAGTGAAAAGGGAGGTGTAGGAAATCCCCTGATCTGGGAGAGAGAAGAGCTTAGAGGGTATTTTTGACACTGCACTGGATTTTATGAAGGAAAAGTCCAGTTTCGACCAAAAAGCCTCATTCAAAAAAGGATTTAAGTCATCAACAAATAGTTCTTTCATTTTGTCGGTGCTCAGAACCTTCACAGGTGGTTAACTAACTCACTCTTTCATGCAGGCTTTTCACCTACCTTTGTTTCTGAAGGCAGAAAAAAATCTTTTATTGCTACATGCTTTCTGGTAATACAGCAGCTGCTGTTTATGCTAATTCCTGCTTACTTGCAAATAGACCTGTGTTTATTTTGTGCCACGCCAGCTGTCAACAAAGGCATTTGAAGAATAATTTCCATGCTCAAAGGAAAGGCTCTGCTCCCCCTTCCTACTGCTCATTTCTTCCTTCTGCATTTCAGATCCAAGGGGTGTTGAGCTGGGGAGGTGCCTAACGGTGAATTATGGGATGAACTGAACCTGAAATTCCTGCTGGTCCCACGGGAACCCATCCCTTACCCCGGATGTTTGCACAGCCCACTCTGAGCGCCTCATCTCCAGTGCTGCATGCTCCAGAACAGGGCAGAATGCTGTGACAGTCCCACTGCCCAGGGACAAGGCTTGGCTGCTGCAGGAAATCCGACTGGCAGGCTTTGCTTCTCGCCCGTGTGTGAGCTGGGTCGCTCTGTTCAGCCACATCATCAAAAATTCCAGCTGCAAGCCTCCCTGCACAGAGCTTGGCACTGGATTGGGATGAGGCCCAGAGAACCACAGATGATTTGGGACCCAGTCCTGATTTCACCACCAAGAAACTGCTCCTACAAACAGCTTCTTGTGTCAGTCACCTGTATTTTCTTAATGAATTCATCTCGGCGGAACTGAGACTGAAAGTCTGACTCGTGACGTTTTCCAGCATCTAAACCTCAGACTTTTCACCAGCTCAGTTTTCCCCGAGCTGAAGCCACAGCACTGTTTTCCCAGAGTATCTGGAACTGCCTGCATTTTCTCCTGAGCTGTGAAGCTGCCAGTGCCTCATCCCTTCAGACAGCGTGTTACTACCCATTAGCATTTAGTGCATTTAGTAGTGAGATCAGAGAGCCCCTGAGGACAAAGCGCTCTCAAATCAATCACTCAGGGGCTCTCAGCCCCCATCAGCACAGCTCCCTCATTCCCTGCAGCTTCTGTGGAGGGAAAAACTCCATCTCCTGCTCCCACAGAACCAAGGTTCAGCGAGCAGAGGGATGGAGCAGGGATTTATTGCTCACACCTTGGAGAGGTCTCTGTGCCAGCTCCTGCTCCAGGCACAGCCGTGCCCAGGGGCTGGGGGCTCTGGGGGGACCCTGGAGCTGGTCCAGGCTGGTACCAGTGGATCCAGCACAACCAGGCTGGGGCTGCCAGGGGAAAGGACATCTCATAACAGGTGAAACCTGCAGGGATGAGGAAAAACCTGTGGGAAACACCCCTGAGACCACCCAGGTCCATATATTGAACCCCATGATTTTTTCCTTTTCTCCCCCGTCCTGTAGAGGATGGGAGGTGAGAGAACGGCTGGGTGGCTGTCTGGCAGCTGGCCAATGTCAACCCACCCAAAAAGCAGATGCCCTTTTTTTGGTTTGTGAGTGTGGTGTGAACCTGCCACCACACAGGAAAAGTGCTTCCTGCATTTCCTGCAATGACCTTGTAAGCTCACCTTGCTCTCACCCACAAGCAGCACCTCCTCCCATGGTGAGGGTAAAAAACCTCCTCTGACTGAGAGGTTCCACCTGGAGGAGGATATTCCAGCTCCAAGCTGGCACTGTTGGGCTGTTTTATCCAAGGTGTCCCTGTGCCTCCTGCACACCCCCCAGAGCTCCTCCCAGCTCTGTCTGGCACAGGGCATTAAATGCTTTATCCTCGCTCAGCCAACGTCTGTGGCCACCCAGCAACTCAGCTGAGAGCATTGAAGACTGAGTTTGTTACAATAATCACCAAACCATCTTAAATTGTTTCATCCTGTGCCATGGCAGGCCAGAAGACTTCTGGGAACTGCAGCTATTCCATTGTTTTGGGATGGATTCACAGCAACTCTTGGTGGCCAAATGACACAAGAGGATGTTGTCACCACCACAGCTCATTCAGGAATAGCTGCCTGAAGTCAGCATTCACTTATTGCCAAGCCTTTGCTGGCCATGGATGCCTACATTTATAAATCCAAGCAGGCAGAAGAACATGCCAGTACAAGTTGGTGATTTCTTCTCTTTCTGCCACAATTACTTCCCAGCCAGCAGACACGAAGAGCAGCACTGAATCCATTCTCACTCAGTGCACTCCATATGTTCCCGGGGACTCAATCTCAGATGATGCCAACAGGAATAGACTTACACTACTGTGATATATTTCATCCTATGTTGGCTGTCTAAAAGTCACTTATCCATGTTCAATTAGAAGAAACGTTCCCCTAAAAGGCAAGAAATCCTGTTACAAGTGGTTAATTAACAACAGGGAGTTTGATTCATCCTTCAGCTTTCAAGGTAGCAAAGATTTTCCTGTGCTTCCTTTGAAGAGCAAGCATGTTTATAATATTTCAATGTTTATAGTATCATTTAACTGTTTATAATATCATTTTATGTGCACATACAGACCTCTGCTTGAAGAAGGTGCCGTGCAAAAGAATACATTGCTGCAGAAATCAAAAGCACAGGGCTTGTGTATACACAGAGTTAATAAGGGCCCCAAATAATTTCTTAAAAGCTGCTACTGGCTGAAACATTTAACTGAGGGATGTTCTACCCAGTGAGAGTTCCAAAAGGAAAGGATCTGTGCACATCCCACGTGTCCCCACTGCAGCCAGCCGTGTGCTGGACAGGAACACATCTTTCCAACCACAGCTTTTTGTGTTGGCTTCCCCTTGAACTGGCCAGCCAGAAAGCAAAGACGAAAAAGCAGATATGACAAGGGGATGTGCCACGGTTGAAACAATCCCGGCACGTGGGAATTTCTACCCCATTTCTGCCTTCCACTCAGCCAGGGCTGGTTTTCAAAGCTGTCCTGGTAGGGAGAAGCACAGGTAAATCAGGATGAAGTGACAGCAGGAAGAAGGTACAAGATGCAGTCCCAGATGGACAGACTTTGTTAAATCCCCATTTCAGAGCTCTGTAGGGTCTTGAACTGGATCGGCCTCCAGCAGGCAGGAGGCTCCATGGGATGGTGCTGCTCACATCCCCAGCCCTGGGCTGGGCTGGCTGCTCCCAGGCCAGCAGCTGGCAGTGCCCTTTGAAACCGCCAAAAAGGTGTCAAGAATTACAAGCTCCCAGCACAGACATCCCCAGCCTTCAGCTCTGAACTCTATTTTTGGGAAATGTTCTGAATTTCCATGTGGTAAGTGAGAAAGAGGGGAAAGGAGGTGGAGGAGGGGGAGCGACTGCCGTGAAGCAGAGAGGCTCCAGAAAAATTTGCCTTGCCCTTCTCTGGGAGCAGCTGATGTGTTGTCAAGGGGTAAAAGGGAATGCCAGCTTTCTCTTTAAACATCTCCAAGCGTTTTTCTGTAATAACTCGTCAGTTCTTGGTAAAAAGAGCTTCCCCAGCAGTGATTTGTGATGGCAATTCTACCAGTGCGAAACGCTGCTGAATTATGAAAAATAAAACCCTGCTGTGCTACTGGGTCACAGAATCTGTGTCAGCTGGGAGGAAGAATGAGCAGAACTGGGCAAGAAACAACTTCTGCGTGTCTGGGAGCTGTCTGCCAGGAAGCAGCTCCCACGTGGGACCTAAGGAGGTGGACAGAGGCTGGTTTATGAACGACCTGTGGGCAGTGACACTCCCAGGCACTGCCACCACCTGCAGTGGGGTGTGTGTGTCAGCAGGGCCCCTCCAGGACCCCTTTTCCAGGGATCCAGGCAGAATTAGGGATGCCAAGCAAGGATCTTTAATCTTTCCAAGCCTAAGTGCTCAGCATCCCAACCTGCAATTAAAGCTGCCACCGAAGTGTGAGTTTGTGGTGTTGAGCTCCTCACCATCCACCCCGAATAAAGGTGAATATTGGAAGGTCTGCAGCTGATGGGGCCCAGAGTTTGCTCACAGGGGTTTCAAAGACCTCGGATGTGCACATGCAGTGCCTGGCCAGCTGTGCCTGTGTTGCCTGTGCACTCCTCCATGTCCCTTTGGCCTGGAGGACAGGGAAGTGCCCCATTTTTGAAAGAGACCTGGTGAATTTTCAACATTTTCTTGTAAAAGAGACCTGGTGAATTTTCAACTTTTTCTTATAAAACAGGAAATATTTTCTTAGAAAACGTTTCATGAAGGATATACTGGTTTCTGGCCATCTCTTTTTCCCTGAGAAACTCTGCAAAGCAATTCAGTGAGAATGAAGGCTCTGCCCTAGAAAACAGGGATGGTGCAGGCCTGAAGGGGACTTTCATTTCCCAGGTTTGAATTTTTGGAAGGAGCTCCTATACGCTATTAACTAGATGCCCCATCTGCAAATGGAGTAATGAATAAATTATCATGAATAAACACAAACATCCAAAGTCAGCAACAGCAAGAACATAAAAATAATGGAACTATGAAGGAAACCTTGCCTTTTTTGAAGAGGTATTCCTAACACACAAGTTGTCAGGCTGGGAATCAGTCCATCAGAACAGAAAAGTTTGGATACTTTTGCTAAAAGTTCTCTGTTAAAAACTGCTCTAATGGTAAGGAAGCTTCAAATTCCTCAGCACAAGCTGTTTACAGAGATTCTGCAGGCACCACACTTGGACAGATTGGCATAATATAGGCAGGCAGATAACTGTGGAGGCATTCACATGGATTCAGTATCCTGAGAAAAATCTTGACAGGCCTCACAGATACCAATCGACAGTATTGGAAATACAGGAGCCAAGCTGTACGTCTCTGAATTATGCAACTGGTATTTCTTTCTCCTACAGCCATCAAACTCAATAAAATTTTAAAGTCCTATAAATCCCCCTAGAAGTGCTCCATCTAGTCGCTGTTTTCAGCCAGGAATAAATATATTGGAGGAATATAATCTATGGATCTCAGTGATTTAAATGCACTCTCGTGGGGAATGCAGACACGGGCACTGCTGGACGTGCAGGGCTGGTCTGACAGGCTCAATTAAATCCCTGAAAGGATTTGGAGCTGGCTGGATCCAGCAAAGGGGGTGAAGCACAACAAAAACAATCAACCTAAAAAAGGATCTTTGTTACAGAATCCTTCCCATCAAAGCACAGCAGCTGGTGGGAAACAGGCACACAAACACAGGGATGCTGAGAAAATGCAACCTCCATCTGAAGTGGGTTTGGACACCTGAACTGCCCAGAGCCCAGGGCCCCACTGCCTCCCTCCTGCCTGCCTGAGATGCTTGGCTGGCTGACCCTTGTGCCCAGATGCCCTCCTGAGGAGCTGCCTGCTGCTGCCAGGTAGTGGGGAAACAATACCTCAGGACAGAGAAAAGCCCGTGAAGCTGGGAACTCTCTGTTGCTGTTGTCCAGAGAGGGGATGAGAAAAAAGCCTTCAGGCAGAAAGTCTGTAGTGTGGACAGACAGGTGTTTGCACTTGCAGTTCTGTGCTTTAGCTGGTTTTCCCAGGAATTAACATATATTCATGGAATTTCTGTTCCCATCACGGTGGAGGAGAGGAAATCCCCCCTTGGAGCAGTTCTATTTTCTGCTTTACTGTAAACGGGGAGGTGGGTGACATTTATTTGTTAAACATTGCCATAAATATTTAGCAGAGCAGGGCTCAGTTGAGGAGAGGACATCTAAACAGATTGCTGGTGAGCTAACCCTTGGAGATTTTCCAGATTTCTCTCTGTTCCTCCCCGTTTTGTGGGGTTATTTTTTCCTTTACGGAGAAACCAAATAAACATTTGAAAGGAGACGCACGACTGGAACAAAACCCCCATAAATAATTCAAAAGAAAATTAATAGGATTCAAGATACACTTTCTGATTATCAGCACGGGTGCTATTCTTTATTTTATTTTTTTACAGTAGCACCCAGCTGGTACAGTGCATCATGCTAATCAGGGAGAGTCTTTCACATTCCTGCAGCTCCTTGGAAACGCATCTCCATCAAACCGCTTTGAAGTTCAATTTTAATTTAGATGCAAACTATCCCAAAAGTACTGATAGTCTAAAAAGCGCCTCTGGCAGTCCATAATTAGGAGGCACTGGAGCTGTCAGGTTTCATTAGGGGTGGCTGCAGTCGCTCAGGCCATGCAGCCCCGCTCAGCCCCTCCTGATCGTTCAAACTTCCCTCCCCAGCTCTCGGTGCTCACCCAGCACCGGGGTGTGGGGGGTATTTTTTATTTATTCCCTGCTTTGCCAGGCCCTCCAGAGCACTGCAGTGATAAAGCTGTGCAGGAGAGCATCCCCCAGTCCCCTCCTCAGGCAGACATCCCTGCTGCAGCATTTCATCTGCAAGAGATTCACAGCAGGAGGCTTAAAACAATCTGCTGGTATTAGGGCTTAATAAAAGAGCAATATTGTGTCACAAGGCTGGGGTTTGAGGAGTATCACTGCAGCTGAACAGACAGATTCCCACCAAAATGAATAATATTCAGAGGATAAGAGTAATTCTTTTGAGAGGAATTTCTGTGCTTCTGACTCCATCACGTATCCCACGTTCAGCTGATTTCAGTGGGGCTACCCGGGACAGGAACCTGCCCCAGGAAATGTAATTAATATTTGCTGTTCCTGCTGCTTTCAGTGCCTGCCACGGGCAGGGAAAACAGAGAATGTGCATTCCAGAAAACACAGGCAGCTTAAACAGCACATCTGACCTCGGATACTCAAAATAAGAGCGCAGAGAAGCCCTCCTGGCCCAACGCCCCAGCCCTGACCTGGCTGCAGGGAGGGCCCTGGGAGATGTGCTGTCACGGTGCAGGATGACACCACGAACATCAAAACCCCCTATCTCCCCCCAGCAACACCAAAAGCAAAGGACACCCATTTCCCTCTGTCTGTGGGGTTTATTCTGGGTGCTCTTTCTCTGCTGCAGGCCCGGGGCCAGCACGGTGCCTCCCCGCTCTCCCTGTGTGTTCATTTTCATCCCCTGTCCTCGGAATTTCCCATCTGAAACAGACACTGCCTGTGATGCCTGAAGAGAAAGAGGCTTCTAAAATCTTGGGCCATGCTTTTCCTTCAGCTCCACTGTCTCACTTGTTTAAAGAGGTGAGGAGAATCTGGCAATAGTTGAGATTTAGCAACGCTGGCCAACATTACCCTTCATGATTCTGTCTCTTCTAGATGCTTTTCGGAAGCAGAGATAAAAAAAATATAATTGCAGTTCTGAGGCTTCATCCTTCAGACAGCCCAAGTGCTCTGAATGCCACAGGCCACCTAAGTTCTCCCTACAGAAGCTTTTCCTCCTGCCCACCCATGAAATAAGATCTCATTCTCATCTGAAGCTCTCATTCCAAGCCAGATCTGAAGGTCACAGCAGCAGCCCCCTTGGTTCCAGTACCCAGGAAATATTTAACCTCCCACCCCTTTCACTGTCTGCCTCAAACACACTGAGAGTACTTTGGGTCTCCTCAGGGGCACACTGAAAAATAAGCCTGTTAATACAGAAGGGTTTCAAAATACTTGAAGAGCTCATTCAGCAGAGTTTGCATCTCTTGTGTAGGCTCCACTGGAGCCAGCCTTCCTCACTCTGCACTCAGTCACTCTCAATATCCGTCAGGGCCCTCCACTCAGCCATAAAGGAACTGCAAGCAGAGATGAATCTCATCCTTTCTTCTCTCAGATAGCTCAGGAAGCCACCAGCCTCCCATTTTTCGCCTAAGTACAGAAGACAGCTTAATGAGGCTCAGGGAAGATCACCTTGAGCGTTAGCCAACAGCCCCCATTGTCACAAGAAGAGTTCCTTGCATCAAAATCTGTACAGCCCTTGAATAAATCTCTTTGATTCTGCCTTCAGTGGGGCTGTGCTCATTCCTGCTCCCTCAGCTGTGGGAGGTGTGAGTGTGTGTGGGATGCTTACGGTGAGAAAGACAAGGGGATCATACCGGAATCCTGGCTGTAATCATTAATTTAAGGACAGCTGTAGCAACAAGTGAAGAAGGAAGGGTTTGGAGACAGCACCTTTCATTCATTTATGTCTGTAACAGAGGCAGACATCAGGAGTGGAGAGCCCTGCACATGTGCACAGACACTCAGCTTCTGCTGCCTTGGGAAGCCTTCCCATGTTTGCCTGCATGCCCAAATATTCACCTTCTCATCCTGCCTCCAGTCTGGGAAACACGAGGAAATGAGGAGCAAATAGAAGTCACATCTCTGTAAGAAAATGCATTTTCACACAAGCAGGGAATAGATCAAGATTCCTCTTTCCCCGACAGCAGATGAATAGACCAGAAAATGAATTCTTCAAAAACTACTGCTAATGCTGACCTTAAAATGGCCCAGAAATAATTTCAAAGGTTTTAGCCTGATTGTTTAAATACACCTTTAGCATTTTCTGCCTGCCGTTAATCAGACATTTATTACTAATGACTCCTTATCTCTCAAACATTCACCTATAAACCAACCATTATAATCAGGCAGCGGGGCTGCTTTGGCCACTGCTTAAAATGTGCAGCACAGAAGTCTCATCTCCACCCTGAATCCTCTCCTCTGCGCGTTGCAGTGCTTGCTGTCCTTTCATGTGCAGAAGGGAAATCTTTCTTGT
Organism: Dicrurus megarhynchus; assembly: GCA_013399195.1. NCBI lineage: Eukaryota > Metazoa > Chordata > Aves > Passeriformes > Dicruridae > Dicrurus > Dicrurus megarhynchus. The sequence continues at coordinate 401,049 of VXAD01010627.1, forward strand.
GGTGCTCTTGCAGAGCACCCTCCACACTGGGGCTCAGCTGTCACCAGGACAAACCTTCTGGTCTTGTGGTATTAACTGGTGCTGATATGAAAATCACACCATAAAGGAAACATGCAACTGTGAAGCGGTTTGCATCAGGAAAAAAAAAAAGGTTTTATTCTTTTCTCCTTAACAAATCATGCAAGTTTTCTCATTTCTCTCATGGATTAAGAATGTACTTAGTCAAGGGGGAACATCTGTCCAGGCAGTGAGGAAGGAGAGAGCCATATGCCTGAATGGACTGCTGCTCAGGAGTGAGTGAAGGAAATCCAGAGGGCTGGCTTGGGATTTAGCTCTCTGGAGGGGAACAAAAGCAAAAACTCACTGCAATCTGTGCGTGTAGGAGAGAGGAACAGAGGCAAGGATGGGAGGGCGTAATGACAGCAACATCTGCAGGAGGAACATTTCTGAACAGCCAGCAGCACACGCTGGCTCAGGACAAACAAACATCTGTGCAAGGGGAGCACCCAGGCTGGCTCAGGACAAACAAACATCTGTGCAAGGGGAGCACCCAGGCTGGCTCAGGACAAACATCTGTGCAAGGGGAGCACCCACGCTGGCTCAGAACAAACATCTGTGCAAGGGGAGCACCCACGCTGGCTCAGGACAAACATCTGTGCAAGGGGAGCACCCAGGCTGGCTCAGAACAAACAAACATCTGTGCAAGGGGAGCACCCAGGCTGGCTCAGGACAAACATCTGTGCAAGGGGAGCACCCAGGCTGGCTCAGGTCAAACATCTGTGCAAGGGGAGCACCCAGGCTGGCTCAGGACAAACAAACATCTGTGCAAGGGGAGCACCCAGGCTGGTGCCAGCACTGCCCCACGCCCAGCACTGGCACGGGAACCATGGGAAGGACAGGACAGACTGGAAAGAGCTGAGGGACAGCTACTCCATTAAACGGCACCACATCCATTTCCTTCCCCGAGCTCAGCCCAAAGGCGCTGCTAATAGAGGGAGCTGGAGGCAGGCAAATGACCTGCCAGGTGCCAGAGCTGCTAATGAAGAAGGATTCAAAGAGCAGGGGTAAACACGGCCGGGACAGCAGCTCGGAATGCAGAATGAATGAGGGTGCTGGGCAGAGTGCAGCTCCTCCTCCAGCCTGGAGGAGCAGAGGGGACACACGGACCCTGAGCTGGTGAATGCCCCACACATCTGAGCTCCTCTGCTCCCAGGGTTACGGGATGGGACATTCCCAGAGAAGGGGTGCCCGTGATCAGCTGCTGTAGGTGTGCTCTGCAATGCAGGAGGTCGGTGATGGGATCATGGCATTGCTGAGGTTGGAAAGCACCTTTAAGAGCATCAAATCCAACTTCCCACCCCACACTGTTACAAGAGTCCTGTTCTCCAGGGCTGACTGGACTGGCAAAGTAGGGAAAGCAAAATCCAAAATTCAACCAAGTAGTCAAATTAAACTTCTCCATTATGGGATTTATGGCATTATCCCTAAACTACAGTCCTGGACACCTTGTTTTAATCGTGCAGATCCCTTTGATCCCCACAGCACTCTCTGAACTCCGGGTGTTTGTGTGAGTTGCCCAGGCTACCTCCAGAAGACAGATGATACCTCTTGAAATAAGTAGAATAAATCATCCCCTGAACGCCCCTTTCTATTTACTGAGTGTAGAGGCAGTCTAGTTTATTTAGACCAGAAGTCTATTTTTCATATGTCCAAAGTTACGTGAGATGAGCCTCACCATTTTTCTCCCTTTTTTCTGAAATCTGTCAGCAAACTGGGAAAAACATCTGCAGTGACGCTGCTGAACACTGAAGACATCACCCATTCCTGCTTCAGAGCAGCCACATGCAGTTGTACTAACAACAGCTCTGGAAGAATAGAATCAGATTTTTAAAAGGCAGAGGGTTGTTTTATTATTATTACTATTATTATTATTTTTTTAAATTTATGGTCTAGGTTTCAACACTAGCTTTATTTTTCCTATCAGAAATTAAAGGTTCCTGCAAACTGCAGCTCTAAAGGGAGTTCTATACAATATCAAAGGCAATCCTACAAAGCTACGATTTTATTTGGCTGTTTTTGAAATAAACAAAGGGAGAGGATTTTGATCTACATTCCAATGGTCTCAATTCTGTGAAGTCTGACAGGAGTAGTCCTGAAGCACTCTTATCAGTCAAGGTCCATTTCTATATCGGGCAGATGAAAAAGTTTGCAGCTTCACAGAGCTGACTGCACTTCTAAATGTCTGAAAACACAGATCTGACAGAATTGAAGCTCTTCACAAACAGATATTGATCTCACTAAGACTGTAGATAAATTTCTGTTGAATAAGGTTGAAACATTTGTTTGTCTTCAACCATGAACTAAATGTTTTAGGTAGCTCTGATTTTTAGATTATATGCTGAATGACACCTGTCAAAAAGATAAAGCTGGAATATGTCAGAAAGACCAAAATTAAATATTTCAGTAAAGTTAATTACAAGATCTCAGAGACTTCAAAGAAATTCCAGCTTGTTTTAGGGTTTTTTTTGCTCCGTTTGGAACAAACCCAGGGTAAGAGATGGCACATCCTGAAGGAGCTCAAATCCCATTGCAGAGCCAGCTCTGTCCAGGACATCAATACAGCCGTTAAATGCTGTTATCTGTCAGTCCTACAAGGGTCGTGTCTTGGAGGAGCATCAGAGTGAAGACACTACAACATTTCAGGGGATTATTTCTTGTCTTATTCATCTAATTTGCCATTCAGTTGCATTGTGAGTATGAGTAAGACACCATAGTAGGAAGCCTTTTAACCATGGTGTTGATTCGAAGGTGTCCAAGCTCTTGAGTCACTCAGATTTCCAGGGAATTATTTGTCATTTCACTCCTGAAAATTATAATATCACACAAGCAGTTCTTAATGCTACTTTTCCACATTAAATCCACCACTTCTCAGGAGGGCTCGGCCACCAGGTGCTATTTTGATTTAAAATGTACACAGGAGAGACTAAAAATGAGTCGAGTATATTATCTCTGCACACATTTGTGGCTGACAAAACGCATTAATTGCACATGGAAATCAATGCAGAGCAGTGTAGCTTTCAACCAAGCTACAGAATTAAATACAGGGCCTATCAAAGCTGATAATCCCTTATTGAATCAAACACATTGCCAAGGTCACCCGAAATAAGCAGCCTGTGAAATGTATCAGAGTAAAGCACCCACGAGGGTGTGCACTGTGCTGTGCACCCTGGACAGCACCTGCCAGTGAGCGCACCCACAACTCTGATATTATCACAAAAATGAAGTCTTTTCCCTTAGAAATGGGCAGCCTTGAGGAAGGAGGGAATGCTCACGTGGGACTCATGGAATTAAAGCTCGGTTCTTGGCTTAGTCTTAGAACTTGTGCCAATTACCTCACGTTTGTGTGCTTTGGCTCCGTAACTGGAGCTAACCCCGAGTCACAATCTTTGCCTTCCCCATGGAGCCACTCAGCCTGGAGAATCCCGAGCACCCAGTGTCAGGGCCTGGGTGACATCTGTCACCAAAAGGGGCTGGCTCAGCGGTGCAGCTGCCACCTCGGGATGTCAGTGATAAACACTGAGCAAAGATTTTTAGCACAAAACTTTGATTTTTAGCATAAAACTGCTGATTGCCCGTTACCGAAAATACCAGGCTGCTCCAGCTGAGCATCGCTTCCACATGTCAGCGTGCAGCAGCTCAGACAGCACGGATGGGCACTGATGGGGTCACTGCCTGCTCCCTGCACCACTTCTCACTCAATATCCTCTCCCCTTTGCTCTTTCCTGCAGCATCCTCCCTCTTCTCCTCTTGGGAGTTCTATCACCTTCCCGCCTCGAGCCCAAAGACTGAAATTGCACAGTGCCCCCACACCAGAGTGAAAAGGACATTTGCAGACGTGGCATTGTGTGCTCATCAGCACCTGCTGCTCCTCCTCCTCACCCTTTATCCATCCTGTCTCCGGATTTGGAAGGTCTTTGGGTCGGGGATTGGTTTTTGCTCTCTGGGCTGGGGGAAATAAGGAGCTGTTGGCTAATCCTCAGTCATTCCCACAGGAATGACACATTAGAGCTCATCAGTAGCTGATTACCAAGTCCACACCACACTTAAAACAATGCCCAAATGTATCACTTTTAAAACAATGCACAGCTATTCCTTCCATAATTCTGGCTGTTGCATTCTCAAGTGTTCCTTTGATTTATTAGCCCAGTGTGTTATTAAAATAATGAATTATGTGTTGGTACATTGCATTTAACGCAGCACACACAGGGGCAAGTACATCTGCTACCTATTAATCAAATATTCACTAACAAAGGTTGATTAACAGCATTTTACATATTTACAGCAAGAATGCAAAGCATAATAGAGCTGCACTGAAGATAAACGATAATAAATTATTAAAATGCATTTATCTGTGCACTGATTAGTGCGTGGGATAGACAGAGCTGTAGGTATGGCTTTGTTCATCACACAATGCCAGTTTTCTTTTGAAGCAGAAATTTATTTAACACCTTATTTTCAGCTTCTTTGGGGAAAAAGAATCCCCCCCAAACGCTGTAGAGCTGTGCACATTCCCAGCCCAATTCAAAGCCAGTTCCCTCACATGGAATTTCCATGTCCAACAACCCCCTGGTTTAACCTTTCCCATCAGCCGTGGTGTGGATGTGCAGCTCAGAGCCCGACATTTGCCCACCCCAGAGCCAAGGTTTGACGTGGCTTTGGGTGACTCCCTTCCAGCTCTCCAGCCTTCACTGGAAGTGAAGATTTGCCAAGGAAGCACCAACAGAATCCAAGGCCTCTTCAATGGATATTTCACAACTTCTTTCTGCTAAGAGCTGAAATCACAGAATCATATTCTTGTATTTCCTGTGTGGAGAAAAGGCCAGAAGCATTTTCCTTTCACTGGAGCTGAGCTGATTTGCACAGAGCTAAGCTGAATTCTCTTGCCTAGGCCCAGCTCCCAGCTATGACAACGGATTAAGGGTCTGGAGTCCATGGACCCCTGGAAATCCTACTGAAATCAGTCAGAAATCCGAGGGCTTCCAGGCAGCAGCATTGTTCTCCCTTGTTAATTACTGGCAGTTTCTTTAACCAGACTTCAGAGAAAATTCCTAAATTACGTTTTTATTGATTTTCGACATAACAGTGTCCCAGAAAGCAAACATGGACTATAAATGAGAGCTTAAACATGCAGTGCACACAGCGTGGAACAGGGGAGAAAAATGTAGTATGTTAATAAACCCAGCTAAAAGAATACAAACCAGAAAGTAAATAAACAGATGCAGGAATTACGGGAGTTCAGAATTTGAGTTCAGGGAGAAGAAATTAGGGTTTGCATTAAGAGAAAATTACAGTACAAGGAAAAATATTATGGGAAAAATATTTGCAGCTGGTGTAAATCAATATTGGCTCTGTTGATTTACTCCAGCTGAGAATCTGGTCCCTGCATCCTCACGTTAGCATAGAGAAAAACAACCCAATTTTTCTCTGTGGCAAATAATTCCACATGAAAAAACCCCACTTCTTCCTGATCATTTATCTAAGAGCTCACTTGTAAACCATTCTACTGAGAGTAAATCACTTATCAATCTTTTCCATAAAACAAAGGCAGAGATCGAGTCCTGGGTTTAATCTGCTGTGAGTGGCACTGTGTGGCCAAGAAAGCAATTTATAAACAGTGCAATTAAAATGACCTTCAAAGTTTTGCAGTGGAGTCTAAAGAAGCACAAACTTGAGAAATTTAAACAATGAAGAGCGTATAAAAATATAAACTGCACGTGTCTCACAGATATTTCAGAGTCTGAGCTCACTTCCAAGGGAGGGGTGCTGGATGTGTGTGACAAGGGCTGACACTGGGGGTTTCCCAGTGGTTAAAAGTCTTTATTTACCTGGGGGTGTTGGGATGAGTTGGAGGTGGAACAAAAGGTGGAAACCAGGCTTGATCAGCTCGACCCCCACAGAACAACTTGGTTAATTTTTTTTGATGACACACCAGGCTTCCTTATCAGATGCAGGGATGGTTCAGAGACTGGGGGGTCTGCAGCCCTTCATGGGAGGGATCAGAGCTCAAAATGATCTGGGTAACCAGGAAAATGGACCAGGATCCATAGGATGAAAGTCAGTGAAGAAGGAATCAAATGCCAAGTCCCAAATAGAGAATTACTGCCTGGGCAAAACCATTGTAGCTCATTGCAAACCATCACTGAAGATGGATGAGAGTTCAGATGGGACACTAAACACAAATGTGTTATTGTAGAATAAATTTTCTGATTATTTTGTTATTAGAAATATGCACCACACCGTGATGCTGATGGCAGATTATTTTTTAAAATTTAAACTAAAATTGGATTATAATATCTGCCAGGAGCTTTTTTTTATAATAGCAACTGCTCTTTTTTTCTGTGCTCTTAACACAGAATCCTCTTTGTCAGCTTTATCTTAAACATATAAAAAATAAGTTCAAGTCTCCTTCTGTAAATATACAGCTGTCAGTGGCTGAGGGAGCATTTTTGATCAAGCACCTGCTAGCTAAGCTGAAGAACAAATACTCGCTCTGAAAGTTTTTCTCTATTTTGAACACACAAATATCCCATTTTATGACAAGCCATGTGCCGGGACGACTTGAAAAGCGCAGGGAAAACGCACCAACCATTCCATTAATCACGCAAGCAGCCATTCTGCCAGCTGCACACCTGACTCTGCTGCTCATTAGTGCCCAGCCACAGATTCACAGCCGTGTTTCAAAGCCCTTCCTCGCTGCCACGTCCCACGCCTGTGGCTGGGCAGAGTCGGTGCCGGTGTGAGCCCAGCTCGGAGCTGGCAGTGCCACCTCTCAGCGCGCTGGGGCTGGCACAGCGCGGCACAGGAGCCCCGGGAGCTGCTGGGCTGGGATCTGCTCTCCCTGGGGATGGCCACGGGGCTCCCTTGTGCGCTGAGGGGCTGAAGGGTGGCAGGAGTTTCCTGCTGCCTGGCAGGAGATGGGAGTGGGATGGTGTGACCGTGTCCGTGCCTTGCACAGGCTGCACAGCTCGCGGGAAACCTCGGTGTTGTGGAACACAAATCGCATCCCTGCTTCCAAACGGCTCCAAGTCCCAATTTAATAAAGATCCCACTGCTGAAAAGAGCATTTTATTAACCAAGGTTTCCTACGACAAAGGGACAGCTTTAGCATTTAAAGATTTCAGTGGCAGGGAGAACTTTTACTGCTAATGAAATGCACCTTTTCCTTCTGTCATGTCTTCCCCCCAGGAGCTCGGTGCAGGTAAAGGTAACACAGGAATCTCCCTCTGGGGTCTGTGTTACCACTGCTACTCTGCTTGCAAGGCAACTCCCACTCAGAGCCGTGGAACCCTGGTCCAGGCCAACACAGAGAATGCATTCCCGAGGCACCTGGGGGCTGTGATCAGCTCATCCCTGCCGCAGCCCCGTGCACTGAGGGTGGGCAGCCTCTCTTATGGAAACCCAAAGGGGAGAGGGGCCCTCGGTGCAGCTGGGAGCTGGACACTCCTCAAGGCCCGTGGGACAGAACAGATTCTTCCTGGCACGGCTGAGAGTCCTGCAAACGAGTGCTTGGCCTGAAGCAGGGTTTCCTTGCCCTTTCCTCCCCCTGCTTGGCCAGCTCCTGGCAGTTTGGGCACCTCAGCTCCAGGAGAAGGCTCCAGGCATGAGCAGCACACCCAGGGCCGTGCTGTGATGCAGGAGGAGCCCCTGCTGAAGATGACCCAGCCTGCAGCTGCTGGAGGGCAGGAGGGAACAAGGGGAGCCACGGGGGCACAGCAGTGCCCAGGTACTCTCCGGGTAAAGCTGCTGCTTCCTGCTGCCCCCATGCCCTGCCAGGCACAGAACACCATTCCTGGGATGTGCCAATGCCAGGGAGGGAAAGGAGAGCTCCTCACACACAGTCCTGAGCCTGGGTGAAACCACCCATCCTCTTTGTCAGAGGGATTTACCAGCACGTTTTGTCACATCTTGCAGTAACGTTTTCTTAACGTGCTCAGTTCAGCTGAGTGACTGCAGCACAGCAACCATTTTGCAGTGACTGTCAAGCTCCTAAAGTTACTGCCTGTGATTTGCACACAGAATTACTGTGCCTCATCCCTTCCAACCATAAACACAGGTAACTCAGACTTGTCAAGAGCCCTGCATCAAATTCATCCTTAGTGCAACTCGGTGGGAATCCAATGAAGTTTGTGTTAGAGACGGATTTGGTCCACTGTCTCTTGATTGCTGATATATTGGGATCAAAGCCTTGCCAGGGATCCCACTGTGTATGAAATGGTTGCATTTGTCAGTGTTCAGGCATCCAGCAAAATACTCCCCGTGTTTCCTCCATTCCAGAGAGAAACAAGACACATCCAGTAATGAAAACCTAAACCAAAGAGAAGGAACTGCAAATACAGAAAACGTGCCTTGATCATCACCTGAAATGAGTGAAAAGCTGACAGAACATTTCTGAAAGGATTGCTTTGCTGATAATAATTTTCCGTTGCATTTTCCTTGCATGCAGCTAGACTGGGATATTCTAAATGCATTTTTTAGCTTTGCAAGTAAAATATAAAAATGATCAATATTATTTCCATTGGGGTCCTAACCATGCAGGGAATAGAGGGTTATGCTGGCTTGACAGTAATTAATTTTCCAAGGCCAGGTTCCATCTCCTGTGAGTAACACAGCACCACTGGTATCAGTTTTCTGAACCCCTGCCACCTCCCCAGGCTTCTGTGGTCAGCAGTAAATTGCAGCACTCTCCCTGAATTCCAGTGACACCGATGCCTTTTACCTTGTTTAACGTTGGCAAAGCTTAAATGGGGTTTTTTTCCTGCAAGCAAAAAGCCCAGAGGAGGTCAAGAACACACTTGTGTTTCCTTGCCTACACCAAGCAAACCTTCTAAGGAGCTGCAGGAACATTTATCCCCTGCTCCAGCACGCTGGCAGCACTCACAGCTTCACAGACTCTCCCACCAACAACACTGGCACACACACACTCACCAGAGATGTAGGTTAAAATTACACCTAAAAGTGGGCAGTGATTTGGCTTTTTGTTTTGAAGAGCAGCGAGTTCAACACATCTGGTCCCTGGCTCTCGACATCCGTCCCAGGAGACATGTGGCAAAAGTGTAATTTCTCCTTTTAAAAAGAGAATTTTCTTTCCGGATTTCTTCGAAGAAAAAGAACTTCTTTTTAACCATATGTCCTCTCTGTGTATGTACTGGAGCTGGAACTGTGTGGTAGCTCACACGAGAAGGAGACATATGTTAAAAGCTGTTCTCTTTTCTCTCTTCTAGAAAATAAAAAGAAATAGCAGTTGCTCCAACAGACACTGAAGTCAAAGTAAAACTCACACTGATTGCAGCAGTAATCGAGCCAGAGCCACGCTGTTCCTCGCAGCGATGATTTGCTCCTTGTCCTAAAATGAGGTGGGGTGGCTGACCCTGGGCAGTGTCCTGGCACTGTCCAGAGAGCAGCAGTGGGATGAGGGAAGCGGATGCAGCAGAAGGGAACAGGGGGAAACAGTCCACATCAACATCATTATAAAAGTCATATCAATGATTTAAACAACTTCAAAATGTCCTGAAACTTTTACTGCAGGTAAAAACCTACAGTGCTGTGAGTTAAACAAAAATTACAGATTGAAAAAAAAAAAAATAAAAGGCATTTAACAATGTTTTGAATGAACCTGTCACTGGTGGTGACATGACTGTAATTTCCCAGACACCCAAGGATTGCTCTTCTCTTGTGCAGCACACACACCCCAGTGCAGCTCTGTGCCGAGGGAGGCTACAGCAATTTCCCTGAGTTAGTGCTGGAATGGTTATTTTGGGAACCCCACCTACCTGAATCCAGGCTCCAGGCAGTGCAGTTAAATAGCCTGTGAAAGGATTAGCAATCCTTAACTGCACTTTCCTCTCACGGTGGCTCACAGTGAAGGGCAGACCTGTCCCATCCCAGCCACTCCAAGGATGGCATTGGCCACAGGGTCTCTGGTACTGCCTCTCCTTCCTTTCAGAAAATGCTGATGTTTCATTGGGGAATGGTTTTTTACTGGGTTGTGGCCCCTCAAAACCACCATTTTCAGAAAATGAGAAGTAAGCAATAACCTCTGTCTGCTTTCAGATACAGCCTTGTCACCACTGCCCCGTGATCCTCTTGTGAAGCACTCAAACTCTTCAGGAAAACACTCCTTTATCTACACAAAACAATTCCCATTTTTCAATTTAAAAAATCAGAACAGAAAGAATTTCAGTTTGCCACATGGCTCTGAAAGTTAAATACTTACTACTATAACTTCACTTTTTTTACTTAAATAATGGACAGAAACACCAAATAAAGGTGAAAAAGCCCAGAAGGCAGGCGTACATTTTGCCAATTCCCATAGAAAAACGGATTGGTTCTGTGGCCAGCCAGCTCTGCACACCTGCATTCATCTTGCTTTTACTTGAAATTGTGCATTTGTCCAGGGCCAAGGCACATTTTGACCTCTGGAACAGCCCCCATCACTCCTGCTTGGCAATGCTCAACTGGCAAGTCCTACAGGCAATTTTTTTAATCTTCCAGCTGCTGAAATATTTAATTTAAGGTATAACTTTTCCATTAATGAAATCAAAGGGGCTTGGTGGAAATATTCTGGAGACTTTTCATCATTAGGCCATTTAAAGAAAGTAGTGAGAGGAAAATCAAAACTCTGTGATGTCTGGAGGGGAAAAGTAAGTGAGGAATAATTCAGAGAGAAGCTGAGACAAAGGGAAGGGAAAATAAAGGAGGTAATGTAAATTTTATTCTGGTTTGCTTCCACAGCCCCTAAGTAATTTCTCCCACTTGTGCCCCAAATTATATTGTCTGGGCCCTTAAAAAGCAAATTAACATTTACAGACTTCTTTTCTCTGGATGTAATAATTTATATCCCTTTCATAACTGGCTCTGTCAGTTAAACAACAAAAAATAGTAACAAACTGTATCATCCACAGCTTCCTCTGCCATTTCCCACTGCCCATCCCTAGTGCCCATCACCCACGCTGAAAAGAGGCTTCTGACACCAGGCTACATCACAGCAGCTTCAAAGGGCTGGGACGTGGGAAGTCAGAATAATGGGGTTTTTCTAGCATATTTTATTAAAAATAAAGGTCCTTAAGATGAAACCCCTGAGGTGTGGCAGGTGGCTGATGGCTCTGCGAAGTAGAGCAGGGGAAGGAGAGTGAATGTCACACTCTCACATCAAGTGGGTGGCACAGAGGACTCCAAACACCCAGCCAGGGCTGAATAAAATCTCTCTGGATTGCAGAAGGAATGGAGCATGGTAAGGGTCCAATTCCTTGACAATAATGAGGGAGAGCCTAATAATTGACTCTAATTTTTTATTTGGGTCCCAAGCTGCTTTTGCTGCTGCTTTGCAGAACCATAACAAAGAGCCCCGTCAAGAGAAGCGCTCCCAGGCTGCCCTGCTCCAGGTCTGGTGAAACCTGAGAGTCCTGTGCAGGCTGGAGGAAACCCTCTACCAGAAAAAGAACTGCAGCAGTGAGAAATGAGAGGACACAGGGGAATGATTCTGTTGAAGATTCTCTTAATTAGTAAGTTGGTTGCTACCTTCCTACGAGGTGACTTCTTGTAATTTCCTTTGACTTGTCACAAGTCTGTTTTATTGCTTTGGTTGGGTTTCTAGAGCTGCTCTGTTTCGCTGTGTTTATTAAAACCAACAGCAAAGAGTTCTGCCACGTCCAAATATAGACTTAATAACCCTTATTTACACCAAATGGGCCCTGAAAGACTCAAATCATTCACGTTTGTGTAGGGCTTCACTACCATCAAGCAAAGCAGAGTGGAGAACGCAATAATCGAAGAAATGATTGTCTGCTCCCATTCCAGTACAGGCTGCCAGAAGAAACATGCAGAGGAGTCTCCACAAAGGCAAATTTTGGGCCCAGAAGGCTGCTCTCTGGGAGCACTGTCTGCAGTCAATAGAAAGAGCCAGGCACCTTCCGAGGGCAGTTGAGAGCAGCAGCTGATTTAAGTGCTCTAATTGCACCCTGAAAGGCCGGTCTCTCGGAGGTTTACGTGTTGGAGGGGCTCCTGCAGCACTGCCACAGACAGAGCACGGGAGGAGTAAATCTGTGTTTGGCACCAGAGCCGTGACACCTGCACACCGAGGGCACGTCAGGCACTGAAACAAGGCAAAGTGCAGCGAGGCCCAATGCCACCCTGATGGGAGCTGGTGAGCCCACAAACCCCTTCTGGAAAGGGCTCCCACCCTCCCCTGGCACAGGGAGAGAGGCTGAGCAGTGTCAGGATGCAGCAGCATCCGAGGCAGCCCAGCCACTCCTGCCCCAGGCACTCAGCTTTTCCTGCCTCGGACTCCCTGGTCCTGCTTGGCTTTCCCCTCCTTTTTACAGAACACTGTCCCCTGGGCTTCTCCAAAACCAGAATGAAGCATGAGAGACACGGGAGTGCTGGGGATCCTCCCAGCAGGAAACAAGGCTGATTTTGGGACAGATCAACAGAGAAAGTAGGACACGCCAGGCACACGTTAGGTGAGGTGATACCTATTCATGTCTACTTTTAAACAGAGGCCTTCCTGACAGCCTTGAACAAACTTTTGTTATTGTTGAGGCACGAAACAGAATGAATACATATTCAAAATCAGTAATGAACTCTATTCTTAAAGAGACTTCTGTTGCTTTTGTGTTGTGACAATAACGGGGCTACTGCATCTTGTCTGCAAGCGTGGTGTTCTCTGAAAATCCTTTTGGCAGAAACAGCCCAGCCAGCAGGTCAAATTCACCCACCATGTCAGTCACCTGCAGGAACGGGATTTCCAGCCTTGAACGCAGAGGCAGCCACCTTACAGCCTGCCAGGCAGCCTCTGTCCTTTTTTGGGGTTTGCTGGTTGTGAGGGAAGCACAGCAAATACCCACCCCATCTCCTGGACACACATTTCCCTGCTGTGGGAAGCGAGTTATTGCACAGCCATGTGCTACCTGCAGGAGGGGAACCGAGGGGTCAGCTTCAACTCAACAACTCTCCAGGCTTTTTCCAACCTAAAGGATTCTATGAAAAGAAAGGAACAGAAGCTTTTCCCTGTCTTCTGCTGCCGCCTGTCTCTGGCTTGCAACAAAGGGAGTGTACGAGGTGCTGTTAATGCCTCAGCACACCCTCTTCTTCCTACAAACCCTCCTGAAGGTATTTATAATTTACCTGAGGCTGGAACCAGCAGCAGTAAGAGAAACAGAAGCTGAGTTACTTACAGCACTCTCAGAAAAGAACCCAGGACCAGACAGGAAGGAAAGGAAATCAATATGTGTGATCTCCATCCACTCTAAACATGTTGGGGAGGGACATGATTCATCTCTGCTGGTGAAAATTGGATTCTAAGTGTTGTTGAAGCAGAAGGGGAGTTTTGAAAGGAAAATGTGTTCCTGCATTCATGGCTAAGCACTCTGCAGAAAGGCTTTTAATTGCATTCATGACAAGTCCTGGAACAGGAGAGGAGCCCAGGCTAGAACCTTGAGCAGGAGTCAGAAGCTGTCCTACGGCCTGGCCCTCCTTCACAGAGCAGGACGGTCCTCGGGCTTGCTGTGACACCCTCCAGTGGGAAAGGCTCACAAGCCAATGCTCCTCTCAATGCTCCCCTCTGAAAGGAGACAGATATTAACAGAAAACTTCTCCCTTTACCTGACTTCTTCCTTTCAACATCATCAACGGCTTCAGAAATAATTTGCAACAAAGACTTACAGCGTGTCTGAGAAGTGAGATAAAGTAGCAAGGACATGACAAATGAGGAGAGCTCCTTGAAGGACCACAGTGATTTTAGCTTTCAATGATTTCAGATTTTTTTCTCAGGGAGACCTCGCTATAAATGAACCCACACTGCTGAAGGATGGAATTGATGGATTTAGTTACATTGCTTGACCTGTATTCTTCTTAGTTAATGGTGAGAACGGACAAGGCAGGTTTCATTTAGCTAATTAAGCTCAAGCATAGGAGAGGAGTATCAGAAAATCCATTTCTGGCCGCGTTCAGAGAAGACAATGACTAGTTAGACAATTAAGCAACCTCATCACAGGCAACGTGAGCAGCTCCCTGTGTCTTCTTTGTCATCTCTGCCCGTGGCTCCCTGGATGAGCTGGATCAGGTCGCTCCTGGTCCAGGCCTCCTGTCCCTGGGAGCGTCAGGCAGAACCTCACTGGGGCAGCCCCAGCAGGCACCCAGGAGCCCTGGAAAGCCTCCCTGAGGGATTCTGCTAAAGAGCTGCTGCTTCTGCAGCCCAGGGCAAACCCAGCAAAACTCACACCCGTCACAAACGTTTCCAGCTCGCAGTTAGCAGGGCACAGGCTCCAGATCCAGGTGGGAGCCCCTGGCTGCGAGGAGAAGCAGCCAGGCTGCTCCTTCCAAGGAGAAAGCAGCAGCTGCACTGTCACTGTTGTTGTCATGGAAGTTTTTTCCCATTCTGAACCAGTCTAAACAAAAATAAATTTTCAGTAGCTCTACATAGTCGCAATGATCAATATTTAAAGGGTTGTGGAACATTATAACAAAGGGGTTTGATTTTAGTCCCTGACAACTAGAGAGGTAACTTGATTTAATGAGGGAATGCAGCAGCAACTACGCTTCTGAGCCATTATGGCTAATTCTAAAGACCCCATAGTGATAAAAGAACAATAATGACTGAGGACTAATAAAAACAAAATCAGTGAGGGCTTAATCATCATCAGAAGGACATGAATTGAGTGTTAGAAAACATCTTCTGTTCAGAGAGTTAAGCTGTTATGCAGACTGAAGGGTAATTTGCTGTCACTCTTTTATTGTCATGCAATATATATTGTAGAGTAATCATTTTAATCTGCATGCAGATTATTAATTAGGGAAATAATAATTTAGCCCAGAGTGAACACACAGGCAGGATGAGGAAGCAGCTGGTTATTTCCCCGACCTTTTCCATTCCAAGAGCTACTCCATAATGACCCAGCTGCTGTTTGGGGACAATTTTTACGTTAACTTTGTTGTAAAAAAATCTGTATTGTGTGTAAGGCTGCATTACAAAAATACAGAGATTTAGACACACATTTTTTCTTTGTGCCAGGCTAATAAACTGCACCTCACCATTCATTTCAGGGGACATCTACTGCTGAAAAGTGTTTTTCTCTCACCAAGCTTCCTGGCAGGTTAGGCCTCAGGGGAAGAGGGTGTGCCAGAGCCTGCTGAAGCAGTACAGGCAAGAAATCGGGACAGAAAGATGTTCCAAAAGTGCTAACAAAATATTAATGCAACTTCCTGTACCACCTCCTACTTGAGCTCAAATCTAAAGCAAAGTGCCCCAAAACAAAAACCAGGACCAGCAGCTCCTCTCTTCCTCTGGTTTTCCTCAGTGAAGCTGTGGCTCATTGGGCCATGGTGGCATTCAGAACACGGCACGAAAAATCCATTTATTGCAGAACCCCAAACGCAGGTGGCTAAGAACAATGAATATTCTCTGGCAATTCCTTTCCCAGGAGCTTGTGAGTAAAGACAGCAGGCACAGTGCAACCTGCAGCACAGCTCCTCTGGAAGATTTCTTATTCAGCCCCACCTGAGTGAATTTTTGTGTTCAGAGGTGACACTGCCCAGCCAAACCTGTCCTCTGCCACTCCAGCGTGCTTCTGAGGCTCCCCCTTTGCAGCAAACCCGAATCCTTCAAATCAGGACAGGCAGCTGTGGGCAGCTAGAAGCAGCAAAGTAATTAAGGGATTTGCTGACTTGAGTGAAAGCAAAATGAAATGAAAACCGAATATGAATATATGTGGGAAAATCAATGCAAGGTATGCAGGGGGGCTTAAAAAGGCTTACAGGAAGGATTCCCAAAGCTTGTGGTGTCTCAGAAAGCTTTCATGTTCACCTGAGTCAATACTATAACACACTGTGAGAGGGAGAAAAGAGTGATCTCAGAGATTGTTGCTCTATCTCAATCTGAGATTTCTGAGGAATGGATTTTGCCTTCCAAGCAGCCAGTCTGTTCCATGGCTGGGAATTGTGCCTGGCTGGTACTTAGCAAGAAGATTTCTTTTAATCTGCATGTTCCAAAGGAGACAAGATTTGTAGAAGGCTTAGGTGAAAAAATACCCAGTTTCTGGAGGCCTCCTGCATTGTGAATTTTGTGAATATGCCTTCTCTCAAAGGCTTTTTTCTTCATCCAAGTAGGCTGAGATTATGAGGGCTCTGGATATCTTTGAAAACTGCAGTGCACGCCCACGCTCAGCCAGCACTTTTCTAATTATATCAGCAGGTCTTTGAATTATTGCTGGTTAAACTCTGTATAAACACCTCTGAACAGAGGTGAGTGGGGATTGTGCTCCACCTTCATTAGACAACCTGCACAAAGCAGCCAATTTTTGATGGTCTAAAAATAAAAGCGTTCCTTTCCTTAGTAAAGGACTTATTAAGAGACTACAGAGCTCTGCTGCTTCAGGGCAGAGCAGCAGCAATTGAGGAGGAGAAGGGTTGAGAGTTGTTAACATCAGAAGTTTGTTTTTAATATCTATGGAAAAATAAGGGGGGCTCACACCACTGCCTGGAGTGGCAAGTGTCCAGGAAAACAAGATACCTTGGGAGTTGCTCTCTTTTTGTTTTCCAGAGTAAAGCAAAGATTTTCGTAGTTGAGTCCCAAAAATCTTATTCATGAGGACTGTCATTAATTCAAAGCAGTCTTTTCTATAGTCAAGGAAATAATCTAAAAATAAAAGTAAACTCATGACAGAGTATGTCTTCTTTTCAACTTTCTGACTTATGGAAGTTTAATGAGCCTTTGGCTTCCCCCTACCCATTTACATGTGGGAATTAACCCTGTATTGTCAGAGAATGCCACTGGATTCGCCACATTTGTGTTTGAGCAGTCACCAGCAGCTCACTTTTTAAAGAGAGCACACATTACACAGCTGAGTTCTGCCCAGAAGAACGCTCCAGGACAGCACCAGGAACCCGTGGCTCGGTGTGTGCCTCTCCACTTCTGTGTGCAGGCTGCCACTGGGACCCCAGAGCAGGGGGTGCTTGCTCTGATCCAATCCAATCCAGTCAGGGCTGTCTTTCTGCCAGTGCTCAGCACACAAATACATTCATCACTGCCATGTGTGCCCTCTCAGCTGCTTGCCCACCTCTCCTGTGAGCTTATAACACGTCCTGAGTTCAGTGATATTCACTCTTCTGTGGTTCATCCCTGCAGGGGATCCTGGCTGAGCCTCGATTTCCTGCCCCAGCTGAGCCAGGCTGGGGGTGTGCTGCTCAGGAGGGGCATTGATGCACATCCCAACGCTCCAGGGGGAGCTGGATCTGTGCTCTGACACCAGCACAGGGAAGCTGCTGGATACCAGCTCTTCGGAAGGGCATAGGTTACTCCAAACCCACATATTTAAAATTTATAGACAAAACAGTTCATGTAACTGTCATACTTAAAAATTAGCAAAACTCCATTAATGTTCCCCTAACTTAAGGGGGAAGCAGCCAGGATATCTGAGCACATCTGAGAATCTGACAGCTCAGTGCCATAGATCAGGAATGCACCTTGCTAAGCCAGACATAAATTCCCCCAGTGTTTCAAACAAGAAGATAAATAAGCTATACCATCAGATTTTTTTTTGGCCATTCTCCTTGCTTGGGATGATATGTAGACAGAGCTTCTTCATCTCCAGAATTTTAAGGAGGGTTTCAAACAAATGACCACATCAGCCAAATACTCTTTATGCTGAGCTTCCAGCAGCTTCTCTCTGAGTTTGAGCACATTGTTGCTGCTGTATTGTGATGTTCAAATAACATTTTGGGGGCATCATGGAGCAGCACCTTCAATCAGGTGAGAATTTGGTTTTCTAGATAGGTACAGAAGATACAGAAATGTCATTCACCACTGAGATATACCCACACATTAAAAGGAACAACAAAATACTCCTACAACTTAGGCCAAACAAGAGCAGAGGTTCCAAAGGCATGATCAGACATTCATTTATGGCTTTACTTTCAGGCCAGGGGACACTGCTCAGCTCCTACTTGGCTGCAAGGCATCCGAGCAAGAGCACGTGAGCTTTGTATCCTGCACCCTGGAGCACCTGGAACTCTCTCTCCCCCTGAAATGAGCTGCAGTTTCCATTCACTAAATACCTGCAGAAAGAGAGTGAAGGATTGGAAGAGAATACATCATGAAGGAGGAGTGTTAACTGTGCAAAAACAAGCTTAAAAGTAAAATAAATATAGAGAGGTTTTATTGACCCAGAAAAGGACCTTGGACCTGGCTGAACTGATGCAGGTACAGCTCCTCTCATTGAGACACACACCCAGAGATGTGAATGCACAGCAAATGCTCCCAGCGAGTCTGTCACACATCCCCGTGCCCTTTACAGGGACACGGAGCCAAAGGTCTCCCTTATGTGATATTCCTGTTAACCAAAAGGAGCCCACCTGGTTAGGATTCTGCCCAGGAGCTGGATTAAACTAGAACTGAAATGGAGGCAGGGAAGAAAAGAACAATCAGCCACAGGGAGCTTCTGCCTGGTTTGAAATGTTCAGCCCACATCCCATTCCAGAGGCACTGCGGCCTCTGGCACGGGACAGATCAGGTGCTGCAATTCTGGGAACCAGAATCCTCCTGAAACAGCAAGGGCTGGAAACACCCTGGAACAGGAGAAGTTGACATTTTCCCTTTTTTTCCCCAGCACTTTTTATGCTTTCAGCAGAATTACTCTTTGACTCTTCATTTCACAAATCAGTGCGTCCGAGAGCAGGCTGCCAGAGCTGCCCTCCCAGGCAACTGGACTGTTGGAAACCACAAAGTTTCCCTCAAAATACCTGCCCAGACAGCTGTTCCGAAAGCTGCACGAGAAGAATCCTACTTGGGAAGCTGAAAAGGTATAAACTGCTGAGAAAATGAGGAGCCAAGCTGATACAGAGATTTAGGGGCTATTGTTTTTAATCTCTCTCTCTCTCTCCAATAAATGCTTCTTCCTACACAGAGTTGCCATAGTTTCAGATTTCTGTGGCTCCCTGGCTGCTGGTTACCAGGACACTTTTACAAGCCCTGATGATTTTATGGTGTGTACAGAGTTGATTTGGTTTTGCACTGCATATGCCATCCCACCTTACATATTAAACCAGCTGTAATTATTCTTTACTCTTAAAATAATCCCTTTTCAGTGTCCTTTTGCAACCTGAAAAAAGGAGCTCAAATTCCTTTCTTAGTTCAAAATCTTGCCTTCAAAAATCTCTTTGAAAAGTGTGGCTTAAAGAAAGAAGTAATTAAGTTTATTTTATCAGAGTTTTCTCCAGTGCTGTGTACTAGAGGGAGCCAGTAGTTAATACTAATGCAGTCCTGTGCTGTCAGTGGGAGAAAAGCTGCTGGGAGCTCTGGAGTAAAACTTCTTTTCCTGCTATCAATCCACATGTTCTACAGAGATGCTTAATTACTGGGGTTTTTTTATCCTTTTTACAGTTAACCTGGGTACTACAGGCATGAAACCAATATGGTTTGTTTGATTTTTAGCAATTCAACTTCCACTCTCGCAGGTGTTAAAACATTGAGGGATTTAAAAACTCCCTCAACCTTGGTACTTTTCAGCCAGTTCCACATTTGGATTGACACTCTGAGCTGGGTTGTGTTACAGAACATTTGCTTCTGTCTCTCCTCTCCCCTGATCTGTGTCTCTGTACAATAATCCTTCTACCTTCATTCGAATTATTCTTTCCAAGCCTCTTTTTCCAGGTCTCGGGTCTTCCTTTCTTTGTGTCTGGTCTTTGGCAAGATCTCTTTGCACTTCTTTCCCAGTAAGGCCAGGTTTTAGCTTTTTCTCTGCCTCATTTATTTTGCAGCTGCTTTGTTCTCATGCCCAGGCTATTTAGCAGCATGTCCTGTGGAAATGCAAAAACCCCCCCAACAACCCAACATCCCATCCCTGAAATGCGTTTGAATCAGGTTCCCAGGCATTTTCACTAATTTATTCCATCCCCCTAAGAAAAAAAACCAAAGTAAACCAGGAAGGACCTGGCCAGTTTGGACTGGAAGCACTCAGAGTTGGAGAGCCAAGCACCACTCCTGGTGTTCAAGAAGCTGCAGAGAGGAGGCACTGCTGTCAGAAACAGGCTGTGCTCCCCTGAAAAATGTTTATTTGGAATCTTTCTTTTCCTGCTGGATTTTTTTTCTCCCTGTGGGTTGATGCTCTCCACCAGCCACTCTCTCTTGCTGCAGAGCCCTGCCATGCCCTGATGAAAGATCTGCATTCAGCATCCTGAGGAGGCAGCTCTGCCCTTTTCTGGATCCCTTCTGTACCATCCACCCTCAACTCTTCCTGCCACAATCCCAGGCAGCAGAGCCCAAAGACGGGGACCTGGATCTGGTCAGGCTGCAGGAGGATGCTCCTTTCTGCTGGCTTTGCTGCCTGGGACTGCAGCCTGGAGTGGAATGCTCAGGGCCCCAGGGGGAGTGTGAAACCTCCAGGGCAGAAGCATTTTTGCTTGAGTGACCCAGGAGCAGTGAGCAGCTGCTGAGTTACATTAATGCTGCTGTTATTTACCTGGGGCTTTGTGGGTTGGGTTTGTATTTTTAAACTGGCTGTCCACGGGGAGGCTGATCCCTTCCCATGATATTCCAGCCAGGAGCTGCTGCTCTCCTTGCACAGAGATGACTGGCTGGTCATTACTGGATGCACAATTTCATCTTTTTATACGTGGGGTTTGTCGCTAATAGGAAATTCTGAAGGGCCACTAACCAGTGGGATGAAGATAAATCACCTCTGCTTAGCACCAGTGTGAATGCCACTCTTTCTGCAGCCTCATGGCACAAGTTTTCCCCTGAATTGTGTGATTGAGACTCGCAGAGTGAGGGATACCACAGGAGGGTAAAGGAAGGCATTGTGTGTTTATAAAGACTGATTTTACTCCAGAGATAAATCTGCAGTGCATCACTGTCTTATTACATCCTTCCCTTACATATGGAAATTATTGAATTTCTTTTGCCTCATTTAATTCTTTTTAATCCCTTTTCTCTCTTTTTGCCTTCTGGTGATAGCTTTTGCTTACTAATTGTCCAAGGCTGACACCCAATGGGAAGCATTATGCTCTGATGATCACAGAGCCACATCCACTTCCCAAGAGCTGCTGGAGAAGGAAACCTCAATTATGGAAAATAATTTTCTTTTCTCCTTCTGTGCTGCTGACAGGCCTAGGGCATTAGCTGGGCTTATTTTAGGGCAAGTGAAAAGGAATTAACATTTGCTTGCTTTCAACTATTTTGTAGAAATTTGGGATGGGCAGGTGCTCACTTCAGTCCCACACAAAATAATTTAGAACTGCCCAACACTTGCACTGAGTGCAGACCTGGAGTGCTGTGGTCTGACCCCACAGAACACTCAGCTCCCAGCAATTGATGTTCACCCAGCTACAAACTCTGTGTACAACTTGTGTGAAGAGTCATCTGGTGGAAAAAGCATTTCCACCACTGCCCCAAGGTATTTCTGACTCAGTTTGGCTGTGAACTGCAAGAACTAAATGTGCATCACAGGCACAAGAAAAAATGTGGATTATTATCATCTGAAAATCCCAGCAGTGCATTATGCAGCAGACTTGATGGCAAAGTCTGAGTGGGAGATAAAGCACAGGAACCTAGAAGACGTTATTAATGCAATTAATTAGTTTTTGTTTCTTTGTGCGGTGTTTGGGGAAAAAAAAAATCCAGACAGAACTTTAATATAAAAGAGATCCTCCAGGAGACAAATTAATCAGCATTATGATACCCCGAGTGATTAAGATAAAACACAGGGAGGCATAATGACAGTGTCAGAATTAGTGAAGTCAAAATTCCTCACTCCAACTCAAAATGTTATTAAAAATGTTAAAATACATGAGTGTATTTTATTTCAAGGACTTACAGTCCAGAATCTAAATATCTTAAAAATTTGGGTTTTCTTCTCCCACCTGCATTGTTTATTTCCAAATGTTTTCCTGTGTTCAGAAATTAGGAGTTTCCTCCTGACAAAGAGCAGAACATGAAGGTCTGATAGACACCCTTTGAACTGAAAAGGCAGATTACCTTTAGCTTCCGAGCTGCTTTATCAGATGCTAAAAGCTGACCTCAGAAAACCCAGAGTTCCATAAAAAACCCGAAGAAATTCAAATATCTCACTACCCCACTGGGTAGAGACCGTGTGCCGAGCTTCCAGAAGCCCCGATCCGAGGCCAGCGTGCCCCTGAGCTGAGAGCAGAGGTACCAGCACCTGCAGCCAGGGCGGGCATCAAACGGGGCAGGGAGGGACAGAGAGGGGCTGGGGATGGACAGGGAGCTCCTTGCACTGAGCAGGGCCACAGGCAGACCCAGCCCTGCCCAGGCACCAGAACAGACACTCAGGTGCCTCCCTTCCTCATGGCAAAGCACACACAGCAGGGTTTTGGAACCCAGAGAGCGAGCTACCACGGGGAGATAGATAGGTAACAAAGCAGATAGGCTATTTGATAGCCCATTTGATAGCCTATTTGATAGCCTATTTGATAGCCTATTTTAGGCTATTTTAATGCACAGCAAGAGAGGGGCAGAAAAAGCTCGGCTCCACGCTCAGGCTGAGCCTTGCAGAGGCTGATTTTCGTTAAAGCCTTGGATGTTATTGATGTTCTCTCCCCCAAACAACACCGAACATTTGGCTTCTGCAGAAAGGGCAGGAACTGCAGCAGGTTAAACACGAGGCTATTCCCCACCTCTGGAAAATTGCCACGTAATAACAAAGGAGAAAAGAGCTCTGCAGCCGCCTTTAAGAGTCTGATAACAGAGGAGGACTCCTCATAAAACATCTTTTTGACCTGAACACCCAGGTGGGAGAACTGCCATGTGATCCCATTCTGACCTTTACTGCCAAATGTGAATGATCTCCACAGAGCACTGATCTGTTCACTGCAGTTATTGCCTTTTTTTTTTTTT